>OX243811.1:43103244-43463244 GCA_945859605.1 Lumbricus rubellus | reverse complement strand
TATATTAAATCTAAAAGGTGTACTCGCATACACTCAACAGGTTTATGGGGCATGGAGCATGATGGATGGTTGAACAGAGTGTTTGGCATCTAAAGGTGGAGGTTTGAGCCTCATTTCGAGAGATTTACTGCAATATAAGAGAGCTCTTCCTTAAAAGTAAGTCTGCATATAAGTTTTGCGACAAATTGCTAAATAAAACAAAGTGACAGTTGTGAGATAATTAGCTTGACCTACTCAGTGAAACTTAAAATCCTTCAGGCTTAGGCTCAGATATACAAGGGGCGGATCCAGGGGGCCAATCCGGCCATGCCCCCCCCCCCATTGAAAACTGCCATGGGGCGTGGCCCACCCATTTGGTCTGAAATTAGCAATACGAATATGGGATTATGGGTGTAATGGATATTGGCCCACCCTATTCGGAAAATTGTATGGATAATTAGCTTGACCTACTCAGTGAAACTTAAAATCCTTCGCTTTTTAAGTTGAGGACTAAAAAAAAGGTCATCAACTTTTTGGTGGATGAAATGGTATAATTTTCCCGAAAAATTGGCCAGATGACTAAAAAAACGGTCATCAACTTCTTTGGCGGATGAAATGGTATGATTTTCCCGAAAAATTGGCCAGATGACTAAAAAAATAAAAATAAAAATAAAAGGTCATCAACTTTTTGGGCGGATGAAAAGTACTTTTTTCCTCAACGACCGATCACTATTTTTCGAACTTTAAAAAATTCCTTTTCCCATCCAAGATCTAAGATTTTGGCCCCCCTTGAAACAGTTCTGGATTCGCCACTGAGATATAGGCCTATATATATATATATTATAAATATATATATATATATATTATATATATATATATTATGGAAAGCACCTCCACGTAAATCCAGAACTCCAGGGAACTGTTTTAGCCTACTATATATCGTGCACGCGTCTTATTTTCCTTTTGCTCTTGTTTCATCGATTAACGGTGGTAGTAGGGCAAGTTGGGAAAACAAATTTATATTGGCTTATAATTAAGGGAGAGATAGTGCTATGTATTAGCCATTTCACGCTGTATGATTGTTTGAACGACGGCAGAATTATGTGTGTAGGCATAGGAGTACCGAAGATTTCAGCAGTGAAGGGAGGACCAAGATTTTAAAATAATTCCGGAATAAATGACTTCGTGGCTTGAAATCTCGTGGTGGGAAATTCCATTATTTTTCTCAGACAAAGAAGTTATGGAGATGGATGTGTAGGAAGAGAAACGGTATAGATCTACCCGGGTAGTCTACTGACACAATAATTGTGT
The DNA here is from genome assembly GCA_945859605.1 of Lumbricus rubellus. Taxonomy (NCBI): domain Eukaryota; kingdom Metazoa; phylum Annelida; class Clitellata; order Crassiclitellata; family Lumbricidae; genus Lumbricus; species Lumbricus rubellus. Next base: position 43,461,954 of record OX243811.1, on the reverse strand, counting down.
GTCGTCAGCATTTGAATGAACGCAAACACCATGCGATGACGTTGGCTGTGTAGACAATAGGAAGTGAAACAATTGAGGCAGGTACACGCATAGCATGCGCTGAAGGAGACCATTGTTCTCTTAAAGAGACGGTCAACGGTGCAGAATTTTGATGTTTCATTATTGATGGCCTTTTGCACATGCAGTGACTGATTGACGGCTATGGCTGGAAATCTTAGAATACGGCTTGATCCAGTGTATTCAATTGTTCCACTCTCTACTGCATGACGTTTCCTGTTTTCTTCATTTTTCTTATGATCAGAAACATCAGCTTAACGTTGATCAGCTTGATCAACTGAAGGGGAGGGGTGACTCACAGCTTCTTCATTCTTCGAATGTTGAACTTGAATCGTAGAAGAAATGTCTAATATTGTTTACTTATAAGATTTCCGGTGTTAGAAACGGGCCTCGTTCCCAATTGCTGCTTTCATAGAGGTGTGCCATGAATTTTAATTGCGCTCTTCCATCTGTTCCCTTCGCGTTTCTTTTATATATCATCATCATCATTTCATTTCCTTCCATTCCCTGTCACTCGCTTACTTTTCTTTGCATTCCTTACAATTTTAGCATTCACTGCTTTTTCTTGTCTTTTCTCGCCCTCCATTGCCGTGCAATGCCTGTATAAGCTTACGCATAGCATTTCCCTCTCTCACTTGCCCTTGCATTTCCATATATTTTCTGGCCTCTCTTTTGTCTTCCCTCCTCTTGCTTCGTATTTTGTTATATTTCATTGATTTGTCTTTCTTTGCTTTATCTTACTTGTCCTATACCTTAAGCGTCATCATATTAATCCTGCAGTCACTTGCAAACTAAACGAGCCTGCATCGTCAATATAGATCACATATATATGGTGTGGTCTACTGATGCATGAATCCATTCGGAGGGCTACGTCCATTGATCATTATTGTCTCGATCTCCAGGTAGAACTGTCAATTGCTGAATGCAACTGACAGACGATAATTACAGTTTATCATGCGCAATTAGTTTGAGCTGCAGAGCGTGCACATGTCACATGTGACCGGTGCGTGAAGCCATTTTATGCGTCATGATTGTGGGACATTAGGTAATGTCTAGTGAGAGCAGCTAAACCCGACTGGGCAGCAATTGTCTGGTGTGCCAACTTCCATAACGAATGAAGCAGCATATATAGTAAGTGGCTTCACATTGTGGCCTATGCTCACATTGCTCAGCTGATGGCCACAGTCATGGCTGCGATTACCAGACATGCACATAGATAAGCTGATCGTTTCAGTCACATTTGCATCCAATATCAAAAAATATATTCTACTCTAATAGTTCATGTTGCATGGGCTTGTTGTATAGGCTACAATGGTTGAACAAATAGAGATAAAATCTAACGTATAGAGCCTATAATTTTTATGCAGTTGATCAGTATTCAGTCGCTAATCAGGAAAACAATTCAGTGTATAGGAATATTAGGACCGTATGTCGCCATCGCTACAAAGGAACAAACATAGGCCTATAATAGGCATTGTCTGATCTGCATAATTTTATTCACCTATATTTACAGTAGGAAAAAGAATAATAAAAGCAGCATATCAATGAAACGCGTGCAATGAAAAGATGCACGTCGCCGTTGCAAAATAGTCCTATTATTATAATATAATGTTGCGGTCCACCGACAAATTTAAGAGCTCTGTTTTGTATGCAGCAGAATGAACTGCTCTGCAGCTATATGTACTCTTTTACGTACGGTTTCTTGCACGAATGCACATGAGCGTGCATGAATGACCGCTAATTGGCATATATGTATATATAATATATATATATATGTATATATAAAATACTTGCGTATTCAAACTCTTCAAAGCGGATCTTGTGACGAGGTAAATAGGCCCATAACAGAGCACAACAACACCATAATGCTCATGCACTCATCAAGCATCCTTCTATATGACTGGTTCAGACCATGCACGCACACCAGTATAATTATAATACGGTAACCGATTTGACTGATGCATATACGGCATGATTAAAGGTTGGTGCTATGAAAAAAGACACAGAAACAATTGATTAGAAAACACTGACCAACACAGGCAGAGATCTATACGTATATATATATATATGTATATAATTCTGCAAAACTTAAACCAATCATTCAAGTCAGTAAGTAAGTAAGTAAGTGAGCCTTAATTTGCATCTGACAAGCTCACATGCGTTACGTTGCATGAAACGATTATAGGCAAGTTGAGGCAGGTTGATTATTATTTGTCGGAGTTAATGTTAGAGAATTGATCAGACCATCGCTGCAGCGTTCATGCAGGGTGGTCTTCACATGCAGCCATTCAGTCTCTTGGACCGACGACTGCACCACCAGCAGCAGCAACTGTACCAGCAGCAGCATCCTTTGATACATCACACGGGTGTCCGACGGTGGTGGTGGTAGTGGTGGTGGTGGTGGTGGTGGTGGTGGTGGTGGTAGTGGTAGTGGTGGTGGTAGTGGTATAGTGGTGGTGCCATGGTGGCGATGACTGTGAGAACCGTCGTCGCTATACAGACTGTGGTGGCACCAGCAGCAGCAGTAGAAGTGATCGTTGCTGTGGGACGTCTGGACGGTGGTTTACCGTCGACGGTAATTCGACGATAGCTTAGCAAATAGACAACGACGACGACTCGATGATGAGTTCAGCTGATTCAGCGACAGAACAATGATGGAGGAGCGACTGCTGCAGCGGTTGCAGTTGATGATGATGATGATGATGATGATGATGATGATGATGCTGCTGCTGCTGCTGCTGATGATGATGATGATGATGATGATGATGATGATGATGATGATGATGATGATGATGATGCTGATGATGGAGACTCATGACGACTATGCTCTAAGCTTACATGTCTCTATAAACGCTGAGAATGAAGACTCATCGACACTTAAGTCTATGTATACACGAAATCAAATAACAAGGTCGTCAAGAGATAAATATAACAAGGTCGCGGCATGGAAGTCATATGCATATATAATTATATATATATATATATGATATATATATGCAGTTTTATGCACATATAATTATGTATATATGCACAGCTGCGTATATATCTATTTATAGTGTGTCTAGAGATATGCACGCTTCTATATATATATATATATATATATATATATATATATATATATATATATTATATAGGCATGTGTTTGTCTCCATCAATATAATTATGTGTTCACTGTATACCGTACACAAAGGCAATTGTGTGGTCCAATTGTTTGTCAGGCAGAAAGTTACGCGTCTTTTGAATAATTGTTCGACTAAGTCAGTTAATCGCAATGTGTCATTGATACAAATACTTTGGAATATGTCATTGTTACCTGATGATCGTCTCTGATCATGTGGGCTATAGAGGGTATGCAATTAAGAGGAAACATCAGCAGCAGCTGCGCTGGCCTTGTATATGCAGGCCCGGATTAGGCTCTCGGGGGAAGGGGAACTCACCGCCATACTCACAGAGGGACTCTTAATCCACCCTTACCTTCCGTCACCACACTCCTCCCACGGCCGCTATTTATTTTCCTGCTAGCATTTTTTTTTACCAATCTCGCCTTTCTGAGCATCGGAAAGCTGAAATAGTTTATTTTTTGTCATCGCTCGCTTTCGCCAAAACGATTACATACTATCCAGCACGATTGTCTATTCCTTGAAGCGAGGACGAAATATCCAATAAGTTATAGACAATGGGCATGTGCGAAGTTTATCAAAGTTCCTTCTCAACCACATCTCTACAACCTATAAAACTCCTGCTTCATGCACATCCGTGTCCTCCGCCGCATTCGCCCTATATATAGCATATACTTTCGGACTACTTTTCTGGACAACCCTTCTGACTATTTATAAGTTACACAGCGCTCGTACATAATAAGCTGGTGCTTCGCTTGGCTTTCGAATGGCGCTTTATAAATTTGTAGATCATGAACACGATTAGACAATCTATGTCTTCGTGATATTTATTAGATGAGCACAGCTGTAAGCTTACAGCATGGACACACCGCGTCGTGGCGTCATGCATCGTCTGTATTAAATACGACATAGTAATTGTAATGGATTGCTTTGTGAAACAGAGCCCAAGATATGATGCATGTATAGGCCTTCAGTTTGTACACCTTGTGCATAAAGTTGCAGGCCTATTACAGAGTTCAAATTAGTTTAATCGAATCTCTGCATCCCTGTATCTGTGTGTCTGTCTGTCTCTGTCTGTCTGTCTGTCTTTCTGTCTGTCTGTCTGTCTGTCTGTCAGGGCCAGCAACAAAGCAAGCGCATCGCTGTCTTATAAAAGTGCGCGCATAAAGAAAAAAGTGTGTATGCATGTGTGTATGTGGTATGTCTGTATTATGTGGCATGTGTGCTATGTGCTTGCATACGTGTATGCATATAATTATAGACATATGTATATCAGGCGTTTAATATTGCATTTATACATGTAGAATTGTAGATGTTTGATTGACATAATTATGCTGAATCTCATCATCCTATTCTCTTACCTCATGCAATCTTTCAAATCTCTTTAGTTTCCAATCGACTGTTTCCAATCTAAACTGTGCTACTGTTGGCCGACTTAGTTTCCGATGTCGCTTAAGACCTTTTGATGTCTTACTTAATCTTCGTCTATAGGCGGATGCCATAGACGACATTGTCTTGTTGAGACTTAACATCATCTGACATTCGAAAGCCTCGTCCCTTCACTCCACTGAGTGGGTGGAATGACCGGAAGATATTTGACTGGATTCACGACCATGCTTTGGGTGTCCGCGGTCCATGTCTCCATGACATGTGCATTAAGTACCACGGCGCCTAAGAAGTTATCGGTCTCAGCAAAAGTCTCATTTGCTGCACAGTCTTCTCCCTAAAGCTTGTCTTAGATAGGGCCGTACTGATAGCCAGCTTTAAAGAGACTGCTGTTGGTCGACTTAGTTCACGATGTCGGTTAAGACATTTCAAACTACAACAAAAAATGTTTTGACAAAACCGGTGACTTGTATTTCAGCCGACTTGACGCCAGGTGTAGCTGTATAACCTATAGTCTGTATACATCTGGCCTAAAATGTCGAACTAAACTGCATTTATGTTGAATAATTATAGGAAATATAATTTGAATTGAGTGCGAAGAAGTGTATGATGAACATTGAACAGCCCTGTTATCACGAAATGTTCCACAGTGCACGAATCTGCTGTAGGAGAGACCAAGAGACATTTTGGAGAAATTCAAACAGTATAACGGATGCTTTCGTTGGTGCATGCATGTGACCATGCATGTCAGTGTGTATGTGCTTGATGGTTTTGATTGAGATGCAATGTTGTTGTTTTCGTCTCAGTGCGATTCCCAGTGGACGAATATTCTTCTTTGCCTATTTGCAAATTTCCGAAAAGACGGGAGTTTCACCGCAAAGAGGCGCCGATAACAGGGTGCTTTCGCCGTTTAGGGTCTTTGCGGCTAATCGGCCGCTTTTTAGCGTAATATAGTCGTATTAAAGCGTACACTCCATCGTATATTTAGGTTTTTTTGTAGCAGTGTAAGTGTAAAATAAAATATTACAGAGGAGAGTATTGAGTTGATTTATCCAGGTTTTCACGCGTGGAGTACAAATAGCTTATAGTTAAATTTGAAACAATTGTCTCCAATATTGTTGATACTCACTTTCTCAATCTCCTTTCTTCATTGCTCAGATCGTTGTGACCCCAAATCAGTTTTGCAAGCTTATCTTTTATTTTCACATTCTTTATCTTCCCATGTCATATTTCAGGTAAAAATTCCACATCCGGATATGCAGTATCCCAACTGTGATTTAATTACATGTGATTTTTACAGCCTCAGTAATGAATGCAACCTTGTCTCTGGTGACCATTTTTCGTCTTATCCTATCTAACGCTGAGTTAGTCTTTTTCCTGCTTCAGCACAATATCTTAGAAAGTTTTGCACTCTTGTGCATTAGCACTCACAAGTCCCATTCTTCCTCACACACTTGCAATACCTAACCCCATTTCATATAAAAGTCTTTTTTCCCATATGCATCACTAATCAGCACTTCTCCAAATTGTTTTTAAATAGTCTGCAAATCCTGCAGTGACAATCTGAGCATTCTTCTTAGGTCTAGCATCTCCTCTTTCTCTTCGTCACTCACGGCTCTACAGAGTTTTTGTACCGGCCGCAAACTGAGAAATTTTAGATTCAAATCCATCATCTATGTCATCTATAAAAATTGTGAGCAACATTTTAAGCATGATATTCATCTATATATAATCAAGAATCGAATAGCCTACTAGACTATAGGCTAGGCCTATATAGGCTGTATAGTCTAATTATATTATATTACTCTTTAGAAACCTTTATAAAGATTTTAGAAACCTCTATGAAAATCCCAGTTATTAATTCCCTGCTGTGTATCATTTCATATCTTTTGAAACAAGTTTACAGTAACCACTGTGTCTTGTCCCTCTTGCAGAAATGTCTGCGGCGGTCGTCCATGTAACACTCTGACATACGGAAGGGAGTGAGAATGAGAAGATGTGTAGTTGTAGGCATAGGCATATATGTCATCATGGAAAAGATGATGATGAGGAAATGAGTTTGCTGATCGAGAGACGTAAATAATTAATATTACGAGGAAGAGACAGAGAGGTTTGCTGCAGCAGCCGTAAGAAATTCTGTGGATTATAATGTGAGAGTTGGATGAGTATAAGCTTACATGAGAGTGAACGAACGTAAGGCGTATTAGAAACGATGGTTGAGAAGACGGTATAGTAATGTAGTTAAACAAGATTTCAATGTGTTGAGTAATATTTTGAGAAGTGGTTCAACGACGGTGTTTGAGGAGCACAAAGAATACTCCGATCGAGAGAGCACGTGACATTAGGCCATTGCATTTTTGCATGGGTGAAAATTTTTTTTTAAATTTTTATGATGCACTCCTCCTATATTGTTTCTAATGGCAAAATATGTATGTACACCAAATTTTAGATAATTTCATGATGTTTTGACCCCCGCCCAACACGATTAACTGATTTAGTTATAAATCTTCGTTTTCCTACATTATGATCATGACAAATTTTTTTGTAATTCAACAGTTTATTATACAAAAAAGGCAAACTACATAATATATAGTAACTAACAAGCTTGGTAATAGTGCTTACACAATACACATAACCCAATAATGTAAAATCACTATACTGGGTCTTAAGGTTTTTGTGGAAGAGAAGGTTAATTTCTTTAATGTCTTTTTTGAAAGTTGGGAATTTCGTTGCATTGATATTCGACCATTTGCAATAAAACCGTCTTCGTATTTTATCATTGGTTACACTAGTTGAGAAGTCTTGGCATGGGCGGAGACTTGGGAGGAGACTTGGACGGCGTGGGGGGACGAACGAGTGGCGCCGAAGGAAGAACGCAAAATTTTGGGCTGACGAATGGCTGAGCCGCCGACGAAATTTTCCATTTTTGCAGACCAAAATTTCTTACGACTTTTTTTAGTAATCCGGCCGACCCTTTTTCCCGTCAAAAAAGTTGATGACCTTTTTCAGTCCTCTGGCCGAAAACTCCAAGAGAATACCCAGTTTTCCCGTAAAAAAGTTGATGACCTTTTTTAGTCATTTATTCGCCAGTGTATAATACTGTAAATGCAGTGCGTCTTCGTGAAGTGTCCATGCCCTAACACTCAACAATGGGGCGGGGGGACAAATGCATGGGCCGTCCCCACAACACATTCATTGAGGGGACCGTCCCCCTGTCCCCGCCTAAGTCTCCACCCATGGGCCTTGGATTAGTTTCACAGCTCATTCCGACAGATCATTCACCACTTTGATATGCCACACATAATGAATAAAATCATGGGCGGAGTTTGGTTTTATTTCTTGGGGTGGGGGCCTACAACTTGGGCCTCGGTTGGGGCGGAGACTTAGTCCAGATCGAGCGGCGCCCAATTTTTTCTCGGCCAAAAAAGTTTATGACATTTTTAGCCATCAATTGAAGTTTCCTTCGTGAAAAGAGCCATTTCCCGAATATAATTATTATCGAGTCTGGGCCTTCTTGTGGGTGGGGCTAAGTCCGGGAAAAGATACCATTTTCATAGTAAAAAAAACTGACTCTGGACCTTCTGGTGGGGCTTAGCCCCTCCCTAGCCCCTGATAAAATCCGCCCATGAATAAAGTTGGTGTTTTAAAAGGTAGAGCAAAAAATTTGCAATTTGCTACCATGTTGTCAATGTCCGTTTTGAACATAAAACTACTTTTGAGGTGGGCGGGGGTCAAAACATGACCTACAGACCTGAAAATTTGTAGGCAAATATGTTTCAGTAATAGAAACAATATGGCAGGGGTGCACATGGAACATTCTAAAAAAAATTTTTTGCAATGGCCTAACGTGACATGCAACTAGGTCTGCATAATAATGATCCGTCACTGTTATCATTTAAAAAAGAATTGCAAATTCCCATGACAATAGACTACACGAATTAGTATGATCAATATAACCGTCATCATATTCAGTACCTCTGATCGTAGTCGTTGATGGTAGTAGTCGTTGATGGTAGTGGTGGTGATTGTACTGATTGTATAGGCTACCGACATGGCATGATTTTTAAAGCCTGACATTACCTCGCTATCAAACAGCCTACGTATGTCTATTAATTTATTACGTGACATAATGTAGGTGTATAGTTGAATAAAAAAAGGGTAGGCCTATACTTCGGCGTTCAACATAAAATTCTGTACACGTCCGAACCTTAGTTCTCGTGCTCTCTAGCATGGACGGAGACTTGGTCTAGAAGTTCGGGGGGGGGGGAACGATCGCGGAGGAGCGACATTTTGGGTGGCCGCCCGAGTCGCCGACAAAATTTTCCATGGACGAAATTTTCTGACGACCTTTTTTGTCGTTTGGTCGAAATTTCCTGAACAATACCATTTTCCCTGCCACAATAGCTGATGACCTTTTGCGGCGTCAGCTATAGCCTCTTTTCAGTCAAGACAGCACATGTTAGGATGAAATCTCGTCTAAAAACAATCGGCAACTTGTCACAAAAGACTCACAACGTCAGTGCGTCGCTTCCCGCGCTAGCACCACGTGATTAGATTGCGTTTGGTCTAGGTGACAATTCCCTGTCAGCTGACGTCCTCGGTCAGAAAAGAAGTGAACAGCCCGATGACGCATCTCCATGACGTCATTCAAATACGACAGCGCATTTAAAACTGCGTCAATGACAGTGCCATGACGTTTACAGACGTGCATTGTCTTGTGGAAATAAGTCTAAGAACTTCGGCACTGCATGAACTCACTCGAAACAATAGAAAGCTTGAGTAGCCTAATAATATTTGTACCCAAACACGCTGTTCGGTTCTTCTAAAAAATAGTTGATTTAATTATATTTTCTGCTTATTAATTCTTCACTATTATGTAGCAAATGTTTATAAATTAGGCATTAAAAAGAGTTGGCATTGCAGCTGCAGCTGCAGTGATCACTACTTTCCGACCGTGTAGCAGCTACTTGTTTCTGTGTGGGTGAATCTTTGTCGTGATGCTGAGGCTCCGGATGTTGGTGCTGATGCTGGTGGTGGTGATGGTGGTGATGGTGGTGACGTAATGACACTTCGTCTCGTCGCTGTTTCCGCCACTTGGCTCTGCGATTTTTGAACCATACCTACATTATACATGTATACATGAACAAATGAACTGGTGCTGATCAGTGATCACCGATCACTGATCATACAATTGAACTGTGTAAACCTGCAAATTGCCTAAGCATATGATGATGATGACGACGACGATGACGATGATGATGATGACGACGACGACGACGACGATGATGATGATGATGATGATGATGATGATGATGATGATGATGATGATGATGATGATGATAATGACAACGACGACGACGACGACGATGATGATGATGATGATGACAATGACGATGATGATGATGATGATAATGACGATGATGATGTGGACGACGACGACGAAGTGTTTTCTCTTACACTAGCCACAGGTACGAAATGCCAGCGATTTAATTTTCTTGGTGTCGGTCTATTAGTTATTTTCACGGTCTTATAATTAATGCGAGCGTTTGAGTCTAATCAAACAGTGGTCAGTTGTTTAGAATAGCAAGCGTCACCTTGTTGAGTTTCCTCTAAATTGTCACATTGAGTAATGAGTAGTAATAAGTAAGTAACGGTCCGAAAAGGAAATTCGGATGGCTACCAATCGCCGTTCGCAGTCGCGTGAGATTCTCGTCCATGAGTCGGGATCAGAGGAGAAGAGACAGGAAATGGATTGAGCGAAAAACCAACGGATGCTGCAGAAGGGAAGGAGGCCGGATATATCGTTAGCTGCAGGGTTTCGGCGTGCCCACGCCTTTGTCCCTCTTCCTTTGTCCGTATGCCTTCGTCCGTATGCCTTCGTCCATGTGGTGGCTGTAAGATTGGCCTGCCCCCTAAATTGTTTTTGCAGACGGTGCGAGATAGCCAAGAGTACTCTCGAGGTTAGCGTGCTGGCCTTTCAGAGAAGAGATCGAGGTTCGAATCCCAGCAAGGGCAGGAATTTTTAGATTTTCTGCTGAGCGTGGGCTTATAACCTATTCAAATTTGATGATTAAACGACAGACATCGTCGGTGTGAAGATAAGACTTGCATTATGCATACGAGGGAGAGGACTGGTCACCCTTCCTCATATGCTGAGGCTAAGAAAATGAAGGCGCTATATCATCTAATAGCCATGGCTGCCACTCGGATTAAGGGACTTCTCATCATCTTCTTCTTCTTTTGAAGTATTGTTACCGATGCCTCAAACACTACATGTATGTGTGTGTCTATAGTTAAAGAAATGAACCACAGATAAAAAGGAGTGAGCATTATGCATAGATAAAAAGAATGAATTATCCTTAGCCTATAGATTTAAAAGGAATTAGTCATGTGGCCTCTGAGCAGGGCCGGATTAAGGCATGTTCAACATGTTCGGCCGAACAGGGGCCCCCACACTTTAGGGGGGCCCCACAAAAGTGGTGAAATTTTTTTTTTGCAAATTTCGACCAAACGACTATTTTCTCGAAAATTTCGCTAAATGACTAAAAAAAAAGGTAATCAACTTTTTGGCGAATGAAATGGTATGATTTTTCCGAAAATTTTGAAAATTTTTCTCGGACATTTTTCCGCAAAAATGACCGAACAGGGCCCCCACATTTCTTAATCCGGCCCTGCCACTGAGTGGTTAAAGTCAAAGAAATACTTTAAAACGTCAGCCATAATCGAACAGATATCGATCTTATATTATAGCTATTGAATTGAAAAAGAAGTCGACCTATTTCCAAAAGATAAGCTGCAGCGCTTAAGTTTGCACCCAACCTATTAATCATGCATGTGATTAATTCTGGAATTAATAATAGGATTGCCACAATGTTACGATGACGTAGCAATTGATAAAGACATTGTCCTATAGGTAAATGCAATAATCTACCTGGCCGAACTAAGATATATATCCACTGTGGACATTACAGAAGACTATTGGAGCGATTCATCCTCAGATTAATTAATCCACTTAACAGTATTGACCATAATAATTAATCTGCTGTAAAATTGAATTCCGTCTTAGCGGCCAAATGTGTCGGTCACGCATCGGTTAGTGGTTCGCATCGCTTCGTTCCTCCTATGTATATATATATATATAGGTCCATGTGTATATACACGTATATATGTATACATATATATAATATATGGTTGTGCTAATCGCCTTGTAATCCGGTGCTATACCGACGACGACGTCGCTGAATGTGGTCGCAGTATAGATGAGGCAATGAGGCATCGATTAACTCGTCATATTTTGATTAATTAGAAACGTTATGCATTGCCTTGTATACGAAACCAGTTGCAGGATACATCATATAATTTATATATACATTAATTTTAAATACTATAGGCCCTGAGATTCATAATTACATGCGACCAGAACCGTTTCATTTCAAGAGATTAACCCCGTCGGATCTGAATTTATTTTAGAAGAAATTTGCTAATGTCCGTTTCCTCAGTTCTGAAGACTGAATCACCCATGAGGTTAAACTCTCGTTTTCTTCCTCGTCTAGATATAATTAACAGTTATGACTGTCTGAGCGACATTACAGGGGTATCTATACACGCAATACCATTTAAGATACTCACATATTTACTTACAAGCGGTATCATGCAAATTTCGTGTCAATAGGCCTATTGCAGATGCTATCCATGTCTGCATGGATCAACAGCTCCTCATTACAGCAATGTGCGTAATAGCAATAGATGCTATTACACACCGGTTTAGAGTCTACACTCTACAGTGATGAAGTTGTCACTATATCCTATAGTGCTATAGTTAACAATGCCAGATACTTTCAGTCCACAGCCTGAAGAAAGAAGGTTGATGACGATAACTGCACTTGCAGACACTAGATGTCGATAATAGCTGGAACTGTAAGCCTACTACCACTTGCAGTCTCAATAGGGTATAGAGTGGTAGACCGATGTCTATAAAGCAACGCGGGTTGAAACAGTATAGAAAGGGGCAAATAGAGTTAGACCTATACTAACTGAAATTAATCATGTCGCTCTGTTGCAAAAGAATTGAAAATCTGTCATGTCATTCTCCATCGGTTAATAAAGGATCAGTCACGAAATGTCAGCAAGGTCGATATTGCACTTGCAAGCGTTGGATTCGGAAGTAAGAGACAGGTTTTTCAGATGCCGATGACGGTATTGTGACGGAGTAGATAAAAAAATAGGCTACCTAATCCATTTACTTTGGCCTTTCACCTTGTGAAGTGAGGAAACTGTTTTTTCTTTATGCTGTGACATACAATAAAAGCTTTCCACAAAGATGTGACGCCAATGTGATATGGCAGTTTCCGATTGGTTGTCTGGCTTTCAAAGAAATTCCGCGATTTCTGTCCGCACCTTAGAAGCCACAAGCTTATAGGCCAAGCCATAGCGTCTGCATTGTTTCAATAGTTAATATTTTTATTGAGAGAAAGAAAAATCGAAGGAGAGCAACCAATAACCTATTTTAAGTGAGTTGACGCAAGTTAATAGTTTAGTGGTGTTGAGTTATATAATATATAGGTCAATTGTAAGGTCAGTTCTCAAAACTTCTAAAGAGAATAAATTTCTTTCTAGTTGAAACAACCTTCTCCTCTTGTGCCCGCTATTTATAATATCCAAACAGTTCTGAGCACTCAATCTGGCAGGACAATTTCATCGAAGTCATTGGGCGGCGAAAGAGAGGATTGGTCATCTGCTTTCATATGTGCCGAGGTTAAGAAAAGTAAAGTCGCTGTCACAGCATGCCAATGTCTACCATTAATATAATTTATTATACCGTTACACGAGATATAATTATGGCTTAATTAAGAAAACTCAACGATGCCGGAACGCTACCGACTGCAGCCATGGAGTGGTCTTTGTAAAAAGATTTAGTTATCCCTCTAATTATCATCTGATTTCAATAATATAATTAATTATAACTTATGACGAAAGATGTTTACGACTTAATTGCATTCAAGCAAGCTGCTCCATAATTGAAAATTAATCAATACAATGTTTACGTATATTTATAAATGCAAAAGTCAATCCGAAGTCCAATTGTAATCGCTGTCATGCGCATGTCATGCAAATCAGGGTCATAGACAACATGCACAGTTGCATAACATTTATTTATATAAGATACAACATACGTATACATGCGTGGCCTATACCTCCTTTTGTATACATTATAAGCAGTATGTAATATCTATCGGGCGAATATAAATGAGTCTAATCTCATGTGTGAAGAACACTACCAGCTTCAGTGGGTGTTCTATAAGCCTGCGATTCGGCATAAAATTATATGAATATAATTATGTGTGTATAAAATATATATTTATATGGAAATAATCGAGTTGCTTATACATATATATGCTATACATATATGTATATATATGTATGTACGCAGCCTGGATTTGAACGGTCAGTGGGAACCAGTGGTTTGGTGACCATGACAACGGCATAAGCGAAGTTGGGCGGAGGGGTTACTTCGGTCGGCCGCAGTGGGGTGTCTTAGATTGGCCGATTAGAACGACCGCGTAATAATTAATATGCAATCTGTTTATAGAAGTAGACGAAGTCGTGCGGAGTCGGTGCTTTTGTCTTTAGCCGCCGGCAGCTTATTCGGAAAGCGTTTGATTTAGCCGATGAATAGGACAGACCAACTGGAAGCCACGGATGGCGACATGTTTGGACTAAACTATAGAATAGTAGTATGGCCAGTTTAACGACGAGAGTCCAACGAGGAGGAGGAGGAGGAGGAGGAGGAGGGGAAGGAGGAGGAGGAGGAGGGCTGGACGGACGTGAAATTAACACTTTTACAAAACATTCTCCTTGTTTGTTATAGAGATCATTGCAAACCATTTTGCAGGAAGCATCCCGTAGTCTTCAGAATGCATAGAAAGTAAAATGATGTGTTTTGCTTGAGAAGAAGCAAAGAACTAGTGTCTCAGAGAACACAATCATCGACAGTCATCGTTCATGTCCACAGTGACTTCATGATACTGCTCATTACGTCAAAGTATCTTTTAAATATGGTCCAAATAAATTTAGACAGAACGTTAACGCGCCACTCTTGTAACGGCCGCAAAATAACCCAGTACCCCTACAATGACATTGTACCACAACTACCACATGCCACTCTTGTAATGGTCGCATAATAACCCAGTAGGCTACCCCTACAATGACATTGTACCACATGCCACCCTTGCAAAGGCCGCATAATACCCCAACACCTCTACTATTGCCATGGGCGCCCGCACATAGGGGCAAGGGGGGGCACTTGCCCCCCCCTGGAAAAGTGACACTTATTTTTTCTAACTACTGCTTTTGAGTTTTTAACAAACTTCTTTGCATTAAAACATTAATGATACTAATGATACACTCAGTGAAAGTCATAAATTTACGTTTAGAAATCTCTACAGAAATAAATATATATAGTGTCCTTCATGGACTTACTTTTTAACATCTACTTTTGGATTTTTAACAAATTTTTCGCACTTAGGAAACTATTCATATAAAAAATAGTAGGCCCCTACACAAAATGAAACTGAGAAATTTGAAATTAAGAAACCTCTTTGAAAAAGACCCGTGTTTTTAATTTCCAGCGCTGTATTTTTCATGCTCTTGTCACTGAAAAATTTACCGTGACCATCGTAAAATTTTTTGCCCCCTCCTGCAAAATTTCCTGCGGGCGCCCATGACTATTGCAACACTGTACCACATGCCACTCTTTCAAAGGCCACATAGCACCCCAACACCTCTACTATAGCAACATTGTACCTCGACGCGATCTTCCTTTAAGTCGATCTTGATGGCGAGATGTTCCCTCTGCTGAACGTCTGGATAATGTGACCTTTGGAACGACTTTTCCAATTCCTGCAGTTGTTCGTCGGTGAAGATCGTTCGATATCGTCGCTTCCTCTTCGTCATCGCCAGACCAACTGGACTCGACAGCAGCTGGTGAGGGTGACCAGTAGCACCCAAAGCGTGGCTTAACAGCTTGCCATCGTATGATAGGCTACGATGACCGTACCAAAATGTCGTACCACCTATGCCCGATGTTGACGGCGCTAAATAACAAGCGAATGGTACTAAAAAGATTACTTGTGTATACATACAATGCATGCTTTATTATAAGCTTATTCTTTATAGTAATCTTCGTTCATTGTAAACAAACGAGACAAATCCGTGTCGTTAAACTGATACTACACTGTAATGACACCTTACCTATCCGATTCTGGGTATGTACTATGTACAGAGTGAGCCATAAAAAAGTAATCCGAGACAGATTTTTTCAATATCTTGGCCAAAAATCAGAATTTTTCAAATCAAGTTGTACGGGCTTTCAGGTAATTCATATCTACGTAAAGCAGACAAATTTCATCAAAGTATTTGAAAAAGAACAAAAGTTATAGGACTTTTAGGGAACCAACCCATGCACTGTCTTTTGACGATCCAAAAACGTAACGCAACAAAAAAAGTAACAAAAACCGATTTTATTAAGTCACATCTCAAATAATTGTCATCAAATGAACTTTATGTTGCCAGATAATCATTCTTTTTACCATTTAGAGAAGAAACATGCACCAGCGTAGGCTGCGTAGCTGCAAGTCACTGTGACATCATTTGGCAAGATGACTATGCAGTTGCAAATAAAGAATTCCTCAGAATCTAATTTTGCTAATAAAACAGTCAATTTTATATTTACGAGACATTCAAATGGCCACGGCTTCAATGATAGACAAAACAATGTGCTCAGATATTTCATGAGCAGGGTCTTGGAGCTTAATAGCATTATAATACACATTAAACAGCCTACAGTATATAACTCTGATGAACAGTGAAAACGGAGAGAAATTGCGAGTTAGCCTAAATTAAGAATTAAGAAATATGCCGTTGATGAAAGGAGATCAACTCAGCGTCAATATTATTGTTGGGATTTCATTGAGAAGAACCAATAGCCCCTAATCTCTGGATTTTACCCGCTAGATTATCAAGTGTGGAGAGCTATTCCGGAGAAATACCACAATTTGCGGCCAAAACCAAGAATGATAAAAAAATTGATGATTGCATTGGAATTGATATAGAAAGACTTACATTTGGAACACATCAACAAGGCCATCAAAAACTTTACAGAGACTGAGAACAACTTCCGAACGAGTGTGAGCACTGGATGTGAACACATTGAACACAAGAAGTGAAGCAAGTTCATTTGATAACAATTATTTGAGATGTGACTCAGAGCTTTTTTAACGTGCAGTTGTAAACAAAATGTGCAGTTCTGAATGGATTTGTGTAGTTGTAGAAGCACTTCTGTACAGTTAAAACTAGCAAAAATTTGCCATTATCCTCCGAATGGAAGTAATTTACCATGGATGTTGGGAAAGGAGTTGTGCAGTTCAAACAATTTCTTAAAAACAACCCTGATGTGACTTATTAAAACGGGTTTTTGCTACTTTTCGCTGCGTCACGTTTTTGGATTGCTAAAAAGCAGTGTGTGGGCTCACTAAAAGTTTTTAAACTTTTGTTTCGTTCCAAATATTTAGTTGAAATTCAGCTATTGTACGTTTACATTAATTGCCTTGAAGCACGTAAAACTTTATTTGAAAAATTCTTACGTTGTGCCAAGATATTGGCAAAAAACGTGAGAATTACTTTTTATATGCATGCAGGTATGCAGTAATGCGTCTATCTGTAACGCCCATCTAGACTGAGCCACTCCGATCCACCAGACCATTTGATTATATATTTTTCACCACGTTTGAGATAACAGGACTGGTGTTCGGTAGGAAAAACCACCTCCACCATGCAGTAACGACTCTTTCCGTCTGAACATTATTCACATTTCTATAAGTCTTCATGATCGAGTCTAAATAGAATGGGAGAGATGAGGTGTCAGTAGTCGTTTCAATTTACCGACACTGTAGTGTGATAACAAAGATCTTTGGCGTTGCCCTCCGACTTTATCCAGGCTTGGGACTGGCACTGCCAAAGTGCTAGCAGTGACGGAGTTTGAAAGGTATTAGGGAGGGGCTGTGAGATATTCAATCGGCTAACTGACTTAACCCGATTGACCCCATGGATACCACTGGGCGTGGCTGAGTCACGTCATAGTCGTGTGCTTCTAGCAGCCATTGTCACAGCAAGCAGGCTGCGGATGCATGGATACATGGATACCAAATGAGCACTGACCTACTCGCTAGTACTCAGACTGAAGTGTATGGCATTACTGAAAAATTCTCACTGATCCTGATCGTTATTTGATGTCGCTCAGTAAATTGCTCGATACGCATTATTATGCAAACGGAAACCATACGGATCAAAATGTGGTAGACACAAATTACACGTGACAGATCTTTTGCAAATTATCTGCACTTTAAAAAGTTCTCTAACTCAATTTAGGTTTCTTGAAGCTGTTCAGATCTTATTACTTCAGGATTTACTCATTAATTACAAGAACGTATATAATGAAGTCGCCAATATTTCATGCCCATGGCTGCTGCAAGGAGTTGGTTTTGGGATTAACTCATCATCATCATCATCATCATCATCATCGTCATCGTCATCGTCATCGTCGTCATCGTCATCGTCGTCCTCCTCTTCCTCCTCATCCTCATCCTCATCCTCATTATTGTCATCATCATTGTCATCATCGTCATCTTCATCACTTTTGGCCTAAGCTTAGTATCGTAATTAGGAAGCACAGTTTCCTTCGTTCGTATAAGTTTAATGTGAATAAACGATTTGATTATTATGAGGTTTTATTTACCCTGGCACGTTGCAGTCAGCATTAGTATGGCGCTCTATACATTTTATTGTTCACGACAATGATTACGAATGCAACAATCAAATTTACAAAGTTGTTCTGCAGGACAAGTGCCACTGCACAGACTTTGCACGTCAAGATGTAGTGGCGCCTCTACTCCAGGGCTGACTCAAAACATACTTCTCCTTGACTTTCAAGCACATGGATCTCTAACTGCATCTTCCTCTGGCAGCTGACTTTCCGCGCCTCAGATTTAAATGCTGTGGTAAAAAGTCTTTGCCCTGGTCGTTGCCCTGCAGAATTTTTGCCCTGCCAGAATTTGTTCGGGCATATTTTCTTACTGTTCCCCTCCGTCCGCTCTCTGAGAGCGGACGGACAGTACGAGTTTACGACACAATTATTATATTCCCGAAAAAATTCTGCAGGCAGGGAAAATCTTTGGAAGGGCAAAAGTTCTGCCAGGGAAACAATTATGGCAGTGGAAAAGTTCTGGGAAGGAAAAATTCTGGCAGCGCAAAATTCTAACAAGGCAACGACCAGGTCATTTGTGTATATGACTGCCCTGGCTAAAAAATTATCTGGCGCCGCCAATGTCAAGAAGCTAAGATTTGAGATGTTTTTCTCTGGTGAAATCTGAGCGTTATAAACTCACTTGAAAAGTCGTCGAAGTTCGTCTGACTCCACGAAGGAGGTCGTATCGTCTGGTAGAGATGGTCGCCGCTGGGTGTCACCAGCGTCGTCGCTCGTGAACCAATCGGAACGACGGAGACAGGTTTTGGCGCCAGGATATTGTCAATCGTGAAGTTTGCGATGCCGCCTGGATGACCAGCGAATGAGGAAGTCCTCTGGTCGTCTGCATCGGCCACGCCCCCCGCATGCAGGAGGACGTCCGTTTCCGGTCTAAGGAAGACCTGAAACGCCGGATGATACATCGCGCTTGGACGACAGCCGCGTGTGATTCGTTATACGTTTTTGGGTTCGAGTCTGTTTGTTGCTCTTTTCACTTTAGTGATTTGTTGTGACGGTTACTTATCACCTGAAAATAACGAGTCACACAAAAAGAAATTATGAAAGAACAACTGAAGGAAGGTTTTGCCAATCGGGGAACCTTTGCATTTTCCTGCGACCAGATACACGACGTTTTGGTCACGTTGTTAGCTGTTCAATAACGTCATGCAAGATGATCGCCAATGATCTATTATTTTGTCAGAGAGATTAGACTTCGATTTTTTTATCTCGATGAAGCCGATGAGACAATACATGATTATTGTAGGCAGCGATTGGTGTTACAACAGTCTGAACGGAATAGCAAGAAGGAATCAACAGCCGGGATCATCTCACTAGCCGCTAGCACTAGCGCAACATCCGGTGTCTGCCAAAATTTCGTTCGGACTTTGGGGATTTTAATACATTTGCTCACAAAATTCTCGTTCATTCGTTGCTATATATATATATATATATATATTGCGTCCGAGTTCACTTCTGTGACGCTATGTTGTAGTTAATTGAGTGAAATTACCTCGTTTACAATCATCACCGCCTGGAAGCCGCAACTAAAACTAACAGTCCGTTTTTCCCCGTATAGGCTACGCCGCTACTTTTCTTGTTAGCATTCATGAAGAGCAGGACAGTAAAGATTCCAGAAATAAAACATTTAAACTGCAAAGAGTATGTCGATGGCAGTTTTTCCCTGGGCCTATCTTCGAATATCAAACTTTACTACGTCAGTCATCAAGGAATTCGCCATTCTTTGAACACTTTACCATCTTGAAGCGAACGGCATTCAGACAATTACTGTAGCTGTTAATAACTCGCTGGCCGTTTTGAACTTTTCATGATTCAACGACATGTAGGCTAGTAGCGTAGCCTAACAATTGATGTCAACCGTCTAATTTACAAAATTGAAGCGTTTAAATACTATTATGCACATACTTAAGCTTATTCGATTTATATAGGCCTAGTGATGCAAAAGAAATAATACCTTGAATCAACTCAAGGTCGTGAAAATGGTTTCGCATGCGGCTTGAGTGCGGCGACACAGTGTCAGTGACCGTTTGTTTGGCTAGAGTTAGACCGTTAGATCGCTCGACTTCTACCGCGGAGAGTGCGGTTCGATCATCTTACCTTCTGTAAGTCCTTCACTTACATTATTGCCCCATGCTATGGATGTTGTGTCTTATGGTCGTATGCACTTCAGAACTTTAGAAGGACGGCAATACCAACTGCAATTGTATTGTAGGCTATAGTATGTGTTGTATTGCATTGCAATAGAGCTTCCGAACTTGATAGGTTGCAGCGAATGAACAATTAACTGAATAGGTTAGTCTAGAACTTGTATAACCACATATAACCTAGTTGATTAACCGTGAACTCAGATTCGTATTTCAATGACATTTTGCGCGACAATAATTATCCGCTCTCAGATTATTGGATACACAACAAAACGGACAAACTAAAGATTTTTAATCTTAAACAAACTTCTGCAGATGTTCTCATCAAAAACTTGTTGCATGGTATAATTTTAATGAACAAGTGTTCACTTTAATGACTTCGGCCTCAGGTAAATTAATTACTAGAGAGTCTAGACGAAAGCACAATTATAGTCTTCAGTTTTAGGCTTCTTACATTAACGCGATCGTCATCTGCCTGGACTTATGAAAATCCACTTGGTTGAGCGTAGCCTATGGATCAGCTGATCTTGACCGATGGTCGACCTCAAATGATCAAATCGTCTCCGACTGAATCAAGACAAGACACAATATAATCTGGGTATAGGAGGTATAGCCTTGCTGTCTGGACTCATCTGGAGCTTACCTTTCGACTTCATTTTGCAAATGCGCACGTCTATTCTTCTGTCCATTATCTTGGATTTATACTCTCCTGCAGTCCTCTCTCTGCCTGTCCCTCAACTCGGATCCGTGTCATCCGCCACTCACTCCCGCTCTAAGCTATCGCAACTTTGGTCCATGATTAAATTTAATCTGAGCTTGGTATGGCTGTGGGAAAGTGGCCTAGGCTATACACTGTTTTTCTCTCTAAAAGTACATCTTAGCTTCAAGCCATCATAAACGCTGTTGTCCGCCACACATATAGGAAAATTACAAAGTTCGAGCATTATCTCTTCTTGTAATTGTCTCGATCCCCCATCCACCAGCGCATCCAATAATAAAGGTCTGATCCTGCATGCAAAACTCTGATACCGCTCCTCTACCCAGTCGTTCCTCTTTCGACCCATGATACCTTAGTTGTTCCGCGGGTGTGTCCTGCTACGAACCCGTCTATGAGTTTCGCTATTGTGGACCATCCACAATATAGCGAAACCCATAGACTGAACCATTAGCTGGAACAGGTTGCCTCAATCCTTCAGGGTCGACCGTTTTCTATTTCTTTTGGTCAGTTCAACAAGCAACTGATTTACACGAATGTGTTCAAATAAAATAAAATAAATTGAGTGATAAACAATTTCACTTGAGGTAGCCTAGCTAGGCCTATTATTTTTGAAATTAAATAAGCAATTTTCCTACAACTAACTAACAGTTCTTGCTGATTTGTTGCCCCGCACATGCGCAAAAGTTGTATGTGTTAAAATCAGAAGGCCTAGTTTTCGTTTAATTCACAATTTGTTCTATTTTTTAAAATTCATTTTACTAATAGAATTAGCCTAACAATGATGCAAAAATATTCCTATTGCATGTATGGTCTCTTAAAGTGTGGGCAATACATTGTGACCTATGCCCGGCTGAACACGCTGAAGATGCCCTAATCCGGCCCTGATGCTATTTAAACACTCGATTACGATAATGTACGATATTAGGCCTACTAGGCCTAAAGTATAGGTCTTGAGCTTTAAGTGCACGTTAAACAGCTTGTAGGCCTACGCTAAGCAACGCACAATGTGAATAGGCTATAAGTGCGAAACTAATAGGCCTACAGAGAACTGTTTGAAACGAATCTTAAAATCATTCGGAGAGTTGTATGAACTCTATAATTATAGGATATACTGTATCAGCCAATAAATTAGGCCTACTTCGTCGACATAAAAATCGCTGCCGCATCGTAAATGATCGGGGCGCCCTGAAATTAAAAGCATCCAACATGCTGCCTTATTGAAGTTCACTTTCAAAATGCTGTTTTTGTACCTCTTAATCTATTACGTAAGGCCTATTAGTTAGCAGTGCCTCTACATTAAAAACCGCAGCAAGACAACTAGGCCTATAATAAAGTAAAATACCAACCTCTCTTTCAATGCTTTTAACTTCTGAAAATTTTCTTTGAGGCTTCTGAATAATATAGCGCTCTCAGTTTCTGCCGTCTTTTAACTCCTCCGTTTCTCTCACAGACATCAGCCTTCTAAGGCCTGAAGGAGGAGTTGAGCAGCCAGTACAGTAGAACAACGGCGGATCTTACGTATGAAGTGAATTATTGCAACCGTAGATAATGATGCCGCTTGGTGAATGTATTAGAGTTTAAGCTAAACAGAGAAGGAGAGAGAATGAATGAGTAAGAGAGTATGTGACAGCAAAGAGAGAGACAGACAGACAGACAGAGAAGGAACGAAAAGGAGAGAGAACGGGAGAGAAGAAGAAGAGAGAGAGAAGCAAGAGGCTTTAAGCCTGTAGGTGCGCCACGGTCGACCGACCCATTGGCTTAATTGTCGCCAAAACGCCTGTCAATCATCCGCAATTATTTTTGGCGCATGCCAATCAAAGCACTGTCATTTTTTCTCCATGAAGTGTGTTCGTATATGTATCTGTTAGGAATAAGACAATGTTCATCCGCAGATAGGCTTTTGATCAAATACTATTTCCACTAATACATAAAAGAGTAATAAGTCTAGAGCGTGACGTCACAGTGAGCAGCTGATCTGCATTGACGAAATAGTAGGCCTATGATGATAGAGATACTTTCGCGTGGATGCTTAAGCTGTACTGAGCAATCGGGCATTGATGATGATGATGATGGCTCTCTGCCATTTACGCCCATGGGGATGAGATGAGTGAGGTGGTTCATTGGCTTTTACGCCCATGGGGATGAGATGAGTGAGGTGGTTTCCCGTTGCCTTCCCCACAGACAATGATGGGTAAGCAACTTGCCTAAGGTCGCTCCACAGCAGCTTGCGCCACCGCGTCCCACACGTGCTAGCCCGAGATATCTAAATCTCTGAGTGTCAACTCCCAGAGCTTGAACCGCAGTCCGTTGTATCCAACAGACGAATGCCGCTCTCGCTTACCGGTGTAGCTAACGAGGCCACTTAATCGGGCATTATAGGCCTATATTGTAGGAAATTTTTGTGTTAGTGATAGGATTTCGAAGTGGATTCACTCTATAGTCTTTTAGCATGCAATGGAGTGATTGAGATTGATCTGATGATGATGATGATGATGATGATGATGATGATGATGATGATGATGATGATGATGATGATGATGTTTTGTCGTTCCAGTGACAGCTGGGGCTACTGAGTAGGCTATCGCATACATGGGGAAATAAATCGCAAACGCTCAATGGAAAAGTTAAAGAAAACCGTCTAAAGTCGGTTCAAAATAATAATCATGGCCGAGTCTCATGGTTCCCGGACCAAATTGCGAAGCTTAAGAAGAAGCTCTGCAGGTCGGGAAAGGGTGTGGATGGATTCCAGCTTCTCCAATTCCATCTTATCTCCCATTCTGAATGTGATGATGAATGGTACATGTGATCCTTAGGCTGCGACAAATTATTTTTCCAATTAAATTTATGCCATTAGGATATACTTTGTTACAGGACCTACAAAGGATTAATCTTATAGAACGCGCAAATTACGTAAATTGCGAATGCCTCCAGTAGGCCTATATCTAAAATTCGGAATGCTCATCTCCGTAAAGATAATGATTATTAGGCCCACATCGGTCATTAAGCCCAGATGACAGAAGTTGCTATAGTAGGCCTATAGGCTCACTATTCTTGTTATAAATGCTATAGGCTAATACGTACAGTGACTACAGTCGCATAATTTATTGTTCATTTGCAGATCGAAACAGTAGGTCTAGGTCCTAAATATGTTATAAAATGATATTTCAAAGCATTCATATTTTTGCTGGTGTCTTATAATATAGCCCATGTGGTTTGCAATCGCATCATTTAAAGCCGCTCTATAAGCTCAAGCGTGCACAGCTTACGGAACAGCTGGCCGATAATCTTATCCAGTAGGTCGCAAGATGTCGCCCCCTTTAGTGACACTCGACACCACCACAAGGGAGGCAGTACATTGAGAGATGGACGCAAGGGAGACTGAGCATTGAGACACGCCACGTCATCATAGGCCCATAATACGAAGATAATGCGCATCGATTGCAATGGCGGCGGAAAATCTCGGTTGTGGAATTATCCATTCGCCGCATTAGGGAGACGAAGACGACGAAGGAGCAGAGAACAGAGAATTATTATTTTATTTCTATATCAGATGACGAAGATGACGACGACGACAGAGCGCCGATCGTAACCAGCAACCGTCAGATGGCGCTGGTGAAACGCCACGCCCACTAAACGACAAACGTCGTCTGTGGATTATTTGGAGGATCGGTTTTAGCGCTAAGACTGAAGCAGGACTAATATAAGAGGAAGCTAAGTCCAGCACCACACCTTGGCGAATATATATGTATATATATATATATATATGTCCTATATATATATATGCCTGTCTCTTTTGGGCTCACTGAAAAGCCCCTAGAATGGCTACGCTCTTTTCTTGCTGACCGCTCAAACTGTGTGATATCTGGCTCAACTAGGTCTCGCTGGGTCCCTGCCCTTTTTGGTGTGCCCCAGGGGTCAGTTCTGGGCCCCTTACTTTACATTCTTTACACGTCAGATGTCAGCTCCCTACTGCGGGTATGTGGACTCCTACATCAGCTATATGCTGATGACATCCAAGCATATGTTCACTGTCGTACATCAGATGCAATTTACTCTGTTGGGCTGATGTGCTCTGCCATTGATGCCCTTTCTGGCTGGATGGCTTCTAATCGCTTGCAGTTAAATCCATCCAAAACCCAATTCATTTGGCTTGGCGGTCGCAGACAATTGGCTGGTCTAGACCTGCACCTTTTGGCTCAGACTTTCCCCCATATTGCATTCTCTCATACAGTCCGTGATCTTGGAGTGACACTTGACCAAGAACTTAGTCTCTCACAGCATGTTAATCTAGTAACGCGAAGCTGCTATTACCAGCTCCGCCAGTTGCGTGTTGTCCTGCGGTCTCTATCTCATGATGCCGCTGTGGTCCTTGTTCACGCCTTCGTAACCAGCAGAATTGATCATTGCTGCTCAGTTCTTGTTGGCCACCCATCTAGTTTAATAGGGCGTCTTGACCGGGTCATGCGCTCTGCTGCTCGGCTTATTGGTCATATTCCAAAATTTGCCCCGGTCTCTGCTTACATGCGTGATGTTCTGCACTGGCTTCCTGTCTCGCAGCGCATCTCATACAGAATAGCAGCACTTGTCTGGCGGTGCCTCACTGGCTGTGCTCCGTCCTACTTATCTGATCTTTGTCGCCCTGTCTCCGACATAGCCTCCCGTCGAGCTTTACGCTCTTCGGCCAATGGGGAGCTGCTGGTCCCTCGAACCCGCTCTGCTACCAGGCAGCGTAGAGCCTTCTCGGTTGTTGGCCCGTCCACATGGAATGGGCTCCCGCTTGCGCTACGCTCGCTACCTCGGAATAATTTGTCTGCCTTCTACCAGTTACTTAAGACCTATCTTTTTAGCCGTGGCTGGGCTGTGAGCGCCTCTGAGTAGACTTCTTGAAGAGGCGCTATATAAGTTTTCGGAATGAATGAATGAATGAATGAATATATGTATATATGGGTGCTATTATAAAAAAGCCTACAATGTGGGCGCTTGTGTGTAGGCCTATAGTCTTAGGTGTGTGGTGTGGTGGTTTAGGCCTATGTGTGTAATGTAGGCCCTAGACTACGATCACACAAAAAGGTAGAAGCTGAGGTAGCGTCACGTATGTCTGAAATTTTAGCTGTATGCATGGAGCTCCAGTAATGCGTCCGCATATGGATGTATACGTGACGAAGCGCTGAGCAATTGCGAGTGAAGAACTTTCCCAAGGTCCATACGCGGCGACTTGAGGTGGATTCGAACCTTCCGGCTTCAACTTCAAGGCAACGACGCCACCACTACACCACCACGCACCACAAATGACATGTAATGTAACTTGGGGACGCGTTTAGTGACATTCTCGATTAAGCATTAATATTGGTGTAAATAATTGGAAAGTCGTGATTAAGTAGGCCTAGGTCCTAAAAATAACTCTGTCTAGTAATATGAGGTCGTTGCTCGCAAGCCTGCGAAGGGCACTACAGTGGCTATTATTCACGAGCGCTACGGTCAAAAGTTTATTATTCTAAGGAAGATCCTAAATAGCAGGGAAGGCTAATGTAGACGCCACTGTATGATGATCACGTGCATTATCACAGATGCCACACTGGCCCAGTTAACTACATCGATCGGTAAGGGCGCTGGCCGCGCGTATGCACGCGACTCTGTGAAAGAGACCGTCCGGGCCACGGTTAGCTTCCTGAAGGTGGCTTATTTCAGAGATTCAAAATCTCGGGCTAGCACAGTTTGTACACGGGGACCTTAATGGCGTGGTGGCATCCATACAAAAGGTGAACGGGTTTAAGGATCTCGCCCGATCAAATTCATTGAAAAATGAACAGGGTCGAGGCCGCTATATAAAAATAATCAGAGTAGGCTACACTCTTCAATCAGACGCGACCTAAGGTGACTGATGTCATGAATAGGCAAGGACAATAAACGCGCTCCTTCAACATCGTACACTCCGGTTTGAAGTCTGGACTATTTGGTGGCCAAAGCTACGGGATATGAGGCAGCTTGTGTCAACCGGATATTTAGACCTCGCTTTAATACGCTCCCGGGACAGCTGCTACACTACTACGTCTACCGTCAAGGAGGATATTTTGAGCACCAGCTGTGGTTGAACTTCACTGCATTCAGTTTTCTCATGTTGTAATCTGGTTTCCACTCTTCCTGGTCGCTCTGCCCTTCGTTCGGCTTCAAATGGCCTTCTTGTTGTTCCTCGCAAGCGTGGAGCTACTGCCCAATCTAGAAGCTTTGCTTATGTTGGCCCTTCTTGTTGGAATCGCCTCCCTCACAACTTCACAAGCTACGTCTTGAGCTCCTTGGTCTCTCTTTTCCTCTGTTTCGTAAACGCCTGAAGACTATACTATTTGATAGTGGGAGCGCTAACTTGGGTCGGGAGCGCTACTGAATCTGCGAGCGGCGCTTTATAAGTGTTCAATTACAATTACAAAAGGTTGGAATTGTCCTTTTTTCGGCGCTGCATCTCAAACGCTCATAAACTTGACAAACTCACGAACATTTGGTGGTAATATGGTTAGGCCTATATATTTTTTTATAGGCCTACTGTTGTTGCTTTTAAAATTACAGGCAAATGCTAAAAGTCTTGACCGAATTAACATGGGCGCCCGCACATAGGGGCACTTGCCACCCCCTGGAATATCGATTTCCTATTTTTTGACTGCTACTTTTTGGTTTTGACAAATTTCTTCGCACTAAAGTGCTAATGTTACTAATGATAGGGCCTACACAGAGTGAAACTGAAAAATTGACATAATAGAAACCTCTGTGAAAAATAACAGTGTTCTTAATTTTCTGTTTTATATTTTCAATCACTTGCCCAAAAAATTGACCCTGACCATTGTGTTTTGCCCCTCCTGCAAAAATTTCTGCGGGCGCCCATTCGAGTTAAGAAACTTTTGTTGTACTTTTAATCGGAAGTTCGGAACACAGTGTAGATGTCTCTGGGGGGGGGCAGGAATGACGTTCCCCATACAAATTCGAGGTGTTACCGTGTTGTTCACATGTATAGGCCTATACGTACCATTCCCTCATAACTATGATAATGTAACATTCCCACCCCACCCCTGGAGAAAAATTCGACTGCTTTTGTTCACATGTCCATAATATGACCAATTTCAGCGACAGAATAATTCGGCAGCATAGCACTGATCATGACTGATGTACTGAAAGTCATAAAAAATTCCGTTCACCCCAAAAGGTCGTTTCCCAGCCCCAGAAACCTGAACTACCCCATCTCCAGTAGAGGGACTAGATTAAACACTGCTTGAGTAGTCACTTAGCGGCAATCATTTGGTTAGTGTTTATCTTTATTTGCAGTTGGACTACTTTAACAACAGCAATGTTTAGGCCCTAGGGATAAGAAAGGCCTACTTGCAGAAAATGATGACATTATTTTCTTTCCTAGTGGGTGGAAGATTGTCAAAGTATATGGATTGACCAAGTCCCTTGGGACCGTTTGAGGCCCACGGGGACCGTTTGACTCCCCGACCCCCGGGACTACTTGGGTCCTGCATGGGTTCCCCTAGAGGCCTAGACTGACCAAGTTCCCTTCCATTGGACAGTATAAATATTTCAACTCTCCCTTCCTGCATGAGATGCCTCAAACTCGATACTTGTCAATGGTTTCTAAACATCTGGATATCCACCACAGCTCTTCATCTGACAACAGACCAACCATTCATTCATTCATTCATTCATTCATTCATTCATTCAACCATTGCCTCAGATTCACACTTCTGAGACCTTGCCAGCATTCATTTTTTAATAATAACAGATATGTTCTACACGTCAACATATGCCACAATATAAGATTTTTTAATAGGATGCCAAATCCGAACGGTAGCCACAACGTAAAGAAATAAAATCGAACATAATGACTTTTAATGAGATTCCTGCAAATCTAGTCTAGCATCTAATAAAAAGGTAAAATGAGAAATACATCACTCACAGTCACCACTAAATTTTTTAGAAGAGCTTCAAAGAAAAACAAATCAGAATCTTATATTTAAATACATTGAAAAAGATCAGCTCTTGTACTGGAGATAAAGCATATGATTGAGAATATAATATAACTCAATTTCAAAAGCAAAATGAATCGAGATCTCAGAAACTATATGTACACCAAAATGGAATATGGACATTTAAATTTAACATTGAATAAAGATCAATGCAGACCATGTCTAATTGGTCATATACCTCTAAATTTGGCCAAGTCGTGTGGATTGTAGTCCACTTGTTTCTATTTCTGCAGTGGATTGCCTACATCGTCTTTGCATTGGTCTGGGCCTGGCGCTGCATGGATGGTCTGGTTCCCATGTACATGCGGGAGCTCTGTTGTCCAATTTTTCTTGGTGACTGGCCTAGAACATGGAATGGGTTGCCTCTTGTGCTCCACCTGGTGTCTAGAGGTCACACCACTACTATGTTCCTTTGAAGGAAAAAACTGCCTTATCTAGTCGTGGTTGGACTGGGAGCACTTCTGAGTAGATTACCTTGAAGGTGCCCCATATCAAAACTCAATAATGATAATCCTGTGTTTCAGCACTATTCGCTTCGTCAAATACAATACACACAAATGTCACACATATAGTACGAAATAAAAAAATTTGACTAAACTTTTTTCAGTAATAATTCACAAGATCATAATTTAAAAGTCCACAACAGACTCCAATCCACTAATTATTTCTAAAATGAGAATTGTATTAGTTAGTTATTATCAGTACAAAATTTATTTAAATAATTTTTTATTACACTAAAACGTGAAGTTTCACATAGGGGTCATTGCATAATTACGTAACGCTCGAGGGTGGGGTCATTGAAAACGTTACGAAACGTTACGGGGGTGGGTGGGTGGAGGGAGCTGAACGTTACGTAACACCTTGAAAAAAAAATTATTAATGAATATTAAATTACCATCCAATGACACTTTAGACAAATGATATGATCAAAGTTTAAACTTCGTGACATTGATTTAAAACTTTACCGAAGTAGGTTTATTATATCTGAAGAAGATACGGCAGCAGACACCATGCAGTTACATGCCAGGTCAAAATAATTATAGCCTATGTCTTCCCGTTTGTGCAAACCGGAAACCGCTGTTCGAATTGTTTGTACCTGTGATAATTTTTAAAAACGGAACAGAGTAGGCCTATTTCCTTTTTGATTCCTGACATCGAAGATTCGAACCACTTTGAAGCATATATGGACACGAATCTCAAGCATTTTAAATTCATGCTCAACAAACTCATCAATATTTCTATCAAGAATTACCGAAGTATCCAGACGAAGCAGATAATTAGTTCATCGTAATTTTCATTAATTATAGGCTAAATGAGCAATTTAGTCCGTGAAACTTTTCAGCATTGTGTAAAATTGTATTCTTGAGGTAAAATTTAAGAAATTGCAGTTCAGGCATGACTGTTATTTATTTAAATAAAACATTCTGTATAATTTATCTAAAGCCTATATAGTCTACCGTCAAATTATAATTCACATAGCCTACTATATTAAATTCGCTATGAAAATGTGAATTTTAAATACGAATTCGCATATAGGTCTGGTAGGCCTAAATCTTAACTGATTTTTAGTAACTACCGTTACGTAACGCTGGGGAGGGTGGGTGGGTGGGTCAAGGGAAGCGTTACGAAGCGTTACAGGGTGGGTGGGTGGGTCAAAAACGGTCATTTTCAGCGTTACGTAATTATGCAATGACCCCATATGGAAAAATGGTACTTGGTCCGTACCTGGATTCAGGACAACTTTATCATCCAAAATACTCGGATTCTCGGTGGAAAATATTTACCATGTTACACCTTAATATTTGCTGTAGCTTATTACATGGCATATCAATTTTAAGAGATTATATATCTGGTAGCAAAAGGCAATATGTGAAGTTAGGCAGAAACGTATTTTACACACATGAACATTTAAAAAACACATATTGAGGGTGGGCATTTAAAATTCGAATAAAATAGCATCATGATTGAAAAGAGAAATTTGTCCAATATATGAAAACCAAACAGAATCAATATAAGAAGGGATTGAAATGGTAACTCGATTATACGAATTCCACAGCTTCTCACAAAGCTGAATCTCTGAAAGATATATCTGACTTTTCAGAAAAAACCAGCTGTGTTGCGTCCGACTTAAATTCAGTTTAAACCAAAATAAAAATTAATGACAAGAATCAAAACATCTGTATTGATTAACTCGTAGCGGTAGAAATGGTTCCCAAGAATCACACTGGCATTTCACCAGTTTCCTTTTTCAGTTTGATGCGGCCAAATTCGTCGCCAAGAATGGCTGCAATCTCGTTCTGCATAAAAGCCCATGGAATGTTAGAACCGGCCAAGAGACACTTCTGTCCGCTTGGACAGTAGACCTCCGTTCCGACTCCCTGACGCTTTATGCTCTCCTTTGAACACGTAAAGCAGAACTTGTGCTCCATGATTGACGGACACTGAACAAAGTGAACGTCCTCCAACTGTTCTTTGCACAGCGTACAGCGCAGAGGCTCAGGACAGGTCGGCTCAACTGTCGGATACGATGATCGGCACGTTGGGTCTGCGCTGCTCCCTGGAGTCGCATGTTGACTGCGACCCGATGAAATTGTATTTGGACTTGATACAGAGTCACGTAAAGTCATTGTTAAGCGGTGCATACCATCATTGCCTGTGACTGATGGACCTACAATACGAGCAGCCAAATTATATGCATTCTCACTAAGCCATAAAATGTTTTAAAACCATTTTAAAGTTCAGTTCGTACCGAAATCGTTCGAGAGTGCAGACAAGGATGCAATGAGCTTGGCCGTTAATTTTGGGCTTCATAAATTACACATTAATTTACATATCATTATATGGCAGGTTAGCTCTGGTTAATTTTCAATTTCATCTGCAACACTTGAAATGTACTGTATGTTATGAACATAACATTACATTTTGTAAATTCAAAGATGTATAATTGTATTGGATTATGCCGACCAATATTTCAGAGTAAATGACAAGTGGTAAAATAAATGGATATCACAGTTTTAAAATAAATATTAAAAGTGAAATTGCAGTTAAAATCAGAAAAGTTGCAAAAGAAGTGATTGGATTAAAGGTAAGCCAAGTACCTGGAATGTTTCGTGATTCAATTCTTGCCAGTCTTCCCCTGTTGTCATGTATGGTAGACAAACGTTCCATGATCAGAGCCTCTGTGCCATCAGATCCTTTTATGATACGTGAGTTTCCATCGTGGCAGTTGTTCCTTATAGCTTTGGGAGGCGCCACGTGTGGCACGTCTAAGCCAAGCGCTCGTCGCATTTGTCTTGCACCCTCAATGGCCAGCTCTACTCTCTCAGCACCTTCATAATTGACGCAGCCTCGACAGACTGGTTCGGAAAAGTCGAAAAGCATTGCCCACGGTGTGCGTGGCAAGTCACAGAGATAGCAATGCTGTCTGGGAAGTCGACTTGGGGAACCAAATGGCACCGACATCTCCAGCAATAAACTCTTGTATCTGTAGCAACGTAACATAACGCTGATAATGTAACTAACCTAATTTTTTTATCAAATGGTCTCCAAAATATGCCAATCTATATGAATCAGAGGTTAATGTAAGCTTAAAAATAAATGAATGTCAAAATGTCGCAAGTTTCTGCAGACATACACCAAATTTTTCAAAGACACACCAGCCACAAATTCAACTCACTATAGCCATTTCATACTTTCGCATTTGCATTATATGTATCAAAACATTTAGAAGTGTGTTTCCTAAAACATTTCCACAACATTGAGACACCCTTCTCCGTAATCGCAATAATCATAAATGACTTATGCGTGCTTTGCAGAGTTACCGTAATTAATCTTAACACTATGTGTTATTTCGGCAAAATTCTATATTTCATACTCAAATTTAAAAAGCATAAATGTTCAGTGGCAGAAGATTCTGCTGCATTAGAGAGACAAACTTTACTTCTGCAGTGGAAAACTTCTCCCTTGCACAAAGCTTATGATGATGATGATGATGATGATTATAGCATTTATAACAAGAATAGTGAGCCTATAGCAGCTTCTGTCATCTGGGCTTAATGACCGATGTGAGCCTAATAATCATTATCTTTACAGAAATAAGCATTCCGCATTTTAGATATACAGGCTTAAAGCTTAAACCATACAAGCACAAAACCATATGCACAATGTTCATTGAAGTATTCTAAAATGGCTTAATCATTCTAATGGCAAACTTTTTGATAGAATAAAACAGCAACATGGCGTTCACAATGCTCACACATTCGGCATTCCCAATGCTCACCAAACCACTTTAATCACTGCTAAGGTCAAATATTCCGTTGCAGGTAAAGAAATCTTGTTAGAATGTAAAAAAATCGAAGGACTCCGTTGCATTAGTAATTTTCAGCGGAATCTATCGCCGCAGAAACACCACACTTACAACAATTATGCATGTGCAAAATACACCACAAAATGTACCAGTAGCTATTACACCTGGCCTGTAGGCTGTATACAAAGAATTTTACGGTATGGCTGCAAGTACGTAAGTAAGCATGTGTGTTATTACACCAATTGCTAAACGCATTCTGGTTTACATTCCACTGTAGCCTATAATATCTAATATCACATTTCAAATTCTATTATTTTTCAAACCATACTGGAGGATTTCTTGGACATTCATGACAGTGCCGCCATGTACTCGAAAATATAGCTATCTAGTAGTAGTATTAGAATCACTTCACAACATTCTTTGTAATTCGCCATTTCACGGACCACGTGCCAAGACTTGTGTTCGTAAATTGTCAATGTACCTGCAAAGCCCAACCACACTGCACAATTATCAAGCTTTGGAACTCTCGTTAACTTAACTTCGCTCAAAGCAATAGATATTTAGACAGATTTGGCGCAATATCTATGCTGCAGTAATTGTGCATCTGCATGGCAGCAAAATGCCACACATCGCTCATTTTCTGATAGAATTTCTCCTTACCAGGCACTCACCTCCAATTAACGTAATGGATTACCAAAATACTGCATTTGGGTGCCAACCATTAGATTAAAGTGATCCTTAATTTTTAAATGTTAAATTGCAACCAAAAACGATGGTTTTCTGTTAAATTGTGTTTGTGATGTCAAATTTTTGAACCTTTAATACAAAATGCACAAAAACTACAATCCACGAACAATAACACCATCTTCGCAAGATAGACAAGTTCTTTGTGGTTTGTATAGCGCATTTTGAGGTGCAGCCAAGTCACAGAAGTCTGGTTGGCCACTAAGTTATAGGCCTACACTTAGGCCTACTAGACTTACATTAATAATTATATAAGACACCACTTAGATCGGTTTGCCTCTGCTTACGGTACCTGCTTCGTAATCGTAATCTCGATATTTATACAGCGCCCACAGAGCGAAGTTGCGGGAACCAGCTTAGGCAGACATGTAGGCCTAGGCCATTTTTGTTTCCTTACTTCCAACTCTATGTAAATCTAATCACTGAGTCATCTAAAATTTTAATTATTTTGTACAATGCATAACGTGCAATTGTTTTTGGGAGCAAATAAAATTTGATTTGATTTGATTTGATTTTAGCTAGCAACAACTTTTAGACCTAGGCCCTAATGTGCCTAATACATTTTTCTGGTTCTGTTGATCACATTGTTTCTTAGCGTCTTAGGGTCCAATCGTTAAATCTATTAATTCCCACACGGCCACACCCCAACTTCACATGGATCGTAGACTAGTCCCCCAGGTAATTTTTTACAATTTTCATTCTGATCAGATTTATCAGAGACTGGCCCAAATCAATGGCTGCAGTGAAATCCTTGGTAGTCTAAATTAGGCTTAGGCTAAAGAGACCCGCTACTTTTGTTTGCTTACAAGACGCATGGTTGCATGCACAAGTAGGCCCTAAATAGGCCTAGGCCTACGTCCAAATTGACTCTATCTAACGTAAGTATTCCTAGATTCGAACTATATTGATCGTAATCGTAATCTCGAGACTTCGACAGCGCCCTCAAAAGCGAAGTCGCGGGAACCAGCTTATTTACAGGCGCTTAATCAAAATAGAATCGATAGGCAGTGGGTCAAGTCCGGAGAGTCACGTCAGACAGGCAGACAGATGGACGGCTAAGGTGGGTGATGTTTAGAGTTGAAATGACGCTCGAGGGATGTTAGGAGAAAAGGAAGCAGCAGGACAGGATTTGTGAAAGAGCAATGTTTTCAGTTTTGAGTGAAAGACCTGTGAAGAGATAGACGGAGACGGAGCACCATCAACTTCTGTGGCTTAGACACTACTACGGAGGGAGGAGTGTTGGGAAAGGCAATCTTTCTGACTATGCCCGGGGTTGTTGGGACTGACGGAGCTGCCTTGTTTTCAATTTTCATACCTGCCTTAAATGGGCTGTCGATGAACGGAATTAATGCAGTTAAGTCAAGCCCATTGAATTTGTTAAATCGATCGGCCTGTGAACTTTGTTGGGTATCGCATGGCTCAGCCCATAGGTTTATTATGCGCAGGAAAGGTTGACTAATTGGGTATGTGCAGTCACTGCTGTGATGCTGGTGTTGAGCCTACTGCTGTGCACAGGTGAATTTCGACATAGCACTTGTGGGAGGCATGGAGCCTGACACCACGGTCACCGTGGTGATCCGATAGTTACACCTACATTGGTAGAAGTGGAGCCTAGACCTCTCTCATACCTTTACAAGCAGTTGTATGTATGTTGTAGTTGTATGTTGTACTGGGCACAGCAGGGTTGACATTCTACTAGATAGGCCCATACTAGTGTTACTTTTCTGCAATGATTTCAGCCTAATTCTGCAAGCCTGCAGTAGCATGCCTCATGTTTTCTAAGATATTCTATTTGGTTTGAACCAGGTTTGTTTTGTGTTTATGATAATTTAATGTTAAACCCCTTTTGAATCACTAACAGTAGGTGTAAGCCGTCGCAGAGGCGGCTGAGGCTTACAGTAGGATTAACAAAGAAGCTGAAAAACTCAGTCGTAGCCTATCTGTACTTGTTCTAAGTTTTGGATGTATAGCCTGAAGAAACAAAGTTTGCAAAATGCAGGTTTACAACTCTCAGCTAAGAATCTGGATTTTCGGAATTCTCTGTGGAATATGCGATTGAACTGTTGATCTCAGTGATCTGTACACTACAAAAGCTACAAGAAGGATGAGGTTCATAATTATTCTCTGTTCCAAATCAATAATGCAGGAATACTGGTGCATAAAACAAAATGTTGGAGATAGCATTATGAATCAATGGAATTGTAAATGATATTCAACAACACAATGTACAAAAATACAAGAAGCAACAATATGAGGGGCGAGAACAGTGGGAATATGAGTATGCCATTAAATGTCTCTCCAGTGGAAAATACAAGACGACATATTATCTCACCTGAAAAGACTCAGCTCATGATTTTCAGTCAGCAAGAAGAGAGTAGTGAGGTCAAGAAACTCCTTCGCAACAATGTGAGTTTACTTTACCATTAGTAACTAAATTGCTAGAATAGCTTATCTTTTGGCTATAAATTTGGCCTTTTTGCCAACAAATAGCATGTACATGCTCAGCCTGAAGCAGCAGAAATTTCACTGATTGCTAATGCAGACAAATACTGAAGTCAAGACTTTAGCGCTTATGCATTATCTTCTAGTATACCGGCACTGTGCTTTACCTGATCTCAGAGAATCATGTTTCTTGGGGGAGGGGGGCACTCGCCAGGCCTTGGGTCCCTTCATTCTGCTGTGCAAAGTGACCTACCTGTTGTCTCACCAGTGTGAACTTATACAGCACAGCTTGTCCATTATTCATTATTTTGGATTTATACCATGGAAACCTAAGTCTACCTGTCTGAGTCAATAAGATAACTGGAAACAGTCATGGAAGTCATTCACAGCAGTCTTAAATTAAGACTGCTTTGTACTACCATTAAGACTCTTAATGGTAGTACAAGAGAGTTTTTGATAACTGGCTTAAGATTTGTGGATGATGTAGGTTTCAATGGGGTGGTGGAACTTGCAGTGTACGAATTGTGGAAAAATGACTGCGGTGAGGGTTGGTTGGGGGGGGGGGGGGTTGGACCATTATACACTAGGAATTGGGGTGTAAATAGCAGACAGTTGTGTTTTTAGCATAAAGTCTACATTCTTAATTGTTCTATGCATTTGCTCACTGACAGAATGCTGTCACAAAAAACTTTGCTGTGGTGAGTGTGGTCTCATACTTTCATGTCTCTTTCACTTTTGGGTGGTGCTTGATTTTGCTAATGTGCATAATTATGCAGATGTGCATACTAAGCCATTGAGATTCAGTTGGAGCATTGAATAAAATAATAAAATATCCCGAAGTGAAAATTATCGTTTGAATCAGATGGGTAGATAATCAATCATGGAAGATTTTTCGAAGGGTCTTTATCAAACTGGATGACATGTGTAATAAGTAAGTTGTCATTCCCAAAGTTCTGCATCGATGTAAAGGTAGTAACACAACAGATCAACATCTAGCTGTAGTACAGTATTGAGTCTGCAAATCGATGTAAATTAAATCCAAGCGAACAAATGTAATTAATATTTCATGAACCTATTTTTGCTTTTGTTTGTGGTAGGAATGTGCGGGTGACCAAAGTCTAGGCATGTCTGATGACCTCTGAACTGGTTTTTGTCCAATCAGCGAGATGTATAATTGTATATTCAAATGAGTTTTAAGGAAAGAAATAAAGATTTGATCACTGTTGAAGTGTTGATATTATATTTGAAGCAAAGAATAATATTGTACTTACTGAAAATAAATTGTTTATGTCCCAATATGTGAAAGAGGCTGCATACAGTGCACAGCTCTATACAGTAGATGTAGAAAGTGTTAAGGAATTATTATTAATTATAGGCACCAATATTTGTAGTTGGATATATTTCATATTTCAGGAGTCTGTGAGAGTGTTGGATCCGCTTGGTCGCACAGCATTGCATTACTGTATGGACAACAAGTCATCGAAGATTGCAGCAATGTTGCTGAATCGCGACCTGTCGATCGTTGATGTTAGAGATGTGAATGGCTACACAGCTCTTCAAATGTCGGTGATGGCTGGAAATGGTAAAATGGTGAACTTTCTAATTCAGAATGGTGCTGACGCGAGGACCAGAGACAATGAACAGCATACACTGATTCACTGGGCAACAGGTCATCATTATTTTGTATCCTATATGTCGCAATTAATTGCTACAAATTTATTCATGGTCACTCACTGTGAATACGCTTCGGCGTGAAACTCCGATGCAGTGTCCGCTCTGCATCGGGAGCGCCTCTGAGTAGAGAGAGAGAGCTTGAAGGGGCGCTTTAACAAGTGCACATACAAACAAAAAACAAACAAACAAACATTAGTCGTTTTTTCGACAATTCAGTGCTTCAACTTTCTGCAGCACTTTTCCTATCTGTGAAGACTAGCTATTCCATTGCTTCGACCCCTAAATTTTGTAATCCTGAAGGATCATAATTATGTAGGCCTACATTGGGGAAAAAAATAATGATAATGATAATAATAATGATATTGATTATAGCAGCAACAGTGACGTAGTGATGTTTTTCTTTGATTCCAGTCTGTGGTCATGTGCATCTGATTGACATCTTGGCTAAACATGGCGCTTACATGTCAAGTACAGACGTCCATAACGCTTGTCCAATGCACTACGTGTCGCAGATGTGTGGAGCTGCAGAGGAGGATGAAGGCCAGTATCATGCAGTCAGTCTATCTCTTCTGCAGAAGTTGATCAGTAAGAAAGCTCTCGTTGATGTCCTTGACCTTGACCTCAGAACTCCTCTCTTCTGGGCAGCAAGCGCTGGTTTGTGTGAAATCATCTTGTCTTTGAATTTAAGCAGATCATCATTATTATTATTGTTGAACTCTCATTTATAGCGTGCCTAGAGAAAAAAAGAATTTGGCATGAAAGTGCATAACAGGAAAGTCTATCACAGATGCATAATTAACAGTCTCAAATCCATGTTGATATGTAAACACTTTGTATGGATTTTGAATTGAGAATGACGAATGATGACAGGCAAATGAGTGCCTTGCTGAAAACGGCTAATTGCTGTTCTCACGAACGGTTGCTCCTTGGATGGATGGATGGATGGATGGATGGATGGATGAATGGGTAGATGGGTGGGTGGATGGATGGATGAATGAATGGGTAGGTGGGTGGATAGATGGATGGATGGATGGATGAATGGGTAGGTGGGTGGGTAGATGGATGGATGGATGAATGGGTAGGTGGGTGGATAGATGGATGGATGGATGAATGGGTAGGTTGGTGGGTAGATGGATGGATGGATGAATGGGTAGGTGGGTGGATAGATGGATGGATGGATGGATGAATGGGTAGGTGGGTGGATGGATGGATGGGTGGGTGGATGGGTGAATGGATGGATGATTCTCGAATGCAGACTCAGACATGATAGATGTCATAGAATATGGAAAGTGCTGAATAGCTTCTGTTAATTACAAGCTTATGAACATCATCAAGCCAAAATTGCTATCACTTTTATAATTTACTAACTTTAGTTATTAGGATGTTTCATTGTGACAGAATTCAATGTCAGTATGGGAAAAGATTAAAAACAGAATCCTTTGCAAATATAGACGTACAATTGTTGCATTTAAGGTGAAAATAGATATGTTTAAAATCATTTGATGTGTTTCATAGGAAGTGCAGAAGCGTGTGAGATGCTAATAAAGGCTGGCGCAAACCTTAACCATCGTGATAAAGATGGACTCACTGGTCAGTGTCTAAACCTTGATGTAACTTTTTGCTTATTTCTTCAGTGATGCTATAAATCTGCTTTTCCCATTGAGTTTTTAACAGTCAATAGTAGGGTTTGATTTGTATGTGCTTTAAAACTGGTTTTGATTTGCAAGTGGCTTAAGTTGAGTGTGGTTGTACTTGTAAATGGCTTGTGATTGCTTTGAATTGAATGACATATACTTGAATGGTTCAACTTCAGACGGTTTGAGTTGAGAGTGATTTGTGATTGACTTGAAATCATGTTGGTTGTGCTGCAGTTGAAACTCAATAATTGCACTTACAAGTGTCTTTGCCTTGAAAGTTTTTTTGATTTTATAGTCATTGCATTTGACTTGAGATTGACTTGAGATTGGTCTGACTTGAGAGTTACTTTACTCAATTGTGGTTTGACTTCATGGTAATTTATGATTGACTTTGCTTAAGCAGGTGATGCTACTGAATCAAGTACTCGTGAGTGGTTGCTTGAAGATGATTTGAATTTAGTACCATTACTTTGCTTGTGATTGGTTTGACTAATTGACTTCAACCTCAGGGTATACATGTCTGTCATGATGTTTCTTAAATAGCCCTTCATTGTGCAGCCGCCAGGGGTCAGTCTCATTGTATTGATGTGCTGCTGAAGAAGAAGGTTATCACAGTGGATGTGGTTGACTACAGTGGCTGCACTCCATTGTTCTATTCTGTTTCACTGGGACACGTGGAGACGACAAGAACTCTTCTCGAAAGACATCACTGCAATCCAAGTCATCGTGATTATAGACAGCGAAGGTTGGGAAGGAATCACATCTGAATAATTAATACTTGTTCAATCAGTTCTTTTTACTTCTCCTAAGTATTCTCTTGCGTAAACTGGTTTGTCTCACTAGAATCACTTGTTTTAATACATTCATGGCTAAACGATTCACTTTTTAAATTAAGAAATAAGATGTAGTCTAATCTTTTTAAAATATGGAGATGCATTAGGATAATTATCAGGGTTAGTGAGGCTTTAATTTTTTATGAATTGCTAAAGTTGCTTGGTAAAAATGTTTGTTCTTAAGTTACATTTGGCATCATAATAATAATAAACCTCTGACTACCTTACTTTTTAGGCTACTGACATAAGTGTTGGTGTACAGGTAACAGATCATAAATTATTTGAATAAGTTTCTATTGTAATTATGCTTGCCATAAATATACATAGTTTGAAAGACTTGGTTATACTTATTTTCTCAAGAATTCTTGATTTCAACAAAATTGAAGTCCAACAGAGATCACCTCATGCAGCTGCACAGATTGTAAATGCAGTATTGATGTTTTCAGTTATTTTGGCATATAAAAAAGTTGTGAGTTGTAGTGAGTTTGATTATATTTGTGTGATGTGTATGTGGTAGTCCTGCACACTGTGCTGCGGCAAAAGGTTCAGTTGAGTGTCTTCGGATTCTGCGAGCAGCTCGTGGAGACCTTTGGATAAGAAATGCCAAGGGAGATTATCCAATTCATGAGGCAGCTCTCGCTCATCAGAACGGTACTTACAGACTTGACTCGAGCTACTTTGTAACAATTGCAGTTGTAATACCAAGATTGTTGGATTGACTAAAAGAATTAAATTAAAAGAATCAGATTACTTGCAGGTGCTCAATCATAACAGAATCAATAAGCAGGTAAGGTCAGGTTCAGTTCCAAATTAAAATCCAAGGATCAGGCAAAGAGACAGTCTGCAAATATGTATTGTTTTCGTCTTGATATTGTTGTAGTCACAAACTCTTTATGAAAGCTAATGAGCACCTTGAATAAGAAAATACTTTTTATTTTCATCTATCTTAATTTATTGAATCTATATTTCTTTTATAGCGCATGTTACAGTCTCATCAGTTCAAGAGTGTATTTCTTGCCTACATGTAAGAAGACAATTCAGTGAGGTTGCAACTATAGATGTTACTTTAATTATGGTCGCAGAAAACCAATCTAACGTGCATTCGAGTTGTGATGTGTCACTAGTATTTGATCGCGCAATTGTTGGCTCACCAAGCCAGCTCAGCTTACCATCGATCTTGATTTGATTTTAAACGAGTTTCATTGCAAGTTGAGAGATTGAAGAAGGCATTCTCTTATTGAAATGCTGTCATTGTGAAAATCTTTGAATACCACAACCAACTTGCTGCAAGTTTCTAAAGCAGAATGTTACAAGCAACAAATGTGTTATTCTTACTATAATTGTACTTGACGTGCATGAGAAAAGATTGGGGTTGCATGCATGAAGCATACAACAATAATTTTACATTTGTTGTTGCAGTGCGTTTCACGTAGCACTGGTGTAAATGATGAAGTTTATTGCATGAGACGATGTCAGTGTTTTATTGTTTGTCAGATGCTGTCAAATACCTTCTTGGAACGAAACCAGACAGTATTGATGCAGCAAATAATGATGGACGAACATGTCTACATATTGCTGCCCTGACTGACAATCTACCTCTTGTCATGCACCTGGTTGATAATAATGCCTCCAAAAGATGTGTCATGGTTTGTGAGGCAAGTCATGATCATGTCATTGTGTAAAGCATTTGCTTTTGACCTGAATGGTGTTTAAATTTATAATGCCCCCCACACAAGGCATCACCTGTTATGACTTTTGCACCTTACTGGAAGAACATAATTATGTAAACAACCCTAACATTGGGA
The DNA here is from genome assembly GCA_945859605.1 of Lumbricus rubellus. Classification (NCBI taxonomy): domain Eukaryota; kingdom Metazoa; phylum Annelida; class Clitellata; order Crassiclitellata; family Lumbricidae; genus Lumbricus; species Lumbricus rubellus. The sequence goes on along the minus strand of OX243811.1, from coordinate 43,419,261 downwards.
TATGTAGCATGCTTAGGAATGTGTATATGACAAATTATTAAAATTTTAATTATTTAATTGAATTGAATTGTGTACTATTTATCCAAGAAAATATTGCATGGTTTTCAGAAAGCATGCAGAATGTATGAGCACATAAAACTTACTTACTGAGCTTTATAAAAAAAATATTTTACAGCAGATAGTGGTAGGGTAGGAAACCTAACTCAGGTTATTACATTGTCCATAGTATCTGGTGTATTTTTCAGGGTCAGCCGGTTACACCATTTGATGGTGCAATGTTCAAGAGCAATGCTGACTGTGCAGAATATCTACGGATAAATGATTTGGACAAAAAGAAGGACCATTCCAGGACTGGAAAATCGAATTTAAAAACAATTTCATCAGCAAAAGAGAATTCACAAATAAAAGAAAATGCAGAATTGATTGATGGACACATGAAAGAAATGAATCATGGCCTGAAAGACACCAAACGTAGTCAGCCAAAGGACGGAGCAGAAGAACTAAAAGGAGACATTACTGCTGTGGGCAATTCGAGCCATTTGAAAGGTATTGATGAATCTAAAGGAATGGTAGATTCCAATGGACAATTTGCAAATGCATTTGCTAGAGGTGAAGAGGAAATGACTCATGTCCAAGAAGTGCAAAAACAAAACAATGGAGAGTATTTATTGGGAAAGGACTCGGCATTTTGGATTTCACCTGAGAACAGTGATGGGAAAGAGTCCGTAGAAGATCGTGTCTTAGTGGCAACACTGAACGCTGGAAGAGACTGGGCCAATGATTCGAGTGTCGGACCAGGAAGAGAATATGTACGCCGTGCATCATTTCGATCGGGTCAGGGCCAGCCAACTGATCTGACTCTGGGCTGCTCAGGAAATGAACAAAATGCAGGTACATCCTTTTGGCCAGGTGAGTGGCAGTCACAAAGAGCGTTATTTGGAACAGATCAGAGCCAGGTAGCTGATTTGACTCTGGGATCTGGACAAGAACAAAATGCAAGTTCATCTTTTGGGCCATTGCAGGGACAGTCACAAAGTACATCCTTAAAAGTAGGGCAAGATCAAATAGCTGAATTGTCTCCTGGCTCTGGAAATGATCAGAAGGCAGAGTCATCTTTTGGGCCAGATGATGGAGAGTTACAGATTGTTTCCGTTGAACCAGGCCATGGTAAAATTACTGGTTTGACTCTGGGCTCTGGAAAAGAAAAGTATGGTCCATCTTTTGGGCCAAATGAGGTACAGCAAGAAAGTGCATTGCTTGATCCAGGTCAGAGAAAAATTTCTGATTTTACTCTGGGATCTAGAAATAATGGGAATGTAGGCTCATCTTTTGGGCCAGGAGAGGGACATTCACAAAAGACATTCTTTAAAAGAGATCAGGGCCAGATGACTGATCTGACCCTGGGCTCTGGAATAAATGAGATTGCAGGCTCATCATTTGGGCCAGGTGAGGTACAGCAACAAGGTGCATTCCTTGATCCAAATCAGGGCCAGATGACTGATTTGACTCTGGGCTCTGGAAAAATTGAGAATATTGTCTCATCTTTTGAGCCAGGTGAGGGACATTCACAAGGAACATCCTTTAGACAAGATCAGGGCCAGATGACTGATCTGACTCTGGGCTCTGGAAAAATTGAGAATATTGTCTCATCTTTTGAGCCAGGTGAGGTAAAGCAACAAAGTGCATTCCTTGATTCAGGTCAGGGCCAGATGACTGATTTGACTCTGGGCTCTGGAAAAAATGGGAATGTAGGCTCATCTTTTGGGCCAGGAGAGGGACATTCACAAGGAACATCCTTTAGACAAGATCAGGGCCAGATGACTGATCTGACTCTGGGCTCTGGAAAAATTAAGAATATTGTCTCATCTTTTGAGCCAGGTGAGGAACTTTCACAAGGAACATCCTTTAGACAAGATCAGGGCCAGATGACTGATCTGACTCTGGGCTCTGGAAAAATTGAGAATATTGTCTCATCTTTTGAGCCAGGTGAGGTAAAGCAACAAAGTGCATTCCTTGATTCAGGTCAGGGCCAGATGACTGATTTGACTCTGGGCTCTGGAAAAATTGAGAATATTGTCTCATCATTTGGGCCAGGTGAGGCACAGAAACAAAGTGCATTCCTTGATCCAAATCAGGGCCAGATGACTGATCTGACTCTGGGCTCTGGAAAAATTGAGAATATTGTCTCATCTTTTGAGCCAGGTGAGGTAAAGCAACAAAGTGCATTCCTTGATTCAGGTCAGGGCCAGATGACTGATTTGACTCTGGGCTCTGGAAAAAATGGGAATGTAGGCTCATCTTTTGGGCCAGGAGAGGGACATTCACAAGGAACATCCTTTAGACAAGATCAGGGCCAGATGACTGATCTGACTCTGGGCTCTGGAAAAATTGAGAATATTGTCTCATCATTTGGGCCAGGTGAGGCACAGCAACAAAGTGCATTCCTTGATCCAAATCAGGGCCAGATGACTGATCTGACTCTGGGCTCTGGAAAAATTGAGAATATTGTCTCATCTTTTGAGCCAGGTGAGGTAAAGCAACAAAGTGCATTCCTTGATTCAGGTCAGGGCCAGATGACTGATTTGACTCTGGGCTCTGGAAAAAATGGGAATGTAGGCTCATCTTTTGGGCCAGGAGAGGGACATTCACAAGGAACATCCTTTAGACAAGATCAGGGCCAGATGACTGATTTGACTCCGGGCTCTGGAAAAATTGAGAACATTGGCTCATCTTTTGGGCCAGGTGATGTACAGCAACAAGGTGCATTCCTTGATCAAGGTCATGGCCAGATGACTGATTTGACTCTGGGCTCTGAAAATAATGGGAATGTAGGCTCATCTTTTGGGCCAGGAGAGGGACATTCACAAAGAACATCCTTTAGACATGATCAGGGCCAGATGACTGATTTGACTCTGGGTTCTGAAAAAACTGAGAATGTAGGCTCTTTTTCTGGGCCAGGTGATGGACAGTCACAAGGAATATCCCTTAAACGAGATCAGGGCCAGATGACTGATCTGATTTTGGGATCTGAAAAACAATGGAATGCAGATGCATTTTTTCGGTCAGAGTTGCAAAGTGCATCTTTTGAATCAGACCAGGGCCAAAATACTGGCTTGACTCTGGGCTCTAGAGAAGACCCAAATACAGGCCCCTCTTGTAGGTCAGGAGAGAGGCAGTTTCAAAGCACATCATTTAGACAAGACAAGGACCAGACAACTGATTTGATTTCTGACTCTGGAAAAGAGCAGAATGTAGGCACATCTTTTGGTCCTGGTGAGCTACAGTTGCAGAATATATCCATTGATCCAGACCAGGCCCAGGTGACTGATTTGACCCTGAGTTCTGGAAAGGAACAAAATGTATGTTCATCTTTTGGACCAGATGAGGAACAGTCACAAAGCACATCCCTCAGACAAGATGAAGGCCAGACGAGTGATTCGACTTCAGGCTGTGAAAACAAACAGAATGCAGGCTCAGCTTTTAGATTAGGTGAGGGACAGTTACAGAGAGCATCTTATTTTGAACCAGGCCAGGTCCATGTAACTGATTTGACTCTCGACTCTGAAAAAGAGCAGAATGTAAGCTCATCTGAAGGGTCTAGTGAGCTGCAATTACAAAATGCATCCATTGAGCCAGGCCAGGGCCAGATAACTGACATGACTCTGGACTCTGAAAAAGAACAGAATGCAGGATCATCTGTTGGACCAGATGAGAGACTGCTACAGAAAGGATCAGTTGAACAAGGACAGGGCCAGATGATTGATTTGACTCTGGGCTCTAGTAAAGAACAGAATGCAGCTTCATCTTTTGGGCAAGGTGAGAGACTGTTACAGAAAGGATCAGTTGAACAAGGACAGGGCCAGATGACTGATTTGACTCTGGACTCTGCAAAAGAACAGAATGCAAAATCATCTTTTGGACCAGATGAGAGACTATTACAGAAAGGATCAGTTGAACAAGGACAGGGCCAGACGATCGATTTGAGTCTGGGCTCTATTGAAGAACAGAATGCAGATTCATCTTTTGGGCAAGGTGAGGAACTATTACAAAGTGCATTCATTGGAAATGACCAGAGCAGAAATACTGGTTTAACTGTGGTCTCTGGAAAAGAACAGAATTTAGGCTCCTCATTTAGGCCTGAAGAAAGACAGACACACAGTGGTTTCTCTGGAACATTTCTGGGCCAGATAACTGAGTTTCCTTTGGATGGAGGGAAACAGTTGAATGAAGGTTCATATCCAGGGCCAGGAGAAATACAACTACAAACTGCCAATTTAGAAGGAATGAAGGAATTGAAAACACATTTGAAACTGGGACAAGGAATGGAACAGACTGGAGATTTGTGTTTAGCACCTGAAACAAAACATCTACCCAACAACTCATCGTTTGGAACAGACTTAAAGGCTGATTTGCAGTTGGAGTCAGCCTTCAACCACACACCTAACTTAGTACAAGAGCAGCAAGAAGGTCAGAATTTGAACTTAGCATTGGATGCAAAGGAGAGCCGTTCTTCTGACTTGAGTTTGAGGAAAGACCATATCCTTGGCTCATCTTTGGAACCAGCAGAACACATTGTACCAAATGCATCATTCGACCCGAAACAAATCCGGTCTCCTAAATCACCACTTGACCAAACACAAAGCTTATATTATTTTGGACAAGAACAGGTTCAAGCCTCCAATGAAGTCTTGGAACCAACAGAAAGGCAAGACCCCAATTTATCATTAAGAGCTAAACAGGAATTGGGGCCCTTACAGACATTTGCATCTGATGAATCACGGGTAAATGAGCAAAGCAAGCTATATGATTCATCCAAGAAGCTAAAAGATGATGAACAGAACACACTGTCCACAGTAAAGGCATCTGTGATTCAAGACACATCATTTGATGTGAAGCAACACATCACAGGTGGTGTCTCAGGCAAAAAACAAGATGCTGAGGTGCTAGCTATGACTAAGGAAACACAGATGAAGGAAACACAGATGAAGGAAACACAGATGAAGGAAACACAGATCAAAGAAACACAGATCAAGGAAACACAGTTCAAGGAAACACTGAACAAGGAAACACAGACAGAGAACTTTCTTTCATATGGTTCAGGTTCATCCTATCTTCTCATGCTTTCTCCATCCCAGGAAATTACAAACAGCAACAAGGATTCTGCCTACAGTGGAACTTGTCCAGAAAAGAATGACGATTTGTTGCAATGTAGGAAGATATTTGAAAAAGAAAGAAAAGCGAGAGATGAATTGGAAAGTGAAACTGCAACTCTTTGTCCCAAAGATGATTCTCAGCCAGTTGTTCAATGTGAGAAGGTTGCTGGTAATGATCAGAGATTGGAAGTAGCTGAATCAGAAGATGCAAGCTCTGTTGTTAGTGCAATGAAAATCAAGAGAAGATTGAAATGTAAATCAAGTAAAATGAGAAGAGATTCTGCGACTCAAACGACTGCTGGACAACTTAACCGAACGGATAGCACAACACAACACAAAGATAATAAAGGTAGTACCGACCAAATTAAAGATGGCCAAGCACTTGTAGTAGTTGACAATAATCAGAATCATCTTAAAAATTCAGATGTGCACAATCTTCAGGATGAAGTTGAATTTGAGCATTCAATGCCATCAGATAAGACAGAACAAGAACAGTCAGTAGATGACCGCAATGCCTCTGGAAAACAAAGATCATGGCCAGGCCAAACCAAAGATCAGTTGCCCATACATATGGATAGAGTTGGAAAAGCTGGTGAAAAGGAAACGTTTAGCTGGGAAACTGATGATAGAACGTCAACAGACAGTGAATTTGATGATGTTGAGCTTCAGAAAGGAAGGCAAGCTGTCAAATGGCCGCACACTGTGAAGCATCAACGCTGGGCAGAAAAACTGGAATCAGTCAAGTACATTTGGTATGACTCAGAAGAAGAGGAAAATCCACTTCCAATCCGGCGTTCAGTCTCTATATCAAACAGCAGGGATAGTAGTCCTGAGAGAAGTTTCTCACGCAAACGTTCCAACAGTATCAGTGTGCCAAGAGAGTATTACTTAAGAAAGAGATCATTGCAGGCGTATCTGGCGCAAAACCCGCGTCTAAAATACACTACAGGATACACTCATAATCCCATGCCAAATGCAAGGAAGAATAAACAAGACTATTCACGGAAACTTTTCTCTGGCATGCGTGGTTCAATGTGCAAGGATGAAGTTGATGCTTCAGATAGATTCAAAGAACAGATGAGAATTTATGGATTTCATTCCGAGCTTGACCAACCCGTTACAGTCGTCCATCCACTTTCTCCTCGCCGCAGGACTTCATCCGTTAGTTTTGGAAAATCTCCGACTTCAAGTCAGCACACCTTTAAGGACGACTTAAGATTGACTTTGGAACAGGTTTTTGGTAAGTACAAATGGTGGCAGAAGTTCTGCACTGGCGGAGTGAGACCCGGCAAAAACCTGATACAGGAATACGTGCGGATCTTTGAGACGAAGCGACTCGCGATGATGGCAATGCAGAAAGCGAAGAGAATTCAGATGGTGAATGTGAATAAAGGACCAGCCGTCGATCGGATGTTGGCTAAGCAGATGGTCGATGACTTCAACCAACAGGCGAGAGAAGAACACAGAATCGATGAAGGGATCCAGTTTGCAAATATCAGTGAATTCTGCAGATATCTTCGAGGTAATGTCAACTTTTAATAAGCTTACAGCTTGCCTTTGGATAAGTCTTTTCCAAAATAATTTATTGTGTCAATTTTTTAATGAGGGGAATTTATTTTACCAGTTTGATTTTTTGACATGGCCTGTGAAACGGGGGAGATTTCTAACGAGACAATATCTTGCTGCTTTCTTGCACTGGTTATGTTATATAAGTTTTTATCAAATGGCCATTTTTGGTAAACCTTAATAAATTTATGTAACTTAAGACTTCTGCTAGTTCGATGAAATCAGTAAATTTAATTTGCACGCATTGATCTGTAGATGAATTTACGAATCTTGATGAAGAAGAAAAATTACTGAAGAAACTGGAAAAGGTGAGATTGATTGGAACTAAAGAAAATTTTTAAAATTTCTGTTTACTATTGGTGAGCCAGTTTTGGTTTGGCTATTGAAGCAACTAGACCTACTCTGTTACAGACTCTTTCACTTTTCTACTTTCATGTGTTTTAAACAGGGAACTTGGTCTGACATTTGACTTTAGATACTAGTCCTAGAAAAGACATGGAAATTACAGAAGATTGTAAGTACTGGCAAAGTATGTTTCTGTTGTAATTCAGCTCCTTCACCTAAAAACAATTGACGAAATTGGTCCGGGTGAATTAACCATCCTGCGCCAAATGATATCCACCTTCACTGGCAGACATCCAGATAGAACTAGCAGCAGGAGAAATAAGTCCACAGCTGGAAATGGAAACAGCCATGATGGAAGGTGTCTGTGGTCTCTGGCCAATATGAGATCAAATGCCACAAAGTCAGCCAACAAGATGGCTCAACTGAATTATGCTGAACCCACAAACAGACCAGCTATGTCCAGACATATGTACTCTAACACAGGTAGGCATATCGATTTTCTCTTCAGTGCTTCAGTTGTAAATGCATAAACATCAATCACATAAGCTACAGTCTGTCATTGTCTCAAATTTTTCCAATACTAGGTTTTTAAGGTTGGGGCCTGCATGCAATTCTGAATTTCATTTCAAGTATTGATAAATAAAAACTAAGAAACATTTTAAATATGATAGATAGCCGACGTCAATCTACTGGAGTTACCTCTAAATGATCCTTCAGCTTAATAACTCATTCTATAAATGACTTTTTGATGGGAGAATGCATCATAGATGAGTTTGGGTATAAAATTTTAACAAGTTGGTAGGTCTGCTAAAATGTATGCAATTATAGATATGCCTTCACGGACAACCCAGGTTATACTGACTGGCAATACCACCAGCAATTTTCGCCTGCCACAGCCTCCAAATAGGGGTGATCATGTGGTTCCTCAAACACTGGAATCCACGTCATCGTCTGCAAAATCTTTTGTCGACTGCCAGATAACCAACAATTGGTCAAACAATGCCGCTGACATTCTACCTCCTGTTTATAACGTACCAAAGAACAATGGCAGCATAACTGGTAGGATTATTTATAACAGCACTCGTTGATGGTTTTTATATGACGACCCTTCAAGGTTACATGGATTATAGTTTCACTAAACTTCTTACAACCGCATGCACTGAGTGCCTGTGCAGCTGTACTGAGTTTTGGTGTTGGCCATAGTTGCAAACCATCAATAAAATAAGGCCAGTATCATCGCAAGAGCTTTGTGACCAATCACAGCAAAGCCATTGCACAATCAAATAATACGTACTCTGACTGGTTAAAGCTGTACATCATATTATATCAGATCTTTCATTACGAATCAGCTCTAATGATGCACTCTTAGATGACAAGACTCATCTTAATGTAATACATTTGTATATAAATATTATATAAGTTTGTGATAGTTGTCATTGATCAAGCCTCAAGATGGTGCCTCTTATCTTGAGTGGCCATATATACAAACTTGCTTGTGCCTGGAGAATGGTGCATTGTGCATTTTCATTGCACATCATATTCCACGTGGGAAAAATACTAAACACAGATTATTATTGTAGGGTTTGCTTCTCAACATGAGAGAAATGCAAATCAAGTGCACAGAAAATCCTGGTTTTCATCTTCATTGCAGGCAGGCAGGCTCAACCCTGTCTATATAAGTGAACACTTGACCAAAAACGCACCCAAGTCTGTGCTTGCGCCAGGAAAGTGGTAAGGGAGAAATACAGGCAACCTGGACGGCATGTGGAACAGTCTCTATTCAAAGCACATACTCTCCAAATGATTATGATTATAAAAGGATGTTGTTATAGTAAAGACCATAATTAGGTTAATTGAGCCAGCATTTTACCAGCATCATAACCATTTAGGATCAAAGTCTAAGGGTTCTTAGCATAAGGACCTATTAAAACAGCCTCATTTTCATCATCTCGATCATTTCTACTGTCAGTTTTCAGCATCTTCCATATCATAACCTCCACCAAGCTTGTTTGAGTTCCAAAATTTCAAGCAAGTGCATGTTATATTTGACTTGATATGGTATAATCATATAATGGCACTGGAAATACAGTGTTTTGATTTCCAGATACATCATGGTATGTCATAATATTATGGATGAAGTGAATTTTGCAATTTGTAATAGCCTCTTTTTCTGCTTTTGAAAAGTACTGTATTGTAGCATATCACAGCTAAATATGTTATTGTTGAACTTAACAGGTAAAGGCATTCTAATGAAAAACAAGAGGTAAAGATTTTTCCTTTTGTAGATCTATCATTTAGGATCAGTAGTTGTTAGGATCTTTCATTCATGACTCTTGTATTTAAACTACCCTATATACGACTACACCTGTTATATGGTACAGAATGCACTTTGCCTACTAGAAGAATTTGTAAGGTTTATGACCCATAGGAAATATAGTCTATTAAGGTTTGAACCAGAAGTCTTTAAATCTTTCTTTATGAATTATGCAAATTCGATTGCATAACACATTAAAGTAATCATTTCACTTAAAATAATAAGAATAATATTCATTTATTAATTAAAACTGACCAACATGCCTGTTCTGTTTCTAGACATGTATAAAGCACTCTTCAGGGACACTGTCAAAGGCAGTGAAAGCTTGTTTTTCTCTTTATACGTTGTGTCCTTTAGAAAATGTCCGATTGATTTAACACATAGATTTGGTAGTAGCTCAAGCTAATTTTGAAACTGAGGTTTTTCTTGTTGTTGCCAATGGCCAAACGTAAGCACTAGGCATCTAAAGTAAACCAAAATAAACTGAGGCATTTTCTGTAGTTAAAACAAGATTCGAAAAGCGGCATAATAATCCAGAAAACAGAAACAATGTCCAGCTCTTTCTTGTTCATGTTTTATTGTACTCAAGTCATAGAAAATCTCCAAAAATCATAACAAATTATGATGAAGATGCTGATTGAGGTTACAACTCTGATACTTGCACGCTAAACATGAATAAGTTCTAAACAAATAAAAGTTTTAAAAAAAGGATTCTTACCAAAATGTCGACTCACGATTTTTTAACCATAAACTGTACACAGTGAACAAGCATTCTTTTAGTCAATGCACGTTTGCACAAATTCCAATCTCAAATAGGTTTTGTTTTTTTTCTGTTTGTGATATCAACAGGTCACCACCTCAGCCGCTCCATTTGCCTGTCTTGTCCGCTCCAGGTATTCCTCATGAATACTTTGCCAACAACTCGTCCAGTTCACGAACACAAGCACCAAAATGGGGCTCCACACAAAATACGCACAGTGTCACGCACAACTGACAAGACACAGCAACCTTTCTCCTCAACCAGAAATACACAACAGAAAACTGGAAGAAGATGACAAGTTTTAGAGTTATTTTTAAAGGCCAGTTAAACTATTAGGAGCAGATGACTAAACTTAGCGGCACACAATTATTATTTCTAGAAGCGGCATCGTACAATTACATTACACGATTATTATCATCATTATTATTAGAAACCCTGCAGTTGTAAATCATTCTGTACACTGTTGTCAATATGGATGTGAAAAGTTTAAATAAATGCTCTTTGAAAACAGTTCAAACACTATCATAAAGGTTCAGAATATATCACAAGTTTGTTCGAAGCTTAATTGGGTAAAAGTGTCAAGTATTTTTCATTGCATACAATGAGTATGAAGAGGCAAACCAGAGGATTGTTGGGTCAAATGTTTTCTTAATATTTTCCAGACCATTGGATCTCAAGTAGGCTACTAGGACTTTGGGACAAATGGAATCCTTCCCATTTCCCCACAACAGTCTCAAAGATCCTCAAATATTTTTTACCTTTCTTCGTACAAATACTGCAGTTCCAGATCAATTCCATTTTCTAAGTTCGTCACAATATGATTTTCTTAACAGTAAGAAATCATCATGGACATTTAATACGACCATTTAATTTGTTCAACATTCCATCATGACACAATGCAATTTCTACATTGTCATTAAACTTAAACTAGACCAGTTCAGATTTGCTTACGTTCTGTAAACTGCCTTTTTCATTTTTATACGATTTCTTCATTAACAAATAACTCCATACTATTGTCATGATTCAGTTTAAATGATTAAATCAAGATGTTACAAACACGTTGGATTGAGGGATGGTCAAAGATTGAGGATAGTCACCAGATTGCTGTTTTGCAGCTGGTTTTAATAAAGAATATACTTACTTACTAACTTTAAAAAGACTGCCAAGAAATATAATGAGCACAATAGAAATCAAAGAGCCTAGTGCTTTGCATGAAGTACATAGCACAACTTGACAGGTCAAATACCACAGCAAATAATGATGGGTTTGATTTATCTGCCTTAACAATCCCATGAATTTAATCTTTCTCTTCACTGCCCTTGATATATTTTTCATCAGTCCCTTTTCAACTGTTTCAGTTTAATGTCTCCACATGCTATGTATACACCTCAAAAGAAAGTATGGCGGCATCAAGTGAAACAAATACACTTTTACATTAGCCAACTGTTGCCAGCAAATGCTGATTTGAATGAAGTAGACATTATTTCAAACCGGTAAAATAAACTCAGATAACATTTCAACAAATTAACAAAGAAGTATGCAGTGTAATGGAATTTAAGATATACCACTTTGAACTTCACAGGGTGTTGGTATAAAATGGATTATAATAATTATATTATAGCATTATGGTTTGGAGGTGTCAGTGAACTTCCATATATTACTCTTGATGCAGCCATCATTTCACTTGTCTTGCTGCCAAAACTAAAAGCTAACCAAATATGAAGTTCTACTGCTTGCATTTTATACAGGTGCCTAAGAAATAACAGCAATTTGATAAGTAACTAACTATAATATGTCTGGGTTAAGCGAAAAGCAAAAGTTTCTGTCGTAACAAAGTAACAAACTAACTTGGGCATCTAAGCCATTCAAGGATTCTGACATAGCACTCGAACCCACTCAATAACTTGGCTTTTGTGGACCAGGTTTTATATAGTGCTAGTAAATCAGTGTGTGTGTGTGTGTGTGTGTGTGTGTGTGTGCTCTGCTGTGGATTTATGCAGTCTGAGAAATTTTGGAGACTTGCATTTACATTACATTTACCTAATTAATGTCTCATAAGGAAAAGAATGACTGGGCTAATCAAATTAGGTGTATACTGTTGTCGATTTAACAAATCACAGTAATCCCTCGAATGTCATTACACCATTATGTGGGTACATCAAAACATACTCTGCAGCTGGACTTAGAGCGGCTGATAAGCGCTTTACTATTGTTCTATTTAACAATGCAGCGTATAACTAAGTAAAATCTTGGGTGCAAAGTGTTGACAGTTGGTCAGCCAAAATAATCCTTTGCAAATCTATTCCATGACAAAAGCAATATACAAATTGGCCTCTACATAAGACAAACTGAAAAGAAAAGAATAATGATTCTTTTTTTTAATGCTAATATCAAAAATCAAACAATGATCAATTAATTCAGTTATCAAACTAAACATAAACATCTTTCTAGCATGCAAAATCAAATTTTAAAAATTACAAATATTCTAAATGACAGCACATCAAAGCTTTCGGCTAATTATATACAACAATATGTCATTTAGTTTTAATTTAAAAACCGATTAGTAAATGTATACAATAACGAGTGTCCTTCATCTGAAGTATTATTATTATTATTTTGATTACCATTTGCAGAGTAAGCATAACAATAAGTAAAGTAGCGTAAGAAATGTCGGTGGTATATTTGAGGATTTTCTCGGTACAAAAATAATTATCCGAATCTGCATATAAATATCCATCAAAATGAATGATCTGGTAGTCAGAGGACAAGACTGCTCACGGAACCAACAAACCTCCACTGTAACTAAGTTCACGATAGCATATTAATATCAATTTTGATCACAAATCAGGTAAGTCGAGCAAATTACCGTTAAAAGTTTCATGGCCATCTAGCACGATACGACGATATTTCATTTCCGCAACGATACTTGATCAAGCTCTGTCATGAAATGTTGATGGCTTTCTGGAATAATTTCGCCGTCATTATAGGTACATGCCGTTGATCAGGTAGTCGGCTTCGTTTGAATTCAGGTGACGGCCTTTGCGATATCGTTTGCGGAAGTGTCGCAGACGACAGCCGGCCAGGATGAGCAGCGTCGTCGTGAGGATGATTCCAAGAATGAGAGCGACAACTGCTCCTCTGTTCGACTCCATTCGCAGGAAGAATCGTTCCATCTTCTCCTCTTTCACTTCGGCGTCTGGCGCCTGCGAATCTTGTTTTGTCTGTACGGACAAAAGGTCATGGTGGGTTGAACTTAGACCCGCTGCTGCAAGGCTCGACTTGGCTGGGTCAGATGATGCAAGGCTGGTCTTCACAGGTGGTAGTGGTGCTTCGGTTGCTGTAGTTGAGGCCGGATTTGGTGATTTCATTGGGATGTTAGGAACCGATGGCTGTGTTTCTGGCACTGGAGATGCTGTGAAAACATTAAAAATTAATGTACAAACAAGTCAGGAACACTGTGAATTGTCTTCAAGGGAAGCTGCAGAAATACATTTTCCACTATATTAATATATTCATGGGACACGTTCGCAGTGCTACACCAATAAATTACATTAACAATGGCTTACAACGTAACAAGGTCAATATTATTATTATTATTGACTTTTTATATAGCGCACCTTCAAGGTATTCTACTAAGAAGCGCTCTCAGTCCAAAAACAGCTACATAAGGCAGTTTTTAAGTGAGAAAGAAACATAGTGGTGTGACCTCTAGGCACAAGGTGGAGTGCAACAGGGAGCCCATTCCATGTGCTAGGGTAGGTCATGTTCTAGAACTGAATTAAATCTGGAATTTGTGTTCCTGGTCGCATTTTAAACAAACTTTAAGTCATGATACTGGATGAACAAATTTATGGTAAATGGAGAAAAAGTTAAAATTACAAGGTTTAAAAGGCACAATTCACATGTTAAAAATGTTTGTAATTTAATAACAATAAACAGATTCTTAAAATCTCATCCGAGGTCCTTACTTGCCTGCCATTGTTAACCCGTTTACCGTGCAATAAAAATTTTCTTAGTAAAAATTGGACGAGTTAACTCGGGGATCACGGTAAAGGGGTTAAAGACCACACAAGGAATGACTAGTAAATTTATGTATTCTAGCTTCCTACAGTAGAATGGGTGACAGTGGCATAAAACTGAATTGCATAACAGACGTTGAAATAGAAATAATTCTGATGCCTATTATGATTATCTGTTACCTGTTAAGGGTGGACCTTTATTTTGAACTGCCTGACGATCTCCATTCGTTCGAATATCAGGATCAGCTGCTACAAAAAGTCAAAGACGACCAATAATGACAAACAACACTTATGAAAAAATTCAGTCAGTCAACACGCAACTACATAGACCGCAGTTCATTTCTTGTGCAGCGATTGCAATGGCAATTCGTCCTCAAGTGACTGAATGCCAATCTGTCTCTCACAGATAGAGTTGAACAAGAATTCGTCTTGCACACTTAACTAAAACATAGCCAATATACCCCATATTCCAGGGATATAATGAAACTATAAAAGATCATAGAAATTATAGATTTAATCATATTTCTATTCTTATCATATGAGGTGCCACTGCTGCACCATGAAAAGCTGAACACTCAATGTTGCATTACTAATAGCACTGCAATACTAAACTGTACTATGCTGGAATGACTACAAATCTGAATGCCTCAAATTCTTTTCTTTTTTATACATGAAAGTTGAGGTGATTTTCAGTTATTTCCGTAATTAATCATTTAAAGTCAAGAATTGGTCTAAGATGAACGAATACTAAACAATCATTTGACTGCGCAATACTTTAAGCACACACACTTGGCATACAAAAATCTCAGAGTACAAACATGGATACAGAAAAAGCAGAAATCAAAGAGAATAAAACAAACTGAGGAAAAAACATTAAAATATCTTTGAAATGAATTTAACTTGTTCTCTTTGTCTAACTGTCAACAAAATACACAGGCTTAAAATATTGGTGGCAGCAAACAGTAACAAAAGTGTTGAAAGCACACAATGAAAAAAAAACATTTTAAACACAGTCACATTTCTGTTTAACACATCTCCCACTGCAAAAGAAAAATTCATCTGCACCAACAAATGATGAAAAAGTACTGTATACACGAAGAAACATATATCATTGCTAGGCTGTCAAAAATACAGGTAAATATACTTAAAAATTACTGTAGAATACTTACGCCATGAAAAATTAAATTAATTTTATCCGCCGATTGAAAATGTTGCAAATTACCAAAACATACAAAAAATTGTATGTACCAAACAAAAATAGCAATACCAAATATACTTACAAATACAATGTTGTGCATTCTGTGGTATACATGGACAATAACTGTAAAGCTATGACTTAAGACTATGAGGTTAAGCTTGAATTAAAAATAAGTGCTGAGGATTACACATATCCTTATAACTTTTGAATATGATTAAAAAAGCACTGAAAGTGGTCTTTACATTTGTCTGATAAATATGAACTCTGCAAGAATGCTCAAAATGATTTAAACTATTTTTTATGCAATGCATTTAATAAAATTTATGCCATGTACAAATCTTTGACAGCCCATTCATGATTTAAGACAAGTTTATCTGAAAATGAGGTGTAACCAAAACCAATGTTCACTAGAAGCAACATAAAATTGCAAACAACAGACAGATTTTTATATTATACTGGAACATCTGCAAGAGGGCAAAATAGTTTTCTACAAATATTAGGTAGAAAAAAGAATCCATAAAGTTTAAGCGAGTCCCTTGTAAGAAATAGAGGGCATTCATTTACAGAGTACGACAAAAGTTTAAAAACGGGTTTCCATTTTTTTATGACTGGTCAGCAAAATGTCATTTGTTGTCAGTTGTTGAAATGATAACACAATGAAAAACAAGCATTATATAAATTATTGTTTAAATCTTCTACTATGCTAGAACCAGCTAATGGCAATGTTCACGTTCCCTGGGTTTGGTTGTGTTCGAATATGTCTATACATCCAAAAAACAACAAAATTCAATAAAACCACAAAATAACAAATTCTACAACCAAATAATTGACAAACAAAACTTTCAAAGGGTGCACCAGCATATGCCATGAATCAAATAAATGACGTAATAAACAAATATTAACAAAATGTACAAAAACACGAGCATCATCTACATGCTGCACTGATAAATTTACCATCGTCATAATCTCCGTTGTGAAGGTAGTTTCGACCGGATTTCATGAAGCCAGGGTTATTATTGTTGTAGTAATACTGGACATAATCCGGTCCGTAAACATCTGCCATTCCTTCTGGCTGTAGCCGGGAAGCCAAGTAGCCATCTCGGTCATAGCCATCAGCGGAATCACTCATCGCTTGACGTGGATCTACGTAGCCCGGTTCATTAGGTTGGTCGTCTGCTTTCAGCCACATACCATAGTTGGGATTTCCCACCTCGTCCTCGTAATTTCCATTATCGTACGTTCCATACAAAGAACTTCCGCCAGCGTAATGATCTTTCCCATGAAACATTCCATCCTTCCCACCTGGATGCAACAACTTTGAAGCAGGTCTGTCAAACCTACCGTGCTCTGGTACAACGTTGACCACTTTTGACGCCGGTCTTTCATATAACACACGTTCTGGTAACACATCTGAGGATTTCAACCCAGGTCGTCTGTAGCCACTTTGTTCGGGCATGACATCCACTGATTTCGAACCATGTCTCTCATAATCACTACGCTCTGGTACGGCATCAACTGATTTTGACCCTGGCCGATCATACCTATTACGCTGTGGTAAAACTTCCGCTACTTTTAAACCCTGTCTCTCATAATTATTGTGCTCTGCTATGACATCGACTGATTTTGACTCTGGTCCTTCATACCTGCCATGAACCTGTGATGTATTTACTGATGCTCCTCCTTGTCTGTCATACGCAATATGTTCAGGTAAGACGTTTACTGACTTTGGTCTCTGCCTTTCGTACCCGTCATGTTCTGGAACGACATTCACTAGCTTTGACCCAGACTTGTCATACTCGCTACGTTCAGGTAATACGTCTTGCACCCTATGTCCTCCAGCATCATAATATCCTTCATGCTCTTCTTTCACTATGTCGGGTGAATCCTTGGATGTCAGTCCCATCAATGGTTTATGGTTGCGTGGATCATCGCCGTTCATTCCAGTTAGCTGATGCCTTGATCCACCACCAACTGCATCCAGTGGACGGTATCTTCGAGCTTCCTGTTCATCCTTAACGACGGCTGGCAACTTACTTCCTGCATCTTTTGCCTTCTCGATATCGACATCAGAATACTGAAGATCAGACTGGTCTGCAGTTCTGTGATAGCCTTCATCACTGGCCTCTTGCCTTATTTCTCCACCATTAAAACGAGGTCCTTCGCCAGACACATATGACAATCCATAGTGCTCATGGACAGGTAAACCAGAATCCTCGTTCTGTTTCATCAGTCTGCCACCAGGCTGACTAATTCTCTGATCATTTGGCGGCTGACCTCCTCCATCTTCATTCACTTTCGGGTGGTTTTGATGCCGGTAATCAGAATCAGGACGGTACGATGGCTGTGATTTCTCGGCTGCGTCTTTGTCTGCTGGTATTCCGTCTTCACGCTGTTTGTTGCTTGATGACCAGACATTGCTGTCTGCGTCCATTCTTCCCCGGCCAATAGGGAACTGCGCAGATTCAAGTCCGTTAGACAATGATGGTCGGTCTTTTGTCTCACCTCCTGCAACGACCCTGTTAGCGCCACTCGCCCCACTCAGGTGGCTACCATCGCTGGCTGGGAGCATATTCCTCGTGTCACTAGTACCCTGTAAACCAGATGCTGAAATATCCCTATCCGGTGAGTCCTCCTTCTGAACAGCTTTGCTTCGGTATTTGCCATGATCTTGCTCATTGCGGAATTTCTTACCACCGCCTGACATTGTACTATAGGCCAACAGCTGATCGGTGTAAGAGGATCCAGTCTCTGATGGTCTGTGACCAATACTATCTTGCAAGTTGTTCTTATCTTGATAAGTCTTCTCCTTTAAATCAGGATGATGACTTTGGGTTAACAACATGCCTTGATTTGGTTTGGACTTGAGTGGTGGCCCATCCATCTGACCCTGGTCGACAGTTGGTTGTCTGTAATTTTGTCCGTTAATTCCATCCACAGCACTAGCAGCATGTGCTCTGTTATTTTGGTAGTTCTCTTTCAGCGTTTCATCAGAAATCAGCCTGTGTTGTGTTCCCGTATCAAGAGGTTGTCTTCTCGTTCCTGTGCTATCCTCTGCAGCAGGACCTGCATCTTGCAGAACTTCAGGGCGGATATTTGATGCGAGTGAAGCAGATCGATCTGGGTCAGCAATTCTTCCTCTGTCCTGTGTGCTTGATAATTCTGTCAGCTCTGACTGCAGTTTACCCTGTGACATATCTGGCTCTGCAATCGGTAAATGAACACGTAGACACAACATGTCAACAGAACCAAACAATGGTATTTGGATAAGTCACCTCAGCATGTGTACACAATATAACAACCCCTATAGGACTGGAAATTAGCTGAATGCTACCAAATTCTACCAGCCTATATAATCATGCCTGTATAATAATCCTTTCAACAAATAAATGAATATTTGTAATATAATCTTTCTGTGTTGTGGTGGTCCTTAGGTTATGCACTGGTCTTCTATGCACTTTCAGCAGTTACTAACCGTCACACATTAGACAAGAAAATGCGTTTGTGGTATATATGTTATATATTAGTCTCATAATCTTTATTTTAAAGTCTCGTATAGGTCATTAGTCATATAAACAAAATACCGGTATTTCACACAAACGTGAACTAATACAAAAACTAACAATAATGTAAATTGTTAATATTTTTATGAATGCATTGGAATGCCAACAAGTTTCTGTTTAGTAATCAACTTATATGAAAAGATTTCAGCTATGGTCCAATGTTGCGCAATGTAGTTCAATTTGAACAGAACAATCAATCTACTCAGTTGGAATATACTTTACACCAATAATTACAATTCATAATAAACTTACAGTGGCAGTTATCTTCCAATAAAAAAGCAACAAATTCAAGAATCAAATCCATCAATAACCATACTTGGTGTGAAACCTAAATTATCATCGTAAATTGTCAAGAAGTTTTAAAACCAATAGCTAAGAGCTGAGTGGGCGTGTGATCTTGGATCATGTTCAAGCGAAGTCTCAGTAGAAGATTTAGACAGCATAGAGCTGCAAAATGCATAGTATTGTTTTGAAACTAATAAGCATGCTCTGGAAGCAGAGGTATACATTGCTGTCCTGGTTCTAAATGTATATATTTCTCATACTATTCATAACAGTCACCCTAAACATTTGAATTGAACATTGCAGCTAAGATGCCCTGTGGAGCACAATACTGCAAGCATGCCGTACTCAAATCTCAACCTGGGTATAAATGGTCTTTGAAGATTATTTGCAAAAATATTCATATGTTACTCATAATTCATTCGGCGTGATACCATGCTCTATATTCAGTTTAATACGGACTACAGACTCTCAATGCCTGTGAAATGGCAGCCTTGGATAATAGTAATAGTTCCTATGTATTTTGGACCGAGTAACAGCTGAGCCCTTAATAAGCCATAAAATAATTATACTGCTTAACTGGAGAAAAATTGCCATTTTTCTATGACATTAATATCAGTGCACACACAGAACACAACTGCAAACTATTCTGAATCCACAACTGCTGTATAAAGATGCAAGTATTCCATGCCTTCTCAAGCACTATTATACCATGCCACAATCTTTGTATATAATTCCAGCAACAGATTATTCACCAAAAACACATTGATCAGAAATCTTTTCAGTCACACATTTCTAGATATGTTACATATACAGCCATGTTTAAGCACCTTTGAAAGCACATAATATAATAATAATGTTCAGTATGCATGTACTATTATTATGTATCCATAAGTAGCTATGTATGACATTATATGTATGTATCGAACACTAAAGTGTTGAATAGACATCGAAACAGCAAAATACAGTCAGAGTGGTGGCAAATATACCTAAGCGATCCACAAAGACCACCAAAATACCACCAACATCAAAGTGGAAACTCAGCGACCATAAAAAATTCACATCAAATATTTATGCGGAAAACTGTTTGAGTCCTGCTGGTAAATACATTCCTAGCGAGAAAGTCGGTGAAATATTTGGTAAATGTGACAGTTGCAATCTTGATTATTTTACCTTTATGTTTGCTGTTCTCTAAGCACGACGATTCGTCCGATCCGTCTGAGCACTGCGCAATTCCATCACAATAGTCATAGACTGCAATGCACTCGGAAAACAATGGACTGCCTTTGTTGCTGCACTCAAACTCCAACTCCTGGTTACAGTCTCTTCCTATCAGCAAACACAATTTTTACGTATAAGTTGAAGCAACCAACATCAAATGATCCAAAAGACGCACATCTTAGTGACTAGCGATGCAACAAACGCACATCTTAGTGACTAGCGATCCAACAAACGCACATCTAAGTGACTAGTGATGCAACAAACGCACATCTTAGTGACTAGCGATGCAACAAACGCACATCTTAGTGACTAGCGATGCAACAAACGCACATCTTAGTGACTAGCGATGCAACAAACGCACATCTTAGTGACTAGCGATGCAACAAACGCACATCTTAGTGACTAGCGATGCAACAAACGCACATCTTAGTGACTAGCGATGCAACAAACGCACATCTAAGTGACTAGCGATGCAACAAACGCACATCTTAGTGACTAGCGATGCAACAAACGCACATCTTAGTGACTAGCGAGGCAACAAACGCACATCTAAGTGACTAGCGATGCAACAAACGCACATCTTAGTGACTAGCGATGCAACAAACGCACATCTTAGTGACTAGCGATGCAACAAACGAACATTGTAGTGACTAGCGATCCAACAAACGCACATCTTAGTGACTAGCGATCCAACAAACGCACATCTTAGTGACTAGCGATGCAACAAACGAACATTGTAGTGACTAGCGATCCAACAAACGCACATCTTAGTGACTAGTGATGCAACAAACGCACATCTTAGTGACTAGCGATGCAACAAACGCACATTGTAGTGACTAGCGATCCAACAAACGCACATCTTAGTGACTAGTGATGCAACAAACGCACATCTTAGTGACTAGTGATGCAACAAACGCACATCTTAGTGACTAGCGATGCAACAAACGCACATCTTAGTGACTAGCGATGCAACAAACGCACATCTAAGTGACTAGCGATGCAACAAACGCACATCTTAGTGACTAGCGATGCAACAAACGCACATCTAAGTGACTAGCGATGCAACAAACACACATCTTAGTGACTAGCGATGCAACAAACGCACATCTTAGTGACTAGCGATGCCAATATTTAAAGTCGTGTAAAAGGTCCCATTGAAATAGTATGCGCCTATCAATTATTTAGTGAAAACTATATTATACAATATACAGTCAACGTTTATTCGATCAGTCTGAAAAATAAATCTAAACTCAACTTCTGTAATGTCTTTACTTACTACAACCATCCACAATTCAACTCAGTGTTACTGCACATCAACATGACGATTCCATTAAGTGTTCCAGTTATTATTTGTTGATCTGAGTGCAATTAAACTTACGGCATTGCATTTCGACAACATGGTATCCTTGTTGACAGACGCAATATCCAGCCAAGCAGTCTGTGTTCTGGTCACGGCAATCACTCGTCTGATGACATTCGCTGAACAAGTCGACTAAAAATGTTTCATTTAAAGCATATTCAATGCAAGTTCATCAAATATACTTACAAATCAAGGCAAACAAAAAAACATTTGTAAACAAGTTTCATGTTTATACTTTACCTTCAGTGGTTGATATAAAATAATGGTTTCACCCTCAAATGGTGAACTGGACTAAGCCCAAGAAATCTGGTTTCACACCGGAATAAAAGCTAAGAATGCCTGGCATGCATGTAGGTCTGAACAATTACATAATACATAGTGTATTTTAATCTTTTCCCATACATTTTAGTACATGCTCGTCGTTAAAGGCGCCACAGAAACATTGAGAACTTCATACCTGAGCTGTAATAATTGAAACTGAAACTGAATATTTATAGTACCATGGAAAGAAAAAACAAATCAGACACCAATCTACATGCTGTTAACCCTTTAACAATGAGTGTGCGATGAAAAATCACTGCATATCGTTGTTAAAGGGTTAAATGTACCATTGTAAAAGTGCAGTGCAAAACACAGTGTGGAAATGACGTTGCTGTGTAAAAGAATTTTCAAAAAGTATACTATTTCCTTAAAGCATTTTCAAACAACTAGTTTATAACTTCAGTTGCGTTTAATCTGTATTTCAAAACACTTCTTCGATATTTATCATTTGGTCCATATTTAAAATTTACCTAAGTGATGGCAGCTTGTGATGATGCTACACAATAATAATTGTCTGTAGGAATTTTAAATTCTCTGAAAGAATGTCAAATTGTCTGAAGGAATGCTAATTTTTAATATATATATATATATATATATATATATATATATATATATATATATGTCAAAGCCAAGATGCTCACCAGATTTACTTCCCTGTGGCCTAACTACTTTTGCCACAGTTGTAGTGGCTGCAGTTGTTGTTGTAGTTGTGGTTGAAGTGGTGCTAGACACAGTGCTAGCGGAAGTCATGGCTAACTGATCCAGATCATGCGCGTGCTGATCAGAATCTCTGGTATACGAGAAGTCCAAGACTGTGAATCCTGGATGTGATGTGAAGACGCATCTATTTGGACTTTTACAATCAAAGAGGTAGCACGCAAGATCATCGCTACGTCCGCCCTGCAAGACAGCAGCAATATTATCAAATCAAAGTCAGACGTGTTTCTAGAGTTCTGACACTTGTAATGTCAGGAAATGAAAGTAGTGATTTCAAACTAAGGACCAGTGCATGTCTTATAAGAACAAATGACAGTTTATGATACTACAAAATCAAATATTATATACTAGAATATAAGAATTTATTAGTTTAATAATTTAAATTTAATCAGAGGACTTCAATAAACAGCCAGGACAAAATGATTTGCGGAGTTTAGAGTAGAAGCCTCATTAACTTAAAAGACCTAAACAATGTAAACATGCTAACTACTTAAGTCAACTGCTTCAGAGGCATAGGCCATACGCGTTAACAAGCAATTGCCATCAATAAAAACCCTAACTGACACTCGCAACGTCAGTAGACTTACACACTTTAACCTTAGTGCCAGTATTTGAAGAAGCTATGTTTACGAACACTAATTCACTCACTCACTTTCGCTAAAATATTGGCTACAGATTCGTAGATATAATAAATATAGGTCAAGGTCAGCATGTTCTATTCTGCCCCAATCTGGGTTGGACATATCTGTTTACTCACTGTATATCGACGGCCGAACCCATGTACTTGTTTACCTGCTAAAAATAGCAAGATGCATAATGCACATGTATATCATAAAATGCAAGAACAAAGTTCCAATTTTACTCTTTGAAAACTACGTCAACCACCATGGAAAATCATCAAAGTTCATGATTCACACCTTAATCTTCAATACGGCTGTATTGCACGATTTTTCTTTGCAGCACTCCTTTTCGCACTCCTTGTCATTTTGAACAGTAGGGGCTGCAATGAAAGTGGCTCCAGCGTCCAGCGAATCTTGCGTTTTGATGATGGAATTGTTACGTCTGCTGTCTGCTAAGCATTCCATTGGAGCTCCGATGCGCTTCTTGAGAATCAGCCATAGATCCGGGTCATTCAGTAAGTCAGATAGACTTGGATCACTTAACAGCTTGTTCAGAGAGTCCCCATTCACTGATGGCGGACTGTGCTCTCGGTCGCCAGTTGCGGACAAGGTTAGAAAACATAAAATCACAAGCCGTTTCATTTTCGCCACTTGAGGTTAAAATCTTAAGTCTGTTTGACTCATGAGTTTGACAAAACTTAATATTTTGGCAAAACAACTTATCCACAACGTCCAGCGCAACAGAGGGACGTACTCGCTTCTATACACAAAAATTCTTCAGCCATGGATTACATATCCATATATTATTGCGAAGCCTCATTTTCAATCTCAAGCATGATTTTTCAAGCGTTGGAATGCACTGCAGCGTTAAGGGATTATTCAATTCAATTCAATTCAATTAAAACTGGTTTACTCAAAGAGATCAACAGTGAAGTACAAAATCAGCAAAATGACAAACAAGAACAGTTTACAATGAGAAAAGAAGCTATGTTAACTCGCAAGTAAGTAAGGGAGTGATCCCAATAAACCTAGGCAATCGCAGTAGGCCTACAGAAATTTTGTATGAAGATGGTAGATGGTTTTATATGGTAAAGTGCATTCTGTCCGAGAACGAACAGAAGGTTTAACGTTAAAAACCTTTGCTACCACGGTACGTATGTTATTCATACCGTGGTCCATTGGTCCTACTACAGAAGCTGTTGTTGGTGCTACTGTTCAGAAGGTGGCGCTGCAGTGCGTTGTAAAGTGCACATGTAGGCCTATACACTTAACATTTCAAAACTTAACTGCCTTATGAAAACGAATACCATTATTGACTATGCATTGCCCACTTAAAAATAAATAATTGGTTCTTATGATTGGATAAAACTGAACTTAAAGACGGCGCCGACGCGTCTTCGGTTGATTGGACTGGTAAGAGAAACCCTTCAGACGCAGTCTATAATAAATGACCTAAGCCTGATTTAGGTGGCAAAACATATGTTTACCCCATTAAAGGATCGTTTATTTCGGTTAGCTGAAGCGAGATTCAGTAGCCTATTTATCACAAGTCAGAAGGCGCATTGAAGAGTAGGCCTATAGGCCTATAGGGCCTAGCTGCCACTTGGTGGGCAACAACGAAATCTGTCCCAACGCAAAATTTATATTCTCAGATTATTATTATTGTTATTTTTTTGCCCCGAGGTATTTAGGATCCCTCAGGGACTTATCACTTAACTAGCCTACTGTTATAAAAACCAGTCTGGAATTGTCAGGCCTCGTCTTCAGGGTTTGAAGAGAAAGTTCCTTTTAAAAGCCACCAAGTTATAGCGCTGAATGTTGACAGACAAACGCTGGAAAAGAAAGGTTGCCTTTATTATTATTTATTATTATTATTATTATTTATTATTATTATTATTATTATTATTATTATTATTATTATTGACTTTTATATAGCGCACCTCTAAGGTAATCTACTCAGAAACGCTCCTAGTCCAACAACGGCTAAATAAAACAGTTTTTAAGTGAGAAAGAAACATAGTGGTGTGACCACTAGGCACAAGGTGGAGTGCAGCAGGGAGCCCATTCCAGGTTCTAGGGTCAGCCACTGAGAAAGAGCGCCGCTGCTAGCCTGCATTATAGCAGTTCGAGAACGAGGGGTCAAGAGTTCAGCTTGATCAGCCGATCGGAGGTCAGATCGCCGCTGGACACCAGATGCCCGATTTGGGGGTTGAACAGATGATTAAAGGCTCGGCCACGCAGGCCTGGGCCTGTAGACTATAGTCAGCAGAATTGCAAAATGCATTAGCTGTGAGGAGTAGGCCTATAGTATAGAGGGTCGCGTGTTAGACTATCAATGTTGAATGTGAAGTGAATGTTGGAGGTTCGAATCCACACAATGCAAAGGCAGAAATTCGGTTTGAGAATAATTCTGCCTCACCTGCGCCTCTAACCAGATCTGCTGTAGCCAATAATGAGTACAACGACCGTACACTGTGCGTGGGAAGCTGAGATCATATGGGTGTGTGAGACATGCAGACAGACTGTCACAGACAGACTGTCACAGACAGATAGACAGACAGACATACATACAGACCACGTCACAGACAGACAGACCTAACCGTCATCACCTAGCCGTCGAGGCTGCGCAGTGCATAGGGAAGCGCTCCCGTAGCATCTGTCAGCGTAAGGATTTTATGGCTTGGCTGGACGTGTAATACAGTTATCTTAATCAGACCTAATCATAACAGACAGACAGACAGACAGACAGACAGACAGACAGACAGACAGACAGACAGACAGACAGACAGACAGACAGACAGACAGACAGACAGACAGACAGACAGACAGACAGACAGACAGACAGACAGACACAGACACAGACACAGACAGACAGACAGACAGACAGATAGATAGAGAGAGCCTGCGAAGTCAGGTTGGCTCAAATGAATGCTCTTCTTTTTTGTTGTCAACTCTGACCAATGTTCGTCGAAGTTTTAAGAACAAAGGTCAGAGTTCACATGACACCGTGCATCTATCGTCTTAATAAACGCATTACGTTTCACATGGGGCATAGACCTACTGCGTGGAATACCGCTGTGAGATTATAGAGTAGACATATAGAATGTATCGGGTCTGCACAGAAGTGACTTGCTGGAAAATGAATCGTCGGACCATCTTCATCATTATCGTCTGTAAAGAGCTTTAATACGTTTGCAAGTCATTTTCAATGGTTCCTCAGAATTATTACAGACCTAAGCCATTTATTTCAGCCATTAATTATGTCTATAAATTCACACATCTGACCGTGTGACGGCGGCAAACTTGAAGCTTATATTCGACGGATTTCAATCTACACAAAAGGCTCTTGTTTTGTTTGCAAGCGCTAACGCCCCGCGTAAAAGAATGTTTACATTGCTGGCATCGGGTTAAAACATTCGGACGGTAAAATATAACATTTGCATACATTTTCTACCAGCTGTGCTTCTCTTTGTTTTCAGTGACTGTCGATCTGTCCTCAGGCTATTTATGCATTCCGCTTTCAGAGATCGAGACTTTACAGCCTATATCCAGAGGGAAAGACACACAATACTAAAGTACCGTGGTACACAATACTACACACGCAGAGGGGAAAAATATCCGTTCCCATCGCACTACTAAGCTTATACTCACTTCGATTCTTTTCCCTCCTCTTTTCATTCCACCATCTTTTCTTACAGACAAATTCATGGACTGACTGCATGGATGGCTGCGGGCGGTCTTATTGACAGACTGTTTGTATATGCACTTGTTATAGCGCCCCTTCAAGCTCTCTAGCTACTAGGGTTGCCAGGTGGCCTTGAGAAAATTACCGGACAGTGGCCATATATATATATATATATATATATATATATATATATATATATATATATATATATATATATATATATATATATATATATATATATATATATATATATATATATATATATATATATATTATATGTATGTATGTATGTATGTATGTATGTATGTATGTATATGTGTGTATGTGACTATGTGCATGTGTGTATGTATGCATATATATGCGCATATATAGGCCTATATATATAAATATATATATATAATATAGGCTACATAAGGCAGTTGCGGTGCTGGGGACTGTTTTAAAGTTGCTACGTGGGAGCCAAACCACGGACGACTAGATAAATTGGCTTTTAAATGTATAGACAATCGTTTGGAAACTCAGCCAAATATAGGCCTATAATCCTATAATAGGGTGGGTAAAATCATGTATAGACTTGTCAAGTGGCTAATTTGATATTTTGGCGCGTTGGGACGAATGACTGAATTCGAATATTAAACAATGGGCCTATAATTATATTAAAACACATTTAGCGATTTTATCACTCAATTCCATTCTGGAGATAACCCCAGCTGACCTAGACCTGCAAGGCAAATGGTGAACGCATCATAAGGGCGCGAGTCTTTGTAATCGAGACAAATATTATTCCTAGTCAGTACTAAGTGTGGGGTCTATGAGACGGCTACAAGGATGATAGTGAGCTAGAGAGGCAGATTGACACAGACAGACAGAGACAGATAGAGATAGAGAGGCAGATCAGCACAGACAGATTATAAGCGTCCATATGAGGGAAATAGACAGACAAAGAGGGAAAGAGCGATTGTGCTGAAAGACAGACGAACAAACAGACAGACTAGACCTGAGAGTCGCCGCCGTTAAGTCGACTAAGTCGACTTGATATAGGTCAAGTCAAGTCAAGTCATATTTAATCCAAGTCGCCGCCAATTTTTTCTCTCCAAACCGCCGCCATATTATTCCTGCATAGTCGACTCGATCACTCAAAATTATTCTGAGGCCTACTTACTTATTTGATTTATAAGACGCCTGATGGCCGATGCCTATAAACAAGAAACTAGCGGAAATTTGGGTAATTTCCAATGTTTCATAGTTTCTTAAAGTGATGGACTGTGATATAGACGCGTTTGAAAGTTTGTAGTACATTGAATCGAGAACGAGTTTATCTGTTTTGGGTCTATTAACTGTAATTATGCAGAAAATAGTACCGCAGCGTAAGCCAGCGTCAGGGTCCTCGGACCTTAAGAACAGTGTTTAATCTAGTCCCCACCCGCTGGGGGGGGAATTCAGGTTTCTGGGGGGGAGACAATCGAGGGTCCGAAGGACGCTCGTGAGGCGCGTAGCGCCGAGACCCGCAGGGGGAGGGGTATGGGGAGGGGATGTGCCCCCTCCCCATCAGAAACTTTTTGAATATCCACATTGCAATGGTAGCATTTTAAGGTACCATCTTACCAAAATACCTGTACTTTTTCAGAGCCCTATTAGAAACTTTTTGAATTTCCACATTGCAATGGTAGCATTTTAAGGTATACCATCTTAACAAAATACCTGTACTTTTTCAGAGCCACATTAGAAACTTTTTGAATTTCCACATTGCAATGGTAGCATTTTAAGGTACCATCTTACCAAAATACCTGTACTTTTTCAGAGCCCTATTAGAAACTTTTTGAATTTCCACATTGCAATGGTAGCATTTTAAGGTACCATCTTACCAAAATACCTGTACTTTTTCAGAGCCCTATTAGAAACTTTTTGAATTTCCACATTGCAATGGTAGCATTTTAAGGTACCATCTTAACAAAATACCTGTACTTTTTCAGAGCCACATTAGAAACTTTTTGAATTTCCACATTGCAATGGTAGCATTTTAAGGTACCATCTTACCAAAATACCTGTACTTTTTCAGAGCCCCATTAGAAACTTTTTGAATTTCCACATTGCAATGGTAGCATTTTAAGGTACCATCTTACCAAAATACCTGTACTTTTTCAGAGCCCCATTAGAAACTTTTTGAATTTCCACATTGCAATGGTAGCATTTTAAGGTACCATCTTACCAAAATACCTGTACTTTTTCAGAGCCCCATTAGACACTTTTTTAATTTCCACATTGCAATGGTAGCATTTTATGGTACCATCTTAACAAAATACCTGTACTTTTTCAGAGCCCCATCAGAAACTTTTTGAATTTCCACATTGGAATGACAGCATTTTAAGGTGTCATCTTAACAAACTGCCTGTACACTTTTCAGTGCTTATAAGAGTGGACTTCAATAAATAATAAGCAACACTTAACAAATATTTTGGGGGTTTATTTCCACACTGTAATGGTAGGCCTCCTCTTTTAAGGTGCTATTTTAGCAAAACAACTCCATTAGACTATTCAGTACTGATAAAAAAAGTGTTTTAGGATCTAATATAATATATGATTATAACTACAATGAAAATATCTTTATGTATAGAGTTCAGCAGCTCAGTTCTCCTGTTGCTGAGTTATTCTAATGAATAAATGCAGACATGAATATAATAGTAGCCTATATTTAAGCAGACTTTTCAGCACTACATCAGTTTAAACCTGTTTCCCAAGATGGTCCTGAATTGCTGACCAGGACATACTTTCTGAAATCATATTTAATGGTACACAAAAAACTGCCGGTGCCAAATTCAAGAAACCATGTGTAGTAATGATGTTGTTTTTAGGTTTTACTATATATGTGTTCAAATAATAGGACCAAACATTTTGAAATTTTAGGCCTACAGTTTAAAATTTGAAGGATACCACTGTTGAGAAGCCATTTAGTTGTACAAAAGTAGCATTTGTACAAATATTAGCATTAAGTTATTCTCATTTTAGCAGGATTGTGTCATATTTTATAATAGTAAATAATAACATAATATCCATTGACCATATAATAATAAATAATATTACAATATGTTATAACAATTCACGTAATATGATGATGTAAACAGCAACTAAAACTATAAGCACTTTGTCAAATTTTCTGGAGAGGATGTCATATCTGTTTTTAGTTGTGCAAAAATAGTGTTTATACAAATATATACAGTAAGTTATACTAATTGTAACATGATAGTATCATATATAATATTATAATAGTAAATAATAAATAATAATCATATAATAGTAAATAATATATTATAACACTTCATATAAAACAACGATGAAAATAGTAATTAAAAACCAATATCATTTCGTCAAATTTTTCTGGGGGGGGAAAGTCAATCCTGGGGGGGGAACTTTCCCCCCCCAGAGACGTCTAGATTAAACACTGCCTTAAGAATAAGAACGTTAGTTCGTCTGCGCTTAGTAGAAGTGAACGGGCCGCATTAGCTGAACTTCGTGTTATTACTGGCGTTGGTCGTAAAGGCAGCTGCAGCAGCCGTCCTCGTAGTGAGGTATGGAAATACTACGGATACTTGCATGTCGCAAAAGATGATGCCGGACCAAGTACTAGTACCGGCTCAGTATCGTATGAACCCTTAAACGACGAAAGGATCTACTGCAAGTGAGTGCTGTTAACTTGTTTTAGAAACCCACACTGTAGGCCCAATCTCCTTCATCAAGGCTTCATGTAACTTTTTGGGGAGTTTGGGAGGGTGTTGCCCCAATGATCCAATCAGACCCATCCCCACATTTTTTAGACTGTTCAATCTGATAGACGGTATTTTTAAATTGAATCTGAAGTGTATAAACTATGCGACAACATGTGATATTGATTATTATTGATGCTTATTTTTGGTATGACCGAATATAGGTCAGCAATTTGATATCGTTTTACAAACTGGTGGACATTTTTTCATTTGATTTGATTCAACTTGATGTGTGTGGTTTGTGTAATACAGGGTCACCAGGTCCGCACTACTTGGTATGGGACAGTTACTAATATAGAGCGGGGTGAAACTGAAAATACATCAGAAAATAAGGTCACAGCTTCAAAAAATAATGTTAGGTCTATATAGGCATGCAGTTCCCAGCTGCCAATGCACTTATTAAATGAAACTAGACAGAAGTCGTGACTCCAAGTCACGAAAGTTGGGAGTCAAGTCAAGTCACGAAGGTGGAGTCAAGTCACTTTCAAGTCATGTAGTTCTCCGAGTCAAGTCATAATTCCAAAGTGAAGTGACTCTCAGGTCTAAGACAGACAGACAGACAGAAGAGACATACGGAGATTCGGTTCACTACAATTTGAACTCTGTATCAATCCTCAATCCAACTTTATGCACAAGGCATAGGCATGATCCGTGCATCATATAAATTTGGCTCTGTTGTTACATCTTATTTAAGGACGCCTTAATTTCGACGATGAGGTGTGTAGGCCTATTTGGTTCTGTTTAACGAGGCAATCCATTATATACGTTGGAAAGAAGATATCTTTTCATGGCCCAAGAAACCACACTTCAACACTTGTTGCTAGCAATAATAATAATTTACCGGACACCGCCATGTCCGGTAATGTCTGAAATTTCTGACCGGACTGATTTTGTGAATACCGGACTGTCCGGTTCATTACCGGACGCCTGGCAACCCTACTAGCTACTCAGAGGCGCTCCAGAATGCAGAGCGGACACTCCATCCTAGTGACTGCCTAACTGGAAGAATGAGAGGCAGATACTGGGAGAGAGATAGAGACACAGACACAGACAGACACGGACAGACACAGACATACACAGACAGAGCACACAAGAAACTGACATACACAGACAGAGCACACAAACCGGGTGACTGCCGAACGACTTGCTGACAGAGAAGCAGCGAGAGAAAGAAAAGTAAACTGAGAGAGAGAGAGAGAGAGACAGAGACAGAGACAGAGACAGAGACAGAGAGACAGAGAGAGACAGAGGAAGTGAAGCACTGTTCGATGGCCTTATAAACATATATTACAGGCTATACCAGGCATTCGTCTGTAGTTTCCATGACGGAGACGTTTGTCGCCTAGTTTTGAATTAATTATCACGGGCAGTTAAGTTTATTCAGGTGGGCCATTAATCAGTGACACAGGTGTGGTATACGGTGTCAGAGGTTACTTGCATTCTAAACTCACTGCAGGTGCATGCAGGCAAATCCGTTATACAACGAAGTTGAATGGACGCAATGACATCTGATTAAATAAGAATAAAGACCCGAACAAAGTCTCAAGACCCGTCCAAAGACCAATCTTTGTCGTGGTCGTCTTCGTCATATTAAGCAAACAGAAACCAGTTAGCAGAGATCAACCACATCACGCGAAAAGAGACATGACGTCGCAACACGAATGTTTCGCAATGAACAGTGATAATCCACGGATTGCAGCGATCTAAAGTCACGGTTGAAGCCATAAATTACGCATTGGGTTCAACATGTCGTGCTGCCTATGAAATTGACAGCAGCCATGGTTCACAAGGTTCAATCAATCAATCGATCGATCAGTCAATAAATCAATCGATCAATAAATCAATCAATCAATCATTCAATCAATTCGCTTGTTTAGAAATACTAAGCAGTCTAAGCTTACACATACGCAACTTAAACAAACAATGTTATTGCTCATTGCATTGTTTACTGTAAGGAATTTTTAGAACTCCTCCTTCCCATCCTCCATGGTAAATTACTTCCAAATCCAATCGGATGACAATGATCATTTTTGCTAGTTTTAACTGCACAGAAGTGCTTCTACAACTGCACAAATCCATTTAGAACAGCACATTTTTGTACAACTGCACGTTAAAATAAGCCCTGACGGAGATTGTCACAACGCAATGATAGCATATTATGTGTTAGTAGACCTAAACGTACTTATTCAGAATACGTGGAGATAAATTAATTATGACGCGATGTTCACGATATTATACACACGCAGTTGAAACTTTGCCCCTGCAGAGAATGAACAGATGGGGAGGGGGTGCCCATCGGGAATGCCACCCGCCAGGCGCTGTACAGTAGGCTCCAAGATCATTCCAATCAGTGCATGGATGAAACCTGGTGGGCTCAGTCATGGAGGTCTGGATAAATATAGGATTGAATATAGGATTCCATGGTTCAGTGTCCAGACCATAATGGCCATCTGCTATTCAACGCCCAAAGTCCATCCATCCTCAGCCTCCTCTCTTCGTCCGTTGGGTCACACGCTGCCCCTCCGTCTCCTACCCTCCCTACCCTCCCGACTTTCCCTACCCTACCCTCTCTGCTGCTGCTGCTCGTTTGGCTGCTGGTGAGGATGCTACAAAACGTAGGAGACCATTCACTGAATAATAAATATCATCCGACAGCTTTCATCAGCGGTGACGAGGTGGCGCTAAATGTCAATCAGACAATGAAAGAAACGTCGACAGGTCCAAAGTGCCCCACAGTCCCTCACTCTTCCGTTCCCTTACTACACAACCCCATCTCATCGAACACCACTCCATTGTAGACCCCCACCGCCTCTGACACGTTCTGAAACTGCATAGCCCTAGTGCATGTCCCTTTCCCTTTCACTCTGTACCAACAGACCTATACAGTACATAGGCATACTGTACCATACTGTACCAGAGACCTACTGCACGATAGAGTACGATTCGATGTAATATTATATGGCATGACAAGCCATGACGTGATATAAGCAACGCCAATCCACTCCTTGATGATGATGATGATGATGATGATGATGATGATGATGATGATGATGATGATGATGATGATGATGATGATGATGATGATGATGATGATGATGATGATGATGATGATGATGATGATGATGATGATGATGATGATGATGATGATGATGATGATGATGATGATGATGATGATGATGATGATGATGATGATGATGATGATGATGATGATGATGATGATGATGATGATGATGATGATGATGATGATGATGATGATGATGATGATGATGATGATGATGATGGATGATGATGATGATGATGATGATGATGATGATGATGATGTAACCTAATGCGTAGTCATTGACTGCTCGTTCTTTGTAGTCCATACAATGCAGCGAGTCAATGAATGTCACATTCATTGAATGTGGTGTCGTCGTTAGCAAAGGAATCTTGGTGGATGTCAGTTCGACTCATTGTACGTATTCTTCACTTGACATTCACGCGTGCCACGCGACGACCGACCGAGTCTCAGTCTACAGAGTCACCGCCCGAACACAGCACGAACTGCGTGGGGGACAGCTATTGCCATCGGCCACTCTTTCTTCCCCCGACCGATCGACCGTCCGTAGGTCCGCCCGTGATATGGCTGCTGTCGTAGTCTGCTAAGGTCTCAGCTAGGGTCTCTGCTAGGGTCTGGAGAAGTAGGAGGAGAACGAGTCTATGCGGGCTGCCGCTGCTGATATGGCAGCTGATATCAGCCGCATTCAGTCAGTCGACCGACCGTAACACAGACAGATAAAGACAGATAAAGACAGATACAGGCAGATAAAGACAGATAAAGACAGACAGATACAGACAGATAAAGACAGACAAGCAGACATACGAAGACAGGGTGATGGTGGCTTCCTTCTTCCGTGTTATAGTATCTGTGTTGCTGTAGTTGTGAGATGAGCAAACGCTGCCAGTCACTGTTTCTTTTTAGATGCGCGTTTACAACAACGTTCGTCTATAAACCGTAAACCAATCGGAATCGATTCGCTGCTTTCTGTAAAGTTACCTTACTTACTTACTATGTAGTCTTAGGTTGTTCTTCTGTTGGATTCGGACGCAACTTAACCCACTTCCGTCGCATTCTCTCTCTCTCTTTCCAGCATCTCTGGCTCTGGCATTTATAGGATTTACTCGATGATGGTAGGATTAAATTCTGCTGCACCAAGACTGTTCAATGTAAAAGGCAAATCACCGAAACTCATTCGTAGGATCTCATCGTCTCATGTATAAGCTTAGCAAAGAAGGATTCATGGATTTACGTCGTCGTCGTCATTGAGAAAAATGTTCAGCTGATTGTAAGGGTAAGAATAATATACCGTAAGATCATTTAATGACAACGAATGAAAAGTTTATGACTCAGAATAATAATTATATAATCATTTCGTAGGTTTGGAGCCGCTGCCTCTTCGATCCAAAATAAAGTCTGCACGTGTAAGTTAAACCAGCGACGCCATCCAACACTCACAGCTGTAGCAAAAATAATTAATTATTGTTGCAGTGGCTTCGAATGCAACTCTAATATTAATAATTATTCGTGCGAAATTAGTTACGCAGACATGCAGGCAGGACTTTTATGAACAACAGAATGTGCTACTGTAATTGTTCTGTTACATAAAACACAAACATGCACACATGCAATACATACTTAGCCTACATGTTATGTTTTTGGATCATAAAAAACAGTGGATGGGCTTACAAAAAGTAATATAACTTGTGCTCTGCTCGAAATTGATTGGTGAAATTTGGCCAGTGTATGTAGGTATGAATCACCTTTAAATTCGTAAACCTTCATTTAAAAATTCTAACTTTTGGCCAAGATATTGGCAGACTACCTTAGGGAGGTACTTTTTGACCCACCCTGTACACAAATATAGGCTACATACAAGAAAATCATACACGTAAAGTTACAGTTGGTATTTATTTGTTGTCATTGCATAATGAAAAGGCATTATTCGACAACGCCAAGCAATTTGACGTCCTGCCATGATCAGCCTAAAATCCGTTTCAAGTCATGCGCTTTGTCATAACCGAATGACAGAATCAAGTTGCCCTGGCAGGTTCAACAGATTCATGCGTCATTTATAACAATCGTAGCCTATACACAGCCGCGTAGAGCCTAAGGGCCTATATGAATCATTGTGCTGCACGAACGAAACGCACATTCTCGATGTCGCAGTCTTGTATTTTGGCTAATAATAACACCCAGAGTGTCGGCTTGATTAGCCTTTTAGTTCTTCATTCTACATGTTCAGTGATGTTTGCGAAGGCTTCAATTCGACCAGAGAAACCTTGCTGTCAGCCTACAAGGTTTTAATGTCAGACCATGACTTCAATTGATATAGGGCCTACAGACAGACCGCTGATCAACGTCGGCGAGCGTGTGTGTGTGTGTGTGTGTGTGTGTGGTGTGTGTGTGTGTGTGTGTGTGTGTGTGTGGTGTTTGTGCGTGTGTGTATGTGTGTGAGTGTGTGGTGTGTGGGGGTGTGGTGTGTGTGTGTGTGTGTGTACAACTGTACACGCTAGATGTTTCCGTTGAGTGATGCTATTTTTCAAGGATGTGCTTCATTTAATTCCAAACTGATGTGCCGCAGTAATGATCACAATTCATTGTACTATATAAGCTTATATGAACGGATGATCACAGTTTATTGCAGAAATCGATTTTAACTGTTCGGCAGCATGCAAGGCGCCCACATCTTCCTGCTGCTAATTTTTCAAGACCATCGGCCGATTAGAATCATTAGACAGTTAGGGGAGTAGGCTATACATGTAGTGGAAAGAGAACCCGCCCGCGTCCCTGCTCTCTTTGTGCCAGAGTATTTCCCACTGCATTAAACCCCTCCACTCAAAGCAACATCTGATAATGCTATTTATTCAGTATACGGTACACGAAGAAATCCTGCAATGCACTCTATCAGATCAACGCCTTCTGCTTCATGTTCGCTCAAGCAGTTCCGTTTAGATGCACTTACTTACTTGAATGGATGCCAGTTCCATCAAGGTCTTTATTGGGTGCTGAATACTTTACAGTGCGATGGTGTACGATGTATACATCCAAGAAGCAGGTCCTGGAAACTTGATTATGCTATTTATATAGCCCCACTATGCAGCCAACGACATTAATTTTGTTTAAACTAGACACTGTAGACAGAGCCTTCTTTGACTCGATGAATAAATGCGTTGAAACAACCGGGCTGACGCTGCCTGGAAGCAAAGAGCCGTGTGTGTGTGTTTGTGTGTCTGTGTCTGTGGGTATGTGTGTCTGTAGGGTGGGGGTGATGGTGGAGAACGTTGAACCCATTAATAGGCCATTGGGTATAGGCTTATGCACTGGTCTCAAGGTGACTGAACAACCAAGCATGAATTTCGAAATTTATTAAATGAGTTCTTACATAATAAGTTGCCTACACTTCGAATGAAAATTATAATTGCAAGGTGTTTGAAGATCATCATGCATATTAACACTACTCTTTGACTGCACTATACCTATATAGCATCCATCAGTTGGTACAGAATGACTGGGGTCGTTGTGGAGGCAAATGTGAGACGACCAAGAGGGTTTTAAGAAGCATGTCAAGTGTGGCGTATACACTATGCAATGGAGGCATTGATAGCTAAGATGAAGGCACGCATCTTTACTTCAAATATGCCTGGGCTACGATCGAGGGTCCATGGGATAATGGAGACCATTTTATGGATCGATTGGATGCATGTGTGTGTGTGCGTGTGTGTGTGTGTGTGTGTGTGCGTGTGTGTGTGTGTGTGTGTGCGTGTGTGTGTGTGTGTGTGTGTGTGTGTGTGTGTGTGTGCGCGTGTGTGTGGTGTTCTTTCTTGTCTTGTTTATAGTGAGAGATTACAGGAGCTGAGGCAAAAGGACGGACTGTCTCTCGAGTGGAAAGATATAATGGCTGGTTGATTGATGAGTGCATACTAGGGGCTACTTGTTAGACATTGGAGTATATTTAAATAGCATAATGGTTCAATTGATAAAACTCCGTCACTGTTTGATCTCTGACCGCGCCAGTCCCAAGCCTGGATATAGGAGGAGGGCGACACTAATCATCTATATATATGCAAATATATAATTATATATATATATATATTCTAAAGTCCACGCCATTGCAGAGAAGTAATTCCACCACAATTCCAACTTTCCAACCTTGCCACTGCTTTCTGGGTTGCAGGATCAGTTTGCCTTGAAAGCATTAAACGACTCTGCCATTGAGGCATTGACAATAATATGGTATTAATTATAGTATGCTCTTATCGGACTTAAGACTTAAGCTATAATTATATGCATTACAACGATATAATTATTATACACACGCTTAGTTACTGGCATGCTGCCGTGCACGGAGCTGGGGCCTGGAACTGAGATAGAAACAATTGCCTGTAGGCCCTATAAATTATAAGCTGCAGGTCGTTCACCCTCAATATCCAGATTAGTCAGAGATAAGATGTTGACCCTTCGTTTCAGTTTCACCTCACACCGGAAAACAAAAGCCATACAAGTTTATCCATATTGAGAATGAGGGAAATTGTCCATACTTGTGCCGCTTCGCACATAACTCACCCGGTCAGTTTGGTCTGCATGCATGGGCTGCACCACTGCACCAGTGCAGTTGGCCAACCGCAAAACACAGAACTATGTGGGCTTCCCGCTTCGTATAATATTATTATCTCCCAACCAGTGACCATGGAGACCCTGCATGGTCCCACGCTGAGCCCTTCAGTCTCGGACTTCATTAATTAAATCACCAGCCGTCTATTAGCACTGGTGAAAGACGCGAACTGATCAACTTTCCAATTGCAGGCAGGCAGGCAGGCAGGCAGGCAGGCAGGCAGGCAGGCAGGCAGGCAGGCAGGCAGGCAGGCAGGCAGACAGGCAGGCAGGCAGACAGACAGGCAGGCAGGCAGGCAGACCCACAGGCAGGCAGGCAGACAGACAGACAGGCAGGCAGGCAGGCAGGCCCACAGGCAGGCAGGCAGACAGACAGGCAGGCAGGCAGGCAGGCAGGCCCACAGGCAGGCAGGCAGACAGACAGGCAGGCAGGCAGGGAGGCTGACAGTTATACGCGCGGCCTCTGAAGAAGACTTTGTAAGAAGCGTTTAGTTGGATTTGTGTGTCGAAATCCATTCTCGGCATCAACGTTGACAGTCTAAAATAAAATAAAAAAACTAATTCTGTCTAGATATGTTGTCATCAGTCATCAGGCAAATAGAATCGTTGCAGTAGACTTTACAACCTGTGTACTTGTCGTTAGATTGGCTATTGCAGTTACAGAGCTCTACTGTAGCAGTGTGAGCTTTGTGATGTGACATATAGGCCTACTTAACACAGGCTTTGTATAGTAGGATTAATATACAGACAGCAGGTTATTGCCTAAAGGTGGACCATCCTATAGCATTAAGTGGTCTACCTGCCTCCTGTCAGGAACTGGAATTAGGAAATGCAGGAAAATTAGCGAACTGGTCTTTGACTATTTATAACACATACTGCAGCTGCAGAGTGAAGACTATAGAAATAGCATTTAGACTTTAGAAGTTTAGAGTATGGCCGCCCTAACTAAGCTATATAGACTTTTATGTTTCCTGCAGGACGGTGAAGAGCGCAGGCTGGTTCATTGACAAACTCACGGAATATAATTTGAGATATTTTGCAGATCCTGTTCTACAGAGTAACAGAGTATAGGCTAACCTGTTTTATACCCGCTATTTCACCTGTGGCGAAAAGTTTAAAGATATATCCTGCTGAAGTATTTCGATTAATCACATATTCTTAACATGTCCGTTGTTTCAGGTCTTTCACATTGATTAGGGTACGCCGCCGTCTCAACAACATGACAGAAATACAGATTATTCCCGGTCGACGCCATCTTGGACCGGAAGTCATCGCGATGCTCTTCTTCTTGCTCTCTCATGCGACCGTTAACTGCATTAAATCTTCTTCACGATCTTTCAGCCACGAATCTAATCTGCGAAATTCTGACGACAATATCAGCTCACAGGTTTGTAGTTGATCGATAATGATGATGATGATGATGATGATGATGATGACGATGATTATGAAGATGATGATGATTATGATGATGATGATGGTGGTGATGGTGATGATGATTATTATGATGATGGTGATGATGATGATGATGATGATGATGATGATGATGGTGATGATGATGATGATGATGATGATGATGATGATGATATACGCACCGCCGTGAAAGGAGTTCTCGCCGTTCCCTTCGCTCGTATAATTATATACCACAATTATGAGGAATCAAGCTTTCTCTGTGGAAGGGCCAGTGATCTGGAGTAGTCTTTCTTTAGAGCTATACGTCTACATTCTGGGACTCGTCTGGAACTTTCCTTACTGAACTTCGAATTGTTCTCATTGGTGCGTTGGAGTCAGAGCGCCTCTGAGTAGTTTACGCGTTAACTGGCGCTACATGAATTTTCGAATGAACGAATGGGATTAAACTGAGAGATAAAATTAAGCGAGGATTGCATTTTGAGCCAAATGTTTTGAAGCCAAGAGAATAGAAATGGTGTTACGGTTGGCATGCAGACAAAGCAGAAGAAGACAAAGGAAGAGCGCGCTCTCTAAAACAAACTCAGACAAACGATGCGTTTTTTTAAACATGCATCGGCATTTGGAGAGGCAGCTGCAATGCTGTATGCTACTTGATCGTCCTCTCGTTAGTTAGCCTCTAGATCATACGAAGTGTGTTTATATAATATCGCTGCTGCACTCATGCATGTACAACTCGACTTCTTCGCTAGAGGTCGTGACTGGAGCAAAAAATCTTGCAACGTTTGCCACTCCTCGCGAAGATTTGAACCCGACGACCTCTTTGTTGATGGTACGTAGATCTATATAAGCACAATAACCACTTGGCTAGAACGAATTCTTCATTTGGAAACATTGGTTGTATTATTGTATATAACTTGACTTTTTTAAACCATTATTTGCCTGCGATCCAGGCACCAGCGTCTGTATCCACTTCAAAATAGTGATAGAGATCGGTAATGAATTAATCTGCCACATGTCAGTGACTGCTGCAATACGAGCAATTTATTATCTAACGGTTCTAATCCTACTACAAGGTCATGATATGGCGCCGTAGCATTCTCAAACATCAGACATGACTGAGTGGTGTTATATACCGTAACTGACTCCATGCATGCTTACACATAATACACAATACACACACACACACACACACACACACACAAATACACAAATACACACACACACACACACACACACACACAAATACACAGTTTCCTTTGACTGAGCGACTGTGAATTACCAGGTTTCTGCGCCAATTGATTTTACTGGGCGATGAAGAAACATTGATGCCGTTATAGGCCTACTATGAGTACCATAGGCGTACGAGGCGGGGGTCCAGAGGGCAAATGCCCCACCCAAATTTCGAGCAAGTCTGTTTTTTCGGGCAAGCAGACCCGGGAAAATACTAAAAAATTGTATTTTTCACGACGTATTTCAACTTTTTTGTCTGTGAAAAATAGTATTTCCCACCACGAGATTTACTTTTCGGGCAGAAGTAAAATCTTTGACCCCCCCCCGCCGCTGAAATTTCCCGTACGCCTATGATGAGTACCTACGATGCTGTAGGTTAATTTCGTGAACAATTTCCCAAGAACAATAAAATTCTATTGCATATAATTATAAGATTTATTGATGAAGAGTATAATTTCATTGGTATTCACGGTGCACACGGTAAAGCCAAGTGAGTTCGTGTTGTCAGTAAAATGTTTACGAATGTTCGAAGAGACCAATGACCTTGACACAAGAATCTTCTCCCACAAATATCCAAAAGAACGGAATAGCGCTAAATTCTAACATCATGCAAAATTAATGCCCACTATACATGTAGGATATGTTATGTTCAGATGCAGACTGAGAATGCCCGAAGCCCAACGTGACTGTTACAGCACTGGATAAACGTAGGGGTCTGTTCGGATAAGAAGAACTTGAGTGAAGGTTGATCTTTCAGGGGTTATTATGCAGTGGTCCTCACTCGATTGATCTGCGATTGATAAGAGCAGCCAAACAATAGCCTCATTGTTACATCAATCGAGATGGTATTACACTGCAGCTGCGGCAGCTGGTGTGATGTGGCAGTCAGTGCACGGTGTAAACAGACAGACGCCGCCGTCATGATGTGGTATAATAGATCTATGATCTGCTGTTGGTGATGAATTAGTGGAAACACGTGAAACTGACGACGACGACGTCAGTTACTATGTATATATATATATATATATATATATATATATATATATATATATATATATATATATAATACAGTTGTAGCGTTCGGTTAATAGCGGAAACATTTCCTAATGGTAACGGAAGAGGCAAAGTCTGTTGCCTTAGGAGCGACGGCGGATGCAACAGCTGTTGGCGTCAGTTGTCACACCTCATCCTCGTCCATCTAATGCCTCCTCCTATTCTCCCTACTCCTTCTCCTTCTCTTACTTCTCCTCCTCCTACTCCTCCTCCTACTTCTCCTCCTCATCGTCCTCCTTCTTCTCCTCCTTCTCCTCCTCCTCCTCTTTTCCTCCTTCTCGTCTTCCTCCTCCTCCTCGTCTTCCTTCTTCTCCTCCTCCTCCTCCTCCTCCTCCTCTTACTGCTCCTCCTACTAGTACTCCTCCTCCTTCTACTACTACTACCACTCCTCCTCTAAGTCCCCTTCCTTCTCCTCATCTTCAATCGAGATGGATAGCAGTTAACGGCGCCTTCTCGTCGTCATCTAGCATCGCGGTTGCGCGTAGTTGTCTGTCTTGGTCGGATGGCAAAGGACGCACGGCTGCTCGATCGGTCGATCATCGGTCGTCGGTCGGTCTTCGCCCTTTGCCGGGCGGCGGAGGCGGCGGAAGATGTTGAAGTCTGGTTGGCCGTCATTCATTTCCGCGATGAACGGCGGACAGTAACTGTTCACGATCGCATGCAGACATGAAGACTTTGATGGATATGTTTTGTTTATGCGAGTGAGATGAACAAATAGGAAAAGAGGAAGAGAACTTGGAGAAGGGAGGAAGAGAAGGAGAAGGAGAGGAAGGCGCAGAAGAAGGAGAAGGAGAAGGAGAAGGAGGAGAAGTAGGAGGAGGAGAAGGAAGGCGAACATAAATGAAATACATAGGAAGATTAAGGTGAGAAAGAGAAGTACGGGGAAGGGCAGGCGAGGAGGAGGAGGATTAGAGCTACAAATTGGCATGGCTACAATGCGGGTGCCATTAGAAAAGCAGCAGAATAGGCCTACAACCGCACGCGTAGCGATACATTTTAGGCCTCAACTATATTTCATGCGTATAGTATAGCAGACTGAAGCAGCTGTGATATAAATTAGATGCTCACGACCGCATGGATGGAATGAAGGAGAGGCTGGAACACGGATGGAGAGAGAGGGAGTGAGGGAGGAAGAAAGGAAGGCAGGGCTGCTGCATGCTGCTGATGTTAGAAGCCTATAGCACATATAGGCCTACAGACGTGAGTCTATCAATGACCGAGTAGCAGTTGGCTTTGCATGTAGCAGTTGGCTTTGCATGTAGCAGTTGGCTTTGCATGTATCAGTTGGCTTTGCATGTAGCAGTTGGCTTTGCATGTAGCAGTTGGCTTTGCATGTATCAGTTGGCTTTGCATGTAGCAGTTGGCTTTGCATGTAGCACCGTCGCCACCGCCGCTGCCGTCAATGTGTCTGGGAGAAAACTAACATTTTCGTTTTCAGACACGTATCCCGTCGACGCTATGAAACAAAATACCCTCCGTAGATATAAGGATATATATATTATATTCCAATGTAAAGCTCTTGTATGTATACACGCCTCCATGTTCAATTGTTCATCTATAATTCAGTCTGGCGTTTTTCTAGTCCCCTGCTTTCATTTGGGGGAGCGGGGGGGGGGGGGTGAAAACCAAGTCTCTTGCGTGGAGGGGAGAGACAAACGACTGTTTTGGCGGACGACATAGCGCTCACATGCAGAGGGGCGGGTTTTATGTTTCATTTTTGTTTTTTAACACTTTAATTATATTAACACATAATATCACGATTTATTATCTATCGTTCATACGTGTAATGCAATCTGAATGCAAAAGCAGCAGCTGTCAAATTTTTCTGGTGGGGATGTCAGGGGGAGGCTTCCCCTGGAGATGCTTAGAGTAAACACTACAAGTTGCCAATCGAGGAATTGATCGTGTCAAGTCCGTATAGGCCTACCTGTAAAGCCTATAACCATTTCCATATATCTTCTTGGATATAGCTATGCAACAATAAGCTATATATATATATGTATATAATATATATATATATATGTATATATAAGCTAGTCCTATTCAGTATGTGTTAACCGTAAAACTGTCAACTCTACAGGCGACCACTGACACTTTTACGATTGACATACTGATGATGATGGTTCTCTGCTGTAGCTATACTATAGCTAACTATAGACCAGATTAACCTATTAAATAGGTTAAATATAGATTAGTTGCATAGCGATACAAGAGGAGATCAGGTGGAGGCGAAGGGAAGAAAACTAAGTAAAAAATTAACCCTTCATTTATACAAATACCAAACACTGACATGCATCAGAGCAAGCTCATCAATTGGACGGACCGTTCTTCTCCTAGTTCGTGTCCTTCTTCTCTACTTCTCCTATCCTCTTCCTGTAGTCATTCTCGTTTTCTTTATCTTCATCGTGCTTGTATATAGCCAGTGCCTAAAGTGTAAAA
This sequence comes from Lumbricus rubellus, assembly GCA_945859605.1. Taxonomy (NCBI): domain Eukaryota; kingdom Metazoa; phylum Annelida; class Clitellata; order Crassiclitellata; family Lumbricidae; genus Lumbricus; species Lumbricus rubellus. The sequence goes on along the minus strand of OX243811.1, from coordinate 43,374,596 downwards.
AAGAAGTCCCTGGAAGCTCTTTAACTTTCCAGTCTGGCGAAGTAAGTGGCAGGACAGCGTTCAGATTTGAAAAGAAGTGCATGGACGCCGTCCATGACCTTCCAGCCACACCTTTAAGCCCTGCTTGTTGCTGTTCTACGACACTGTGTGTCAAATCAATGATGATTGGTGTCGCCCTCCTTCTTTCTCCAGGCTCGAGACTGGCACTGCCAAACTACGAGCAGTGGCGGAATTCTTATCTCTATCGTATTTTACTTTCCATATATATCTCTATCGTATTTTACTTTCCACATATTTATATATAGATCTATATATATGTACATAATATATATACGTATATTATATAAGCTATTCACTTATAGACCCATATCAGAGACTTGAGTATATATATACGCCATGGAGAGCATAGCTTAGACTCCATCAAAAGCCCATAAAACAGCGGTTGAATGAATGAATGAATGGCATGGCTTGTGTTCAGCGTTGCGGACCCCTGCAGCAGCAGCACTTGTCGAAGGATGCGCCATCCTATGCTGCTGCTGCTGCTGCTGAAGCTGCAGTGGAAGATGAGGAGGAGTAAGAGGAGGAGGAGGAAGAGTAAAAGGAGGAGAGGGAGCTATGTGGCAACATTCTTCGGATGTTTCATCGAAGCCAAACGAGCCGCAAGGACTGTGCGCCACTATCAAGTGAATAGAGGCTTGTATGTAGAAGTGACATGCATCTGAGTGACGTTTATGTCCTTCCCTGCAGTTCGTCCTCCGCTTGCTCGACGCTCAGACACGTAGTACATCTCACAAACATCTTGACTCTAAGCACATCGCATGTACTGCAGCGGAAGTCCAGCATAATTCACCGGTGTAGCCTTTACATGGGCCTATTTAATAAGACAGGATGGCTACAATTAAGTTAATAACAAGTAAATGAATAACATTAATAAAGTTAATATATCATAATTATAGATCGATCAATGAAATAAATTAATTGATAAAATTAGTAACTAGTTACAATTAGCATAAATTATGGGTTAAACGAAATAAAATAAATAGATAATTAAATAGATAGGCCTACATAAAATTGACGAATAGATCTATATATATATAATGGGCTTCCCCCATCAGTTCGCTCTGCCATCCTCTCTGGTAGTGTATCCTCATCTTTCTCTCGTCTAAAAACGTGCCTTTTTTCTTGGAGATGAACGCACTGGGAGCGCTTCTGAAAGGCTCTTGCTGCAAGAAGCGCTTTATAAATTGTCAGATAAGATATATAGGCCTAGCCTATTTCTGGCTTTGGTGAATAGATAATGTGCGAAGTGAAGTGAAGGGAAGGAAAAGAAATGCAGTGAGAAGAAATGGAAGGAAGTGGGAAAGGAGAAAAGTGAAGTGATGAAAAATGATGGAAAGTATAGTGAAAGGAAACGGAGAAATGGAGAGAGGAGGGAAGGGATGTTGGTGTGTGCAAGGGAAAGAAAGAGTAGAACAGCAGCAGCAGCAGCAGCAGCAGCTGTTGTTATGATGACAACAGCGATGAAGAAACGCCGTCGCCGCCGCCTCGCATACGTAGGTGATAGAATGGATATATTTGCGTAGTGTGCAGCTTCTCATGTACTCTTCAGAGGTGTCGGCAGCTGCGGTCTTTCCGAAGGCCTCCCTCCTCTTCCCTCCGCCTCCGCTGTTCCCCTCCCGCCGCCTAAGTGGTGAGCGCCTGTATCCAGTCTCTGATCGCCATGCATGTCCGCCGCCGCCGCCGACGGTGGCCGCCGTCTTAGTCCGTCTTTCTTCGATCGCTGGTGGCGGCCGGGGGGCGTTTGTTTTGGCGGCGAAGGCGACGGCGGACGCTCGCTGTCTCTCTCTCTCGGTCGAAGGACGGATGGACGGGCGGACGGACGGGCGGAGGCTGCGAACAGTTGAAACGCTGTGTACACTGACCTATACGGAGGTTAATGAAAGCCTTTAGTAAAGAGAAGCTGCTGTTGACGATGGATGAATGGGAAGCAGCCGGTAAATGAGTAGAAGGAGAAGGTAGACAAGTAGTAGGCGGAGGAGAAGTAGGAGGAGGAGGAGGAGGACAAGTAGGAGGAGGAGAAGTAGGAGGAGGAAGGCATTTGGTGGTATCGAACGAGGATGGACGAAGAGAAGATGAACGTTAATGAGAAAGGTCTTAGAATAGATTTTTCGTTCGATATACAACAGACGCAGTTTGTTCCACGTATAGGCAGCAGCAGCAGCATCAGCTCAAATTGCCGTTGCAACAGATTTTCGATTTCAGATATACTTTGTTTATTAGCAACTGATCGATGATCGATGCATGCAGAAAGAGAAGTTGCAGCTCGTGAACAAAGAGAGAGACATCGTGGAAGATAAACAAATAGAGGAGAATGAGGAGGAGGAGGAGGAGGAGGAGGAGGAGGAGGAGGAGGAGGAGGAGGAGGAGGAGGAGAGGAGGAGGAAGAGGAGGAGAAAAAAATAGAGAACGAGGAGGAGAGGAGGAGGAGGAAGAGGAGAAAGATGTGGAGGAGGAGGACGAGGGTAGGAGGAAGAAAGAAGAGGGGGAGATATGTGTTAATTGGTGCTGACGAATTCATTGCGTTACACGTGTGACGTGTCCAAAGCTGCAATCATTCTATTGAACTATTTCATTCACGTGACAATGTTCCCATAAACTTGGGAAGGATGGATATAGAAATGAAAGGTCAGAACTTCAGAAGGACGAGCGGAAAGGACGAAAATATGTGCTCATATGGAAAGAAAAACTCAACAGGATTTTCCATCTTGGCTCTTTATGTCTCAACGTCCGTTTTTAAGAAAACGGACAACGGCCTCTTTTAGGAAAACGGAAAATGGACCACACAAGTGGCACACATGTAGGCTACAGAGCCATGCAAATAACAGACAAATGTCTCTCTTCCCTGTCAACAATATTCCTGGGAATTTTTTATTCTCTGACTGTCGATAGAAACAAAACAGGTCTCTGTTCTCTGTCGGTCGAGAGCCGCCGCCGCCGCCGCCGCAGGGAGTCGAATCTCCGTCTTGGAGGTTAGATAAACACTGACTCTCCTTGATACAAACAGTTGTCGCTGTGTTGACCATATAATAATCTGTTCTCCAGGTATAGAGATCAATTGCATTGCTTGTCAGCCAATAATCGCAGTACTACTTGCATCGCAATAAGCATCATCACAATCAACCAAACATGGAAATAAACTTCTAGCCATCAAATAATTTACATGCCAGTCATATTTAAATATAGACGAGCACTTTGAGACGCCTATGCAGACGGTAAGCTTGATCATACAGGCATCAACGGCATAACGAACAATAAAAAACGAAAGGAAGGTGGGACGAAATGACGCGAGGAAAGATGAACGGATTGAAGAAAGAACGGACGAAAGATGATAATTATTGAGAATGACATAGGACAAACATACAACGGACGAACTTATGGAAGGACGAACGGACGGAATAAATGACATTCAGAAGGACGTACATGTATAATTGTTGAATGTTGAGCTGATGAATGTTCTTTGACACATACACACGGTGACACACACACACAGTGACACACACACAGTGACACACACACACAGTGACACACACGGTCTGAGGTCTGAGAAATCGCAACTCAATCTCCTTTTCAGATAACTTACTGTATAATAGAGTTGTTGAATATCTATGGCCGTCGCAACACCCTGCAGAGCCTGCCAATGTGTGTACAATGTTGTACAATGTTGTACATGTACACTGTACACAGACACAGACGCAGAGTGGCCCCGGGCATCAGTAGACGAGCTCCACAGTCGGTAGCAGAAGATGTGATTAATGAAAGCGAATACAGAGGTCGAACACAGTCGCTTAAATCTGAAGATATAGTACTCGCAAAACGATGAGCCAAAGTATCATGCCGAGCCGTGCGGCGGTTTCTCTGGTATAGCCTACAATTAATAGAACCGATGAGATTGGCGTCAGAACTTCAGAAGTATCATAAAAACAAAATACTTTTACTTTCAACGAAGTAAAATGTTACACATGTTTCAGTACTTTTACATCGTTACAATTTATGCATGTGACACTCGTTACAATATTCGTTACTTCAATGCGCTAATTAACATTTTACTTCCAACCATTTAATAGAAGAGGAGATGGGAGGAGGACTGGAGATGAGAGATTCAGAGAAAACAAGAGGAAATGAAGGGAAGGAGGAAGCGGAAAGGATTTGAAGCACGCAATCGTATTACCTATAAGTTCCGTTCTATAGGGCTATAATAGGCCTAAGCATCACCATATAATCATCCGATTATTTGTTATTCCCAGCCTCCATGCAGGACTCTTTCCCTGTGGGCATTTAGATATCCTTCTTTCTGTCGCATCCATGTCAAGACTAGTGTCTACCATCACGACGTGTTAGGTGTCAACCATCACGTGTTAAGTACATATATACTAACGTTGATCGAAGAAATGCACTATATACGTGTCTCCTCTCCCCATGCAGTCGGTCTCACCTTCTCTGCCTGCTGCAGGTCAATAGGTCAATCGCTGGTACAGTGGTATCGTCAACGGATGCATCCTGAGGCGCTTTAAAAGAAATAAAAGTAGAAGTGGAGCAAGATGGAGACAAGTGTAGCAAGACATAGACAGACATACAGACATAGACGGACATACAGACGGAGACATAGACGGACATACAGACGGAGACATAGACGGACATACAGACGGAGACATAGACGGACATACAGACGGAGACATAGACGGACATACAGACGGAGACATAGACGGACATACAGACGGAGACAGACATACAGACATAGACGGACATACAGACATAGACAGACATACAGACATAGACGGACATACAGACGGAGACGGACATACAGACGGGGACAGAGCGACCTGTTACTTCAAAACATTTAAACGAAAAGATTCGACCAACCATCCATCCATTCATCCATCCATTCATCTGATTGGGGCGGGAGATTTTATGATTTATTTATATAGCTATGTGCCGTTTTGTGGTATTTAAATGATCAGCTGAATCTGTGCAATTGAATGGAAGAATAACTCAGTTACGAGACCAGATGTAGCAACAGAATTCAGTATTAATAATTCTATGAGCGTAGGCCCTATACATGCAGTTGTCATGGATATTAAGATTAAACTACCTTTAAAACACACCTTATTGTTGACATGTTTGTAAAGTGCAAGAGTGATGACGACGATGATGATGGTTGTGGTGGTGGTGGTGATGATGATGATTGATGATGATGATGATGACGACGATGATGATGACGACGATGATGATGATGGTGGTGGTGGTGGTGATGGTGATGGTGATGATGATGATGATGATGATGGTGGTGGTGGTGGTGGTCATGATGATGATGATGATGATGACGACGACGACGATGATGACGACGATGATGATGATGGTGGTGGTGGTGATGGTGATGATGATGATGGTGATGATGATGATGATGATGATGATGATGATGATGATGATGATGATGATGATGATGATGATGATGATGATGATGATGATGATGATGATAACGATGACGGTGACGATGACGTCGACGACGACGACGATCATGATGATCGGGCGAGAAAAATAATAAATTGGCCTAATAGACCTCTTTCACTTTCTTGATAGTTTTCATCTCCTGAAGGATCACATGTGCCAATAAAAATTGTAATCTTTAGGCGATGATATATTATGCGCTGTTTTAGTGTCATTTATTATTTTATATAATTGTATCATTATAATTATAGTCGTGATATAATATTGTTACAGCACTCCTGCGAGTCCTGCGTGGTTAGACCTATAAAAGAGAGGTGGACTTATGAACATTCTGAATATGTAAATTCTGGACCAGTCTTAGTGGAATAGTCGGAGTTGAGGTAGACCTATATCAGCAGGACTAGGACTAGGCTATACTATGATGTCTACGGCTTAGGCTACATTCATAACCTCCCATTATATAGTCATTTTTTTCATACTTTCAACCATGTTTAATATATTGGTATTGGAATGCCTCCTATATGCAGCATTATTATAGTCTTTCGAATCTCCTATACTCCGAGTGCTCCCTTCGAATCGCTTCAAATAGCCCTTCGAATCACCTCTTTGCCCTTTGAACTGCTTCCCATATGTAGTTCTTCGCCGGTCGAATGGTCTCCCGGTGAGAATAGAAAATTAACATTTGATGTAACAGAGTGCAGAAAAACCTTTGGCGGCCCAGGCCATAATGAGACTACAGACTGCAGGAGACGGCGGTGTTGATGCGGTCGAACCCGTGAGTCCGTGACGTCCAAAGTTGCATTCTCACGGACTCATCAAAGATGACTGCAGTCAATTGTTTCAATCTAAGCAGGAAAGTTATAATATCTTGGTGCAAAGTGTATGGGGGGGGGGCATGCTATGCGAATGAACCTCAAATGTGTGAAATTTATGAAAAATCGTCGATATAATAATAACCAGACAAACATTTACGTGCGTTTATAGAGCTTATACAACACAATCATAATAGAAACCCATGCACTAAAGTCAGAACCAATTTCTATCACTCTATAGTCTATCATATATAGTACAACGTTTAAACGAGTTCAGCACATTGTATGATGCAATGGTCTAGTTTAAATCTTCGTGTATACAAAGACGACGACGCCATTTAGTTGTTTTTCTGTTGTAATCGTAGTTTCCAAACTTCTAATGAGCCACATCTCAAAATCCAAGCGCACCGATGTATGGACTTATTATAGACGAGCAACACCGATCGTTTCGTATGATTTTATGCCCTCTCTTCTTTCAAGCCCCAATTCTCACGATGCAGACCTCTATAAGCGTCGTTCGAGTGCCAACGTGTATCAGTCTGTGATAAGACTTCAGGAGTTCCGCATCCAATGCATCACGTGAACTTCGCGAAGAAACAATTATATAGGAGTATAATATTATATAGGGTATTTAGATATATAGGCTACATAGCCTGCTTTTGCTTGCCACTCACCCAAGCGATCTATCAACTTTTGAGAACACGTTTCTGAACAGGCTTTTTATGGCTTGCAGAAGAACGTGCTACACATGCATGCAAGCCGACGCTTTCTAGCTTCATACATATTACAACCGGCCTTAATTTTAATCAAAAAGAGACAAAAAGGAAGAAATTGGGGCCAGAAAAAGAAATTTTATGCGACTGTAAAAAGAGAAATTAGATCGACAAAATTTCTGGACGAAATTTGCACTCCGTTTATTGCCAGTCCCAAGCCTGGATAAAGGAGGAGGGCGACACCAGCGATCTTTATTATCACACAATGAAACAACTGCTTTCATGCACTCCGTTTCAGGCTATAATATTATAACCTCCAAATTAAGAATCTTTTTGTACACACTGCTCAGGTTAAGATGAGTTACGTCAATCACCGACATCTCGTGCGAAGAGATGCGAACGCATCTGTCCACCACCACCAGCAGCAGCAGAACAGCAACAGTAGTAGCAGTAGCAGCAGCTCTGCAGTGTGTCAAGTAGCATGTCAAGGCATCAAGCAACGTCCGATCTGCGCGTCGGATGGCGCCACCTATTCGTCGAAATGCGAACTACGACGACTCAGAGACTGCTTCAGGAAGGACCTCAAAGTCATCCACAAAGGCCGATGTCCAGGTACAGTGTACACGCACGCACGCACACGCACACACGCCCCACACGCCCCACACGCGCATACAGATATATTTGCTTATTACTATTTTTTATGAAAGTTAGAGAAAAATAAGAATGAGTTTGAACAGTTGTAAGGGCAGTTTCGTGGGTGGACTGGGCGTGGGGAACTCGAATTAGGCGACAATAATGTTATTGAGCTCTATTATAGGAATGAAAATATGTCTGTCAAGACCGTAGTATCGCCAATGAACAGATAGTCACACCATCAAACTAATGGTCAATCTTCGAATCTGATATTCACCGACAGTCGACTCAGATAATCAAACAAACATCGGTTCTCAGAGAAGGAGGAGGAGGAGGACGAGATGTTATTATGCTAAGATCAAGAAAAGACCTTTTCCTTGTCCTTATAATTTTCCTTGTCCTCGTCGAGACAGTTTGAGAATCTGATTCTGTCAGAGTTCATTCTATTCTGAGGATATGTCTGAGGATGGAGCGATCTTTCCACCGAACGACGAAGAGGAGGAGGAGCCGAGTGCTGAGAAGATTACGGTGGTGACAGAGGATGAGAATGAAAAGGAGAAAAAGAAGAAGAAGAAGAAGAAGACGAAGAAGAAGAAGAAGAGGAGGAGGAAGAAGAAGAGTGATCTTAGGCAGAGGAGGAGTACTGTAAAGTGGCGTCGGAAGGAGGAGGAGGAGGCGTGAGGCGGAGGAGGAAGCATGAGGAGAGGGAGGAGGAGAAGGGGGGAAAAGAAGGAGGAGGATAGAAGAGGCAGAAGAGGAGGGCAGAGGATGATGCAGAGGAGGGCAGAGGAGGCAGAGAAAGGCGGAGGAGGAGGAGGTGTTGCTAGTGCTGTGCACTTGAAGACATCTGTCTCTCTCTAGCGAACGATCAACTCAATATATTATTCGCAGTGCTGCAGCCGATCTACTACGAACTCAACGTTTATAGACTCATCGATGATGATGCTCTGTGTAATAGTTTTGCGGTGAAGACTTCTTCAAGCAGCTGCTAATGCCGTTGGCTGTTTATTCTTTATATAGCGCCAACCTATTCTAATGCAATCGTCGTCGGTGCACGAACCGATTGGGTGCAGAGTGTTTTGTGGAGATGCGATGGATGAATGCGTTGAAATGTGACTTTTTAAGAAGCATGGATCATCTGGGGAACGAATTGCATCCGGTCGATGGTGATGGGGGTAGGTGTGGGGTGTGGGGTGGGGTGGGCGATGTGAGAGGGGAGTCAGTTAGTACGGCAAATAATGAATGACATCTGAATGCAGCACCGGGAATCGTCTGAAGTAGGCGTATACAGGGTGGCCCAAAAAAAGTGATAACACCTCGTAGCAAAGGGTCATTTAATATGATTGAATCAATAATAACGTGTTGTAATTTACTGTCGTATGCTAAGTAGTAATTAAGCTACTCATAAAACATGTTCAATGTGTCCCCCTTGCTTCTCAACAACTTTTTGCAAGCGAGGAACACCAACTTATACCATGATACCGCAGCTGAAAAGTTCACGTTCTCGTATGTCTCCTTTCTGGAACTTAATTGTCTTTTCTTTGATTCAACTGAGTAAATACGACCATGTTGAGAATTAACTGGCGTGGCAAAGGTGAATATCTTGTTGTGTGTAAACCAGATGGTTCGTACACTTCTGTCATTAGGAAACTGTTCAAGTAGCTGCTGACTGCGTTGCAAACGTTTCAATTTGCTATTTTCGTTGAGCGTCTGCCCGATCACACGCTTGTTCGTTGTTGTAAATATTACCTTACAATACGTTGCACCGACGTCTGTGATGTACCCGTGTCTCTTTGAATTTCCCACGGATTTTTGTGACTGTGAGGATCATCTTCTTAACTGCAGATCAGCTCACTCACCCGCTCAATGTTCTATGCTCTATCGTGTTCTAGCAGACTTTGGCCGACCACTTCCGCGTTTAGGTTCTGTTGTACCGTCATGATAAATTTATTTAATAACCCGACTGACACTATGGACTTTGTGTGGAAACTTATTTTTCATTTGCCTTGCACTCCAATGTTTCTGAATTCGCAAATTTTTAATCAGAATACGGTCTTTTGTTGTGATTTTTGTCATTCTGGTCAAAATATCTTCAAAACACGCAGAAGTTGACGATTGGCAAATAAAAAATTAAAAATGTCGACCGGAAGTTGTCGTAATAATGATGTCAAATGACTAAACAGTTAAGTAAGTAAATTAGTGAACTTTTTCAGCTATTATGGATATAGTCTAAACAGATTTAAACTAATTATAGTACATTTTACAACGTGTTATCACTTTTTTGGGGCCACCCTGTATACAGGGTGGGCCATAAAAAGTAAACCCCTACGATTTTTTGCCCATATCATGGCACGAAGTAAGAATTTCGAAATGAAATTTTACAGGCTTAAAGACAATTCATTTTTACACATGATGGCCAGATTTCATTAAAATATTTCAAACAGAACAATAGCTACATCACTTTTAGTGAGGCCACCCGCCGTTTTTTGACGATTCAAAAACGCGACGCAACAAAAGTAACAAAAAACAAATCTAATTATTCTGGTCAATATCTTGGCCAGAAGAAGGAATATCAAAATGAAATTTTACACGCGTGAAGACAATTCATATCTACACATGATGGACAAATTTAATCAAAATATTTCAAATAGTGGTATAACAAAAGTTATATCACTTTTAATGAGGCGACCCCCGTTTTTTGACGATTCTGAAGGGTGATGCAACAAAAAGTATCAAAAACACAATTTTATTAAGTCTCATCTCAAATATTTTTTATCAAATAACCTTGATATTGCCAGCTGATCATTATTATTACTATTTAAAAAAATAAACAGGGTACCAGCGTAGCTGCACGTCGCTGAGAAGTCACTTAGCAAGATGGCAATCAAATTGGTAAATAAGGAATCTGTCAGGTTAATCAACAGGTTCATCAAGAACTTTGCAAAGAGACTCAAAAGAAGTTTCGACACTGGTGGTGGGCACATTGAACACAAGTTGTGAAGTGCTACCAAGTTCATTTCACAACAGTTATTTGAGATGAGGCTTAATAAAATCGTGATTTTGTTACTTTTTGTTGCGTTTTGTTTTTGAATAGTCAAAAAACGGTGGGTTGCCTCACTAAAAGTGAACTTGTGTTTTGTTTGAAATATTTTGATGAAATCCGGCCTTAATGTGTAAAAATGAATTGCCTTTAAGCCTGTAGAATTTCATTTCGAAATTCTTACTTTTGGTCAAGATATTGGCAAAACCCCTAAATTTTTGCGTTTCGTTTTTGAATCGTCAAAACGGGGGTGGCCTCACTAAAAGTGATATAACTTCTGTTCTGTTTCACATATGTCGACGAAATTTGGCTATTGTACGTAGATATGAATAACCTTCAAGCCCGTGAAACTGGATTTGAAAATTTCCTATTTTTGGCCAAGTTATTGACCAAAAATTGTAGGGGATTACTTTTTTGGGCCCACCCTGTATATATATAATAGGAATGTATAATATATATGTATTATATATATGTATATATATTATATATATATGTATTATATATGTAATACTTTATATATTATACATAAAGTGCTCGAGGCGATTTAGAAGGCGTCGTAATAGGGCGTCGTCGTCGGTGTGAGTCGAGCGAAGCGCAGCGGTTAAAGCGACAGACGGATGGGGAAGCGGGTGGGGGAGCGGGTGGGGGAAATGGGGAGCTGGTGGGGCGGGGCAGCCTGAGAGCAGTTTACACTTGGCAGAAAAAGTCAGACGTTCAACCGTCATACATCAAGCCCTTACTCATTCACTTGATGATGCGCTAATATGAAAGAAACGCAATTGGACACATGGCCAGAAGCAGACACAAGATGACAAGGAGGAGGAAGAGGAGGAGGAAGAGGAGGAGGAGGAGATGGAAAGGCATTGCAGGAGAGGACGTGCTGCTGCAGGTCTGGACTCTGTTGTTGGGTGGTGTTAAGGTGTGGCAAATGGAGTCAATAAAATGATGAAAGGATAAAAGAGTCTACTCGCAGAACATCGGCGCCAGGCACTCGCATATATTCACGCACAATAACCAACGAATGAACAATTATAGGCGATAATGCCAAATAAATATTTATTGAGGCGAAATTCCGGCCTAGGAACGAGAAGGACAAACCCCGACGGTATATCGTGCGGCTATATTGAAATGAAAACAGATTTCAAATATTATGTTTTATAGTCCGAAAAAGTGGATGAGTCAGAAAAGGCGACCGTGTATACTGTATACATGTACATGTACACAGTTATCAGGTCGTTGCGAGGAATCGTGTGAATATGACGAAATTGATGATGATGATGATGATGATGATGATGATGATGATGATGATGATGATGATGATGATGATGATGATGCTATGCTGATGAGAGTGAAGATGATTATGATGGTCGCAATATTGAGGATGGTCACGGTTAGGTATGCAGTTGTGACGAGAAAGAGGAACTGCTGCATCGGAAATTTGGATTTGTACCAAGTCACCAAGCCTCGCCCCGAATCCCAAGTTACTTTTAGCACCCCAAGAACTGAAACCAAACTCCGCCCATGATCAGTGCCATCTCTTGAACTTAACCAGGACTCAAAAGTGTGACTGGATGGTCATAGACGGCGTTCATGCACTCATTTTGAAATCTGAACACAGTCCTATACATGCCATTTATTAGGCCAGCACTGCCTGGAAAGGTAAGGGGCGCTCAGGTAGGCTACTTCTGTTTCTACACTGATCATGTATTGTGTTCAGTCTAGCTTTTAAAATTCTCACTGACTTTATTTACCAAGCCACGCCACAACCGTTGCAGAAAATCCTTTCGATTGAGTCTGCAGATGATACGGACGGCAGGCGCTTCTTCAATTAAGGGCGTTCTTTGGGCGGCCTGCTCGTTTGCCGTCAACAGTTGATTGGATAAGCAGCAGCTGTCAGTCTTGCGTGCAAAAAAGATCACGAACGGTAGGCGTCGGTAGCTGCTGCAGTGAATGTGCGTCATAACTTCAAAAAATTGCGAGCATAAGACAGACAGTTGTTTCCAACAGTTACCGGTACCATCCACGCACATCACATTCACTACAAATTCTCCTGTCCGCAATCTATCTATAAGCTAATTGCGATTTTTTAAACCAAAACTTAAGCTTCACCAATCGCATCACCCATCACTCAATCTTGCTTCCGACACGTACGTCATCTTAGTAGAATCCGCCCTATATGTTCGTCTTCAAACCTGCAGCTGATTGAAACCGGTGCTTTTGAAGTAACCTATTAATTATAATTAAGCAATGAGTCTAAAGAATTTCTAATGAGAAAAGAAGAAGAAGTTAGAGAATGAAGATAACCCAGATAGTAAGTCATTATGAAGTTATGCCCTTTTAAAGGCATATTCCGAGTGAATGTTTCGGTGCAAGCAAAGGATGACCGCAATCAGACAATTGTTTGACTGGTTTTCTATAAGACGGAAGTTCTATTCTGCATGCAACAGTGTTGTTGCTTTGCTCACATCTGTAGGTGAGACGAAATGTCAGGAGGAGCGGCGCACGGCCAAGTTCGAGTTGTTGCAGAGACCAGGTCAGGACATTTACATCCCGGAGTGCAAGACCGATGGCAGTTTCATGGAGACGCAGTGCCACAATGGCACCGGGTATTGTTGGTGCGTCAGCTCCGATGGAAAACCGATTCCAGGCTCATCGGTCGAAGGTCATAACACAGACTGCCTCAAAAGCGGTCAGCCCCCAATTCTTCTTCTCATCAGATTATACAAGCTTGCCTTGGTTCTGTCTGCAAGGATTAATCAATTCTGTGTAGACTAAATTAGATAGGAGCCAGCGCAGATGCTTTGACAAAATATTCTCTGTTATAACTTGTTCATTTCGTTTGCTTGGGAATATTCTTGAATTTTTCGCTCTGCTCTAACAAGCTTCAGTTTCGACTTTCTTAACTTTTGCAGGCCATAAATATCTGCTTTCTGCTGCTCAGCTTCAAACTAATCAAGAGTTACTGCTTACAATTAACCAGAAGAATATTATTTCCTGTTTCAAATTGTTGAACTGTTTCGCACTAACTGTGCTGTAATGTCTATATATCAAAACATGCATCAAATGTTCTATGACAGTATTCCGCATCTGTGTGAAATTAATTTAAGTGCCAAGCGTGATACTTGTGTTTTGCACGTGGTATGCCGAAATGACTTTCAGTATTCAGGTTAGAGGAGTTTTTGTGAATTTGATAGGACGAGAGAAGTCGCGCAACAACGACGGAAGCAACAAGCACAGAAGAGGTAATAATGGCTGACAAATTGTTTTGTGTGAATTGTTTTCACTTTGTGTATGCGTACATACTTCGTCCAGAGTTCCAACTTACACAAGTGCGGCTTGAATCGCACCTGTGTCTACCGCAAGCAACCTAACTGCGGTCTTGAGCAAACAACAGCTACATTTGGACCATTTGGTTCATTATATGCGGACCGTGTATAGCATGAGCTTCGACACGGCTTTAGGCGTGGGTAGGGAAAGGGTTTAATGGACCTAGTGTGAAAACGTTGTGTTTAACATGGTTTAAGACTGTTCTTAAGCCAATAGAATGAGCTTTCTCGTCAATGTTTGCATTAGGTGCGTGATCAAAGAGGGAGGTGGAATGTCCGGACAATAATTTTTGTCCTAAAGGAATATATTATTATGTCCATGGGACACGTTGGTGTCGCTGCCCGTCTTTATTGAAAAATTTAATGTCCAACGTCTGACCATAATTGCACTGGCTCCCTGTCCAGCGACACATCCAATTTCAGATCTTAATCGTTACTGGCAATTGCCTTGACTCTTCTTCATCACACGGTCCACACTATAAAAACTTCTGCATTTCAGTCTCCTCGTCCCTGATTCGTATTATAGCACCCTTCGGTCGGCTGCCATGCATGCATGGATTCAATACTGTCCCTTGTATACGCAAGCATATTGCTATAGGCCTACCGATGTTGGACCCTGCCACTGAAATCACCTTTCTAGAGAGCTGCTACTCGAATACCTTAGTTCGTTCTTTTCACAGGTTCACATGCCTCTGCATGAGGTCTGTATTATTCGAGAGTAATAATTCCATCGGTTCAGACCTGGAGTGCTACTATTGAGTTTCTCTTGAAGTGGCGCTTTATAAATGTCTGATTGAAGTTAAAAATTAATTAGAGCGTTTATGCATGGTGGTTTAACATTACTTCAATTGGCTTGGTGTCTGGTATAGGTAGCCTATTGTATCACCTTTTCCATACGAAAGGTCAATGCATAATACGATATATGCAAAGAATCAATGCTGTTACCGTCTTAGCACTTGTCACAAATGCAGAGCTGCTTTTAATTTGATATCGTTTAATCTGATATTTATTGACAAAAAATATATATAATGTCATATAAATATATGTTATATATAATATCATATATGTTATATATTATATATATATAATATTATATATATATATAACAGGAGTGGGAGGCAAAGACTGCAGTCCGTTCGGACGATCGATTTTCAACATGAATCTAATCAAGAGATTTAAGGAGGAATACGCACGAGCCCCCAGACAACCACAACAACAATCTACAGGTTAATTATAATAATTATGTATATGCAATGTATGTCGAATACGAGATGACTCACTAGAATCATTGTGTCTAGACACAATGATTCTAATGAGTCATCTCGTATTCGTCATCCAACTCTGTTTTCGTCATAAATTTGCATAACTTATAGAACAGGAAAACTAACCGTTACTGATTAAAATGCTTTAATTTGGGTTACGACCTGCTTTCTGAAAACCATGTAGTGCTGTTCAACTTTGTTGTAGGCCTATTTCCTCGGTATACCAGATATTCCTAGCATAGCTTATAATGGGACGATGTTTATAAACAATAACCAATCTCCAATACATCTTACTGCAATAATGCATCAAGAAGTTCTTTTCCATTTGCCATTGAGGTATATACTGCCGGAAACTTTCAGACATTGTCTACAGTATAAGCCAACAGAGTTACAGAACCGAATTCCTCGTCTCTGAGCTGATTGCTTGTACACGTGACTGTCTGCATGATCCCGCTAAAGAAACAACTCAACAGCAGCAGCTGCTTTGTGTGTAGCATAATATAGCCTATATAGGCTACTCGAGACTTCCGTTTATTCGGAGTTTAGTTTATTCTCTCATGCGCAATAATACACAGCGGAGAAGTCGTCATCACTTCAACGTCAGTTATCACTTGGATGTAGGCCTATAGTAATATAAGCCTACACTCTAAACTCTAAAGTCTAAACATTCCCTTCT
Organism: Lumbricus rubellus; assembly: GCA_945859605.1. NCBI lineage: Eukaryota > Metazoa > Annelida > Clitellata > Crassiclitellata > Lumbricidae > Lumbricus > Lumbricus rubellus. Next base: position 43,358,629 of record OX243811.1, on the reverse strand, counting down.
TCTTTTCACGATCGATCATTTATTTTTTATGCCACTTGAAAAACGTCTTTCGATTAGATTAGCCTATATATGTATTCACACAAGGTCTTCACTATTATTTACTTCTGCTACTATGAGAAATAACTTTAAACGAATTGCGATGAAAATGCTGTAGAGATTTGAAACCAACGAGTAAAGGGCCACACTACATAGTTCGATTCGGTGTTTGCTTGTAGATGCTGGTACGAGGTCAACGGCTGTTGGTGGTGGTGGATCTGGTCAATGTCAGGGGGACATCGACTCCTGCACCAACAGAAGAGTCGTCGAGTGGAAGTTTTCCGAGCTCGATAAGGACAAGGACATGGAGTTGAAGCGCAGAGAACTCAAGACGCTCAGATATCTAGTCAATAAGCTCGTCGAACCATACGCATGCGCACTCAGTTTCCTTGACTACTGCGATTGGGACAGTAATAAGAAAATAGCGCTACCCGAATGGTCCAAGTGTCTTCGAGTTGTTCATATTACGGCGAACGGCAACAACAGTGAGTAGTTTAGTGTTGCATACCTCATCATCATCTGGTATTGTACAGTGTACACAGTCAGTTTAACTCCTGCATGCTGCTCTCTATTGAACTCTCGAATGAATATAAAAGCAACGCTTAGACCTAATTATCTTTAGATTTATGATAGGCACGCAAAACTGTGTCTATAGGAAGCTGGCAGAAACTTGATATTAAACCGATGATAACAGATGATACAGATGATAACAGATGATACAGATGATACAGGTTATAACAGATGATACAGATGATAACAGATGATACAGATGATAACAGATGATACAGGTGATAACAGATGATACAGATGATAACAGATGATACAGATGATGACAGATGATACAGGTGATAGCTCATCAATAAACCATCTGCTGGTAGCCCTATGTCTGGTTACGAGAACGCATTCCAGCAACATACAATGTATTACAAATAAGTTCTTCATTCCAAAACAGACGTCGACCGCTATTTGCTGATTTCCCAGAAGGTTTTTTTGTCGTGTGTCTGGCAGCTTGCCGTAGGTCAAGTGATATTTCATACAAATAGAAAAATATTAAATGGATAGTCAGGAGACTAATCTGTAAGCAAATAATGTAGCAAATCGATCGAGCTGTGTGATTTTATGCATTCGCAGAAAACTAAAGCTGAAATATAGGGTGTCTCGATAGGTCGAGAACGATTTTGAATGCAGACAAATATATGTTGCACACATTATAATTTGAAAGTTGTATACTGGTGGATAGGTTGTTCAAATGAGAATGTTAGACCTACGCAAACAATTAGATCACTAGCTCACTTATTCAAATTTTAGCGGCAATATCCGTGACGTCTTCACATTCGTGCCAAGTAAACGTCCAGTTAGGCCGAAAATAATATTGTACGACCATCATTAGTTGTGTGACGTTGTCAGTTAGGCCTATCTGTTGCGTGCTAGGGTTTTCAGATTGAATAAATGAACCTCAAAAAGTTTTGTTATTTAGACAAAACAAGCTGTGAAGCGCAAGGAGAAACTCTATCAGTTAATTAGAGTGACTTTACTTCGCATTTTGTCTTCGCACTTGCTTTGTTGTTTTATGCTTCTGTATAACCTTGGAATGGGTGCTACTAACAAATGCACTAGCTTGCAACTTTCTTTGGGGCTTACTGCTTTGTCGATCTTTTAGAATACAGTACTGAATATAATATTATTTCTACCTTGTATTTATTGCTATCAAGATATTGGCCGCTTGTATTATACATAGGATCATATGACAGTTCCATGCTGCATAAATTTTATAGAAACAATGTTTGGTAAAATCAATGTTGTTGAGTCAAAGAAGGAAGAAAAGAATGCTATATATAGTATAGAATAGCGCAACTAACACAACATCAAACGCGTAAAAACTGCAAAAGAACATTCTTCAGAAGTTGTTTACCTTGAATTGACGAACATGTTATGATGTGATGCACTCTGAAAATTCTCAGCACCACGTCAGAGAGACAACCAGCTTAGTCTATTCAAATAATTAGGCTTGTGTTTCGTGCACCAGCGGTTAACCGTTAATGCCTTATGCCTTATGCACTGGACACCAGCGTTATAGAATATAGGCCCTAAAAATTAATAATACTAAATTCCTAATAGTTATTATAACGATAATAATAATAATAATAATAATTTAAAAATAAGTAATTATAAGAAATAATAAGTTAATAACAATAAAAACAGGGAAGGTAGCGAGTAGGCTAGTTTAAGGTGGGAAGTGTTTTACTCTTATCTTTTGACCTTGGTTACTATAGGTCTATATGCCGCTGTTGTTACCCATGAGCTTCTGCTCTGTAGTTGAAACTTGTGAGTTACGACAAACATATAAACAAAACTAATTTTTCAAAGATTACTGAGTGTCAAACAATTTTGGTGTAGATATGTACAATAAATGAAGTAGACATGGATGTTTTACTTAGGTGCGGCGCAGCCATCGAACCCGAAGTCTAAAGAGACGGTAAAGAAGTATCCGCTGGGACCGAGACGGCCACCAAGGATAAAACCAGGACCGAGTCAATCTCCGAAGACCAACACAAACAGCAAGGGCATTGACCTTTCTCAGAAAAGAGTTCACGCCAGGATGCCACTCAAGTCGTCGTTTTATGATCTAAAAAGCAGAAGTTAGTGTTCGTCAAACGTGCAAGACTATCTACAGATACATATAGACTCTATATATAAAATTATATATATTATATATATTATATCTAATAGTTATCTATAGACACATATATATATTATATATATTATATATATATTATATATATTATATATTATATATATATTATATACATAGGGCCTATATCAAATCATTCACATGTAGGCCTATGTTATGTTCTGACTTCGCATCCTTTTTAAACAAAACTAACTATCTGAGAGGTAACATAAGGAGTGCCTCTCTTCGGTGAATGCGCGTGTTTAAAATGTTTGTAATAATATAATGTCAGCTTATATTACTACTTTCATGTATAGCCTACATGTATATGCTTATGATCACATGTCTCTTATACATGTAGGTCTGCCTGTGTAGTGTGTAGGCTATTTTTGTGCATTTACGTAATCCCACTTAGCATTAGTGCAACGTGTAAGTTCCGTAGTTCCCTGAGAGTACCCACTTACCGTAATTTGACGAAACTGATGAGTAAACGTTATAAAGTGTGCTTGTACGCCTATAAGCTTACCGAACCATTTAATTTTTGGTGTCATTCTATGAGTTTACTTTGTGGTGAATCACATTCACCTATAGGCCTATCTGTTTTTAATACTATTTTTCATGTATAGAGCATCCTTAGTAAGTTAGTAGTAGACTACGACGACAACAGTACTCTGGGTTATTATAGCATACTTATGATATACTGCAGTCGTTAATGTGCGAATACGTATGTATGTATCTGATCATTTATATAGCGCCTTAACAAGAATCTCACGAAGGCGCTTAAATCTCGTCTAAAAAGCATGCAATTTTGCAGGCACTTGCTTTGTTTAGATCGAACGGTAAAGCTCTTACCAAATAGAAGACTTACTAAAGATTCAAGATCAGTTTGGTCGGAACTGTCTCATTTAAGGTTTAGTCTGCAGCTGCTGTTGGTCTGAAACTGTTGCATATAATTTGTTGTGCTGCTGATTGTCGACAGCTAAGCATACGTTGACCCCGCTGCCTGCTTCTCGGAATCGTCCACAAGAGAACGAAGATAAAGTCAGCCAGCAGACACAGCAACCGGGATCGTCAGAAGGTATACGCCTAATTAGATGCCTTGCTTCTCAATCAATGGCCTAACGGTAACGGGGTACTTAACGGTCCTTATTTGTGGCAAACAAAAGCAGAACTCTCCATCATTCACAACCGTTGTATACAGTTTATTCTGGCAGAAATTCCACCGACTATTATCGTCCACAGACATACTGGCGCTCTCACAGCATTGTCTGCATGCGTGTAGCGAAAATTGTTTTGAAGAGTGAAAAATGTGTATCTCCAAACATCGTGAATGTGGCAAAACAACTAAGTCATGCGCATACCTCTCTGCTGTTTTTTTTTCGATGATGAGCTCTGGTTTCCTGTAGGCATAGAAAAAATTATATTATTTGATATTCATGCAACTATAGGCCATTCTTCTAGGAATGTGTTTCTGTCTGCTTGTTTATAAGAAGCTCGTTTAGGTGGACTACAAGTAACAAACGATGATAATGAAAACTAAAACTCCAAACAAACTAGAATTTACTGAGATTTAGGCTACAGCCATATTCATAGGGTTCAATCTTACAGAATCAATAGGGCCTATCTAAAATTTTTATGACTGCGAGGAGAAGAATCAAAAAGTGGACAGTTATCAATTTTTTTCTAAATAGCAGAGCTGCAGAGAAAGTAAATCAGTGATCCTAGAAACCAAGGATTAGTTTTTGTTAGGGAAAGCACACGAACAATCCACTGTTAGTTCGGTTGCCAATCTTTTGCTTGTTCGTTCGTACACTAACAGTGCCAGTCCCAAGCTTGGATAATGGAGGAGGGTGACGTTAAAGATCCTTGATATCACACAGTGTAGTTAAACTAAAGCTATAGAATCTCTTGCTATCGTTTCTAGCGCCTTCTTCGAGGTTAAGACCATGTGAGGAGGAGCGCCAGAAAGCGAAGGAGATGGACCGCGCCGATCCAGACGGACACATCTTCATACCGGAGTGCGATCAGAATGGAGTCTTCAAGAAGGCACAATGCCACAACTCGACTGGCTACTGCTGGTGCGTCGACGACAAGACGGGCATTCCGATCCCTGGCATATCGACGCACAACGTAACGCCAGACTGCAGCGATGTCAAAACAAACCGACTGAAAGGCAGGAAAAACGGTTTCATGCACCATTCACTTTCATGAATCAATTCACAGATGTCGTAGTTTGGTCTCCTCGCCCTTGTTTAGTTATCTATAACCCAAAAGTTACCCAATCTAAGTTCCTGTAATGACTTAGCTTGATGTGTTATGACGCAATGTATTCTGATAGGATTTTAGCGAATTTATTATGATCTTAGTGTGCAACGTGCTATGCAGTTATAATAGTATTCCGTGATTAATATTATTATTATTGACCTTTTATACAGCGTACCTTCAAGGTAATCTACTCAGAAGCGCTCCCAGTTCAACAACGGCTAAATAAGGCAGTTTTTAAGTGAGAAAGTTATATGTTATGAGTTAATTCATTCATTCATTCATTCATTTCGTGAATTTATATATACGAGATAGCCTAACATATTAATAGAATCTCGTTAATTGGAAATCAGTGTAATGAAGGACTGTGAGACTGAGCTGATCAATTTCTAATCAGATTATTATTAGCATTATAAGACAAGGTCGGTCTCGGATAGAATATGATGCCTGGTTATAATCGCGAATACGAAACTATGTATGGTTGAGAATAATATTATCAGTACAATGGAGGATTAGATTTGACTCATTATAGAGGCAGTTGATAAGAAACACAGTCGATCAAGTTTCTCCTGCGTATTATATCTATGGCACAGTTTCGAGTAGACCCTTCGATGAGGAGGGCAATGGAAATTAATAGCCGCAACGTCTGAAAGCGATACACTCAGCGATCCGTGCAAACCACTTAAAGCGTTGATACGTTGTCCAGTTCACTTCGAAGATAATATTTCACACACAGTGAACATTGAGATTTCACAGAACTACAGCTTTTAACACGACTCACAGCAGCATCCAGATATCTATAGACGTTAGTCGATAAACATTCTGCATCTGCCATGTTTGCACGGACTGAAAGAGACAGTCTGCATTGACGGGTGCGAATGTTTTGAGTGCAAACGAGATTAAAACAGAGATATACTTTGCATTAAAACGGTGTGCTGAAATGTACTTTTATAGCAAAGTGCAATAACTGTTCGTTGCAGGCTGTCCGTTTCCGACCAAGAAACGATTTCTCACGGAGTTACTTGATCACATAACGCAAGAGATGGTAGAAAGAGCGAATAATGATACGTCAACGAGGTAGCCTAACATAAATTTAAAAAATAGTTTCATCTGCTTTGTCTCACTTCTGCTGCCATCAACATTAAACCTGCCATCAGTTCGCTCTCCCATCCTCTCTCTCTGCTACAAGCTTAGTCTTTCGTTATCTTTCTCTCGTCTCAAAACCTGCATCTTCTCTCGGGGTTGAAAGCACTGGAAGCGAGAAGCGCTTTATAAGTGATCGGATACAATAACAATACCATGGCTGACATCATTCTGTATGACCCTCTTCAAGAATTCACTTGGATATTCAATGAACTAAAAATAAATAAGAATTTTAACTAATGATGAATTATGAAGAAGAATTCTGACTGACCAGCATAAAGATCTACAAAAGTTCATGTCATCATCATCTACTTTTCTGCTTCGAATATAAATGATAATTATTATAGGTCTGTAATAGCATCGGATATATATATCAGCTTACAGCAGCTATATAAATCGATATAAATCGTGTAAATCAGTGATGACTGCCATAGAATTTACTTTACATTACAGCCAGCTGGATGAACCAGATCCGGAGCAGTCTATAGAAGAAAGAGCTGTTCGGTGGAAACTGGCCACTATGGACACCAACCACAACGGCGTAAGCCAATCACGACTATTTATTTTTAGATTACTTGACACTGCAACCTTTAAAATATCACTGTGTTTATTTATTTATTTATTTTTAAATTTAATTTTTTATTTAATATTTCTTTAAAAGCATTTTTTAAACATTTATTTAAGGGGGAACGTAGCTTACATAGCTTTTAAGTTTTCTCTTCAATGGTTTGTTTTATTATCTGTTTAGATTACGGTAGTTCTTTTACAATATTGTCTCCAGACTTAGACTTAATTGTCTTTACAACGCTTTTCATTTTCAGATACTCGAGAAAGGCGAATCGAAGGACTTCCGAGAAGAGATAAAGGGACTAAAAGGAGATGAGAAATACATGAGAAAATGTAGGAGAAATTTCTTACATTACTGTGATGAGGACAACGATTCGAAGATCACAATGGACGAATGGGTCAACTGCATGGGTCTAAACGGTAAATGAACTACTGGTATCGGTAGTCTGTGATTAATTATCATATAGCGCTACTTATATGACTAATGCGTCGGTATCAATTACACGTTTTTTTGGACTTGATTTACCTCATTACTTCAACATTGCATTTGCAATATATTCAATTCGAATACAGCCCTATATCTCAGTTTCACTTAAACTCTATTTAAAACCTACTCTACTTTCGTGTATAGTGTATATATAGGCCTACCTTGTTCTACTAACATTTTGTTGAGTCTGATCCTGTCTAGTATTGCTATGCCCCGTCCATTTGAACCAATCTGACTCTTTGTAACCGAAGTTGAACCGAACTAGATGATGTAGGCTAATTCGAAGGTAGAGTATAATTTGTCACTGCTGTAAATTTCGACAATAAATGAGGTGCCATACATGTAAGTCTATGCTGAGAAGTCAGAGGGTAAATTTTTAAATGTCAATGAGATTCTGGACTGGACTGGACAAGCGCTGTGCTTCTTGGTGAATAGAAAATTAATTCTTGTCTCGTGGCAGAGTATTAACTTAAGACGAGAGAAGAGCTGGAGTGAGATATTCAGCGGAAAATGGAATAATTAGGATCATAATTAGTCTGAACTTTTTTTATTACCATGTAAACTTAAGCTGTTGCGAGAACTTTCAACATCTTCCGAGTTTTAATTATTAGCCTAGACTTCAAGTCTTTCTTATGTTGCTCACGCCTTGCTGTCTCACTTGTTTTGTCTGACAGTATCAGTTTGTTGGTATCGTTGCCCCGTCTATCAGAACAATTGTCGCAGTTTAATCCTTGCTACGCATTTGCATATCAACATTCTTAAATCTGAATACTTAATAATATCATGCTGTTTGTTTACAGAACAGCCAAAAAATCTTCCAGAAAATCCAAAGCGAAGAGGGAAAAATCCGTTCAGCACAATTTTACAAAGTTAGATACTCCTCCACGCAATCATATGAACCTTGCACCCGATGCAAGACAAAGAAGAGACAACAATTGAAGTTAGAAACACTACATAACTATGCCTTTATGAAACGGATCAAGGAAGAAACTATACGCTGTTCTAATACTGATAGCGAAGATATTTATAGACAATGGATAAGGTTGACTTGGTTGAACATTGTTCAGAACAATGAAAGTGTAATAAGGCTCTGCGTAAACCGTTTATTTAAATCCGAATACAAGCAATAGTCATATGCAGTTGAGCCAGTGTGTACATTGTAAGAACAAGCTAGAACTTGAGTGACTTTGTTGATAATTATTATAAGCTTGTTGTCAAATAATTCGTGATAAAAAATGTTGACAACAGCCGAAGGTCTGTGAAGTGTGGAAATTATAGTATAAACATCTATCAGAAAATCAGAACTGCTCTGCCGTTGTAGTATAGTTGTTGTTGTTGCTGTTGTTGTTTACGTTGTTGCCATTTTGAAACCATACTGTTGTCACAAATCATAGAAGTTTAGCAGCTACATGTTCATTGTTCAACAGTGTGTAATTTACCATCTTAATGACCCAACTTAGTGTATTGTTTAAATTCTACAATCGTCTGCCTCGACTTAGCTACTCTTCCGTTATCTAGCTCAGAAACATTAGATAAGGAATGATTCAATTTATAGTGCTTTTCTCTAGTGAAAAATGATTAAGAAATAATTATGTTACACGAACCTCATTGTTAGCATATCTTAATTATCGAAGTTAAAGACTTTCAAGTAGACTTTGTGGAGCAAGTATGCTGTTGCGGATGTGCATTGAAGATATGAAGTTCATGCCGAATTCTGTTGTGCTGTTGAATCAATAAAATTCTGGAAACGTGAATGAATCAGAACCTAGTTAAATGCCTTTGCCCCCTCAAGACTGGCGTAACATATGCCTTAAGTTACATGAAGTTTAAATCTCTATCGAAGAAAAAGATTCTGATTAGAATCTGCGATTGAGAACATTTCAATGAGACAAAACTCCAATATTATTATTAGAGAGACAAGTTTGCTGAGCAGAAAGCGAACGTGTTGGTTTCAGCAGGGAAGTTATAATGTGCTTTGTGACTTCTTAAGTTCTTTTCTAATCTAGTTCCAAGCAATAGAATGTTCAAAAGAGTAAACTACGGTTCACAGACTTTAACAGAAACATAAATAGTTTTTCGGTATGAATAGAATTGCCAAGTCTTTTTTCATTCCTACGCAAGTACATAGACAAAACGTTATCAAGACTACTCACTTGGAATCACGCTAGATCAATGATCATCTTCGTGCATATAATGTTGTAGATCAAGAGCGCCACTGACGACTGTTTCTCTTCAATGCAGCGGCGCTAAATAATTCTGTGATCACATTCAGGATTTAAAGTGGGTGGGAACGCGTGGGAACGGCGTTCTCACTTCTCTCTGTCTTTGTCTCTGTCTCTGTCTGTCTGTCTGTCTGTCTGTCTGTCTCTCTCTCTCTCTCTCTCTCTCTCCATTCTTTGATTGCGTTTCCGCTGCATGCTCAGCTGCATGGAACCGTGGAAACGCATGCATTTCAATAAAACTCTTCTTCTGCGTTCCCACTGCTCAACCAAACCACTTCAACCACTGAACACATTACATTACATGCAGATTACATTACATTTAAACTGACCCCAGACGCTGTAAAATATGAAAGTAGGCTATATTTATCTCGATTTCTGAAAATTACGTTACTCTACATTTTGTTCTAGAATTAATGAGAAGAACGAGTTTCTGGCGTTAATAGAATAAGAACAACTCGAGGCAACACCATGGCAACTGAATTTATTCATACACACTCTGATCTATAATATATGCAAGAATGTTCAAAAGATTACGACGACACAAAAACAAATAATAACTGTACAAAATGATAATATCACCACAAGTCAAATGCTATGGACAACAAACTGAGAGGCAACAACTCAACAAAAACCTTTAATGATATGGTCTTACAGCACGTATACATACAGGCTACTGCAGCCCACAGTCCTTGTTACTTCAATCAATCACGAAACATACAGTCAAGTATTTTCAACACCAAACCATGCTTTCAAAATGCAGAAGTATCACAACTAAGGTGCAAACTTCGTATATGTACGCATTCCATCAGTGAGAAGCATCAGATGTTTTGACGATATAATTGCAAAACGATGACAATTGTAATCATATAATAATAATATTAACATGAAAATGAAGTTGACGACTCGCATCATTATCACGCTTGCTATCGTACAAGCGCGAGTCTTCTTAAGCTAATAAAAACGCCTTTTCATGAAAAAGACGAACTCGATCACACATTGTTTTAAGTCAACTCTAGATCTATCACACACAGAATTCCAGTTCTCTAGAAAAACAGAAGAAGGCAGCGATGACTGAAAAGATATCGACGCCGAATTCATAAAGAAATCTCAGCAGCGAGTGGATAATGGATAAGAAAGATGCTTTGTGGTCTCATCAAGGACAACGTAACTTCTGTAACCGTTCCTGCAGACATTTAAAGTCTGGTTTTCAATATAAACCAACTTCCTTTTTGATGTTGACCTGTTTCCAGCCAGGAAGTGCGTTGAAATCTTCTTGGCTCATGCCAATGACTTCCTAAAGACAGACACACCACAAGCCTTGGCGTAACAAAATGCCCATTAAGCAGTTATCAAGTTATTTTACTAACAGCGTAGGAACACAGTTTCAATGTTTACAGACAATTTTCAAAAGACACCAAATCTATATTACTATACCTCATGTTTACTTTACGTAAAAAGAAGACACGATTTATGGTGCAGCAGACAGTATAGGGCCTGTGTTCAATTTGGACTGGCATACATGTTTAGCTGTGTACATGAGTCAGACAACGCTCTCGATTAAGGCACTGTCCAGAGACAATGGTTACCTTACTGTTAATTGTTTCGAGAAAAGTATGAGCGTCGTAGAAAAATAACTGGGGCAGACTATGGTCGACGTGGAGCTGGGGTGAAAGGAAGACTTTACTATGGGGCCCTAACAACCCCTAAGAGAGACCAAGATTCAGAACCCCTCAACCCTCACGACAATTCTCACCCTGTCGCAAACTGACGTAATAGTCTAGCTGCAAATGACATTTTACATGACACATACTAGCTCAGAATAATAATTTTGCGCTTTGAGAGGCGCTATATAAATGTCCAAGAACAATGACCGTTACTGGACATCTACATATTAAAAACTGTAAGTTACAATGTTTGAAGATAATGTTTATACTTTATACCTCGAACTCTTCTTGCGAAAGGTAAGTCTCGAGCTTAAGTGCGTCAACTCCATCCGGTAGAGGGCGTCTCTGCAGCTCGTCCCAACTGTACATGACGTCAGTTAGCTTAGCAAGAGCGTCTTCCACCAACTCCAAATCATCGCCCACTTTTCCATCCTGTCATTATACGACAAAACAATGAAGAGCATACAATGTCTGTAAACTTTGTACATGTACGCATATTATGCGTAGACTTGCGTGTGAGAGTCTGCGTGCCTACGTAGTCCACGTATGCCGGCTACGTATAATATATAGGGCTGTAGGCTTATATAATTCTTGCATTCATTCATTCATTCATTCATTTCGTGAATTTATATAGCGCTTCTTCAAGAAACCTACTCAGAGGCGCTCCCAGCCCAGCCACAGCTAAAATAATAGGCTTTGAGCGACTTATAAAAAGCAGGTGAATTTAGTCTAGGCATAAGTCGCAAGTTTAGTGGGAGGCCATTCCAGATAGCGGGACCCACAGTAGAAAAGGCTCGGCGCTGTCTTGTAGAAGTGCGAGCTCGAGGAACCAAAAGCTCCACCGGTAGCTTATGTGTGTATGCAAATAGATATGTATGCAATGCATGTCATTGTATATTCATGCCTGTATGCATGATTGCATGTGTAGGCCTGTAGTCTATGTATATGGCTATGCATGTGTAATAATTATGTATTATGTACGAAGACATTTTAGAGAACGTATTCTGCTGATCCATTCAATTTTCTACTGAGGGAGGTAGGCCTATATATGCTATAATGCAGAAGAAACAAGATTAGATCTTCACAATGCGCACTGTGGCAGATCAAATCAAATCTAAATAAAAATGATAACGCAATTGTATGTAAACAAACTCAACACAGATGTTTTGAAGGCTGCAATATAAATGTTCTACTCAAATGCGTTCTGTGTTGCTTATTAAAAATTTTGTGAAGATAATATAGCATAGATTGGATCTACATACGTTTAGCATTGCGTTCGTAATGGCTTCACTCGCTTCCCAGACAGGAAAGATGTTGGTGAAGACGACAGGTTCCAGACCAGCGTAGACTATATAAGCAGGCGGAGGATTCGATGGATCTATCTCTGTTTCAACGATAAGAACAAAAATGCATACGAGTTAATTTTGCATCCCAATTTTTTTTATTATTTTACCCAGTCGCTGCCAAACATAAGTAGGCCCTATAAGCTTATTAGTCTTTGCGGGATAATTGAGGTTGTGTATATCTCGTCATTACATGCCCATACATGCTGCACAGACCTTATTGCGGAAACCTTGTGACGATGCGATTTTTGCCATAAACCGTATGAGCAGGTTTCAGAAGTAGCAGCATATAGAAAGATGAAATTTCGCTTGCGGAGCGTTTACAGCACGTTTACAGAACGTCTGCAGTATAGACCTATTTTCGATCAGGCCTCACTGCCTCAGGTCTACGGCCTGAGGGTCTCTTGACAACTGGATTAATTCATATAGCCTAAATGTTGATGTCTGATAATCAAAGGTCAGAGTAGAGAATCCCATATGACGAGTTTCAATTAATGATATAATAAGAGCTTGTTTGATTAGATGTAACAGATATACCTCGACAATATTGAAGCACTGTTTGCATAGCGCATCTTCGGTTAGCGAGAAAGCGTGCTTCAGCAGATGCAGTTCGAACATTGTCAGCTTCCTCCTCCGTATCCGATGACCACCATCCCTGCCACAGGTAGACCTCGTGATGGTTGTCCAGCAAGAACAACGCTACCACAGAAGAGAACACGAACCACATGACAAACATGAACCACATGAGAACAACGTTCAGTCAGTCATCAACATAACTTATAACGTAATGCATCGTCAAACACTTCGTACGTTACATGCAAATTTAGTCTTTTCCGACGATTGACAATATCACGTCGAGATTCTCGTTATTATCGTCGTCGTAGCCATTCATTATCTCATCATCGTCATCGTCATCGTCATCGTCATCGTCCCCGTCCCCGTCCCCGTCCCCGTCCCCGTCCCCGTCCCCGTCCCCGTCCCCGTCCCCGTCCCCGTCCCCGTCACCGTCACCGTCACCGAAACCGAAACCGTCACCGTCACCGTCACCGTCACCGTCACCGTCACCGTCACCGTCACCGTCACCGTCACCGTCACCGTCACCGTCACCATCACCATCACCATCACCATCACCATCATCATCATCATCATCATCATCATCATCATCATCATCATCATCATTATTCTCACCATCACCATAACCATCATCATCATAGTCGTCGTCATCGTCATCATCATCATCGTCATCCGTTGAATGGTAGGAGCCTACACACAGATTTCATCGGCGGCGTAATGAAAATCTGATCCACTAAGTCTTGGTTCTGATGCAGCCGTTCTGACTGCAGCACAAACTAATGAGACGAGATTAAGGCAGCGAGATTAAGGCAGCGAGATTAAGGCAACGAGATTAATTAAGGCAGTTCTGTTGTCAATCTTACCAGGCTGTGAAGCGTTGTACATGTCAGACTGTAGCACAGGAAAAGATACGACGATGTTGATGTTGTTTCTTGCGGGATTCACAACTTCCGTTGCTTCAAAGACACCGGAAATGCTGGTTAGATGAAAAAGACGAGGAGTGAAGCTGTAAGGACGGGAATCTAAACACACACGTACACACACGTATGCAGATAAATGCACTGAATAGATTGGTATGATCAATGCTGTTATTTTACAATAATAAAAACTTATAAAACGAAGAAGTATAAAGCGCAGGTCTAAGACTCTAGACACGTCATATGAACCATAGGCTGACATGAAAAGTCAGCAGACTGACCTTGGACGAGAGTATCATAGATTCCACTCTCGTCGTTCTGCAGGGCATTCCAGAATTCAACAGGTTCTGAGCCCTCGAGCATTTCAAAAGGCATGATTAGATCGTCAGTACAAAGACCAACTTCAGCGGGACATCTGCAGAGAAAAGAAACAAACTTAAATCAGAAAGAAAAACATAATCAAACGCAGGGCTTTTTAAACGTGCAGTTGTAGGCTACACAAAATGTGCAGTTGAAGAATCACTTCTGTACAGTTAAAACTATATTTTCTACTAAACTAGCAAAAAGGTCAATTATCCTCCAATTGGAAGTAATTTACCACGGATGATGGGAAAGGCAAGAAGGAATTGTGCAGTTCTTAAAAATTCCTTAGAAACAGCCTTGATCAAACGAGTTCATCATTTAATTTGTTGAAATCTTTTCAAAAAACTTTATTAATTCCTTAAATATATTTGCTTTGGTCAGAAAGCAAAGAGACCATTCACTAAGGATATATGTTTTCTTTAAGCTGCGGACTGTTATAATTTTTCAGTCGCTATAGCTAATAGGCTAGCTATAGTAAATCTTAAATCAAATGACTTTGTATAATATCTATATAGGCCTATAAACCTAATACATACCAACAATTGAACTTAAGAGTCGTAATCGTCGCATACAGTGCTTCAGTTCAGTTTTTACTCTTGATTAGACAATTGTAGGCCTAAGATTCATTTGGATAAATTGATAACAAACTAAGAAACACGCTTCACTACAAATAAATCAAACGACTTTCAGTACGCTATACATTTTTTACGCTGGTAGCTTTTTATAATCATTTCTTAGAAATAGAGTCAGGCCATGAACTCAGAGTAGCCTACTGTTCTACGTAGATACCCGAAAAGTTCATCCGAAAATAGAAACCATAAGACAGCGTACACACATGCACTACAACCAGTGCATAGGTAAAGCAACTCTTCTCTGTTCTAACCTTTCTCGTAGACTGAGAGCAATTTCCCTGGCCCTCAACACCGTCTGATTCGTCGTCTTGACACCATGCCAGAGAAACAGGAGACCAGTGTTAACATTGAGAAGTAGGAAGGATCCTCGACTTCGCAGCTGCGCTGGGTCAAGCGGAATTTCAAGTAAGTAAGCTTCGTTGGGCAATTCGTTTCGCACGATGTAGAATCTCCACAGTCCGTCTGTGTTCGTCGATACGTCTTCGCGTTTTCCGATGTGCACGATCAATCGACCTTTGAAGAGGTTGAGAAAACATGGCGACTCCTTGCCTTGAACCACTCGAATCTACGCATAGAACCGCTTCTATAATTCTATTGCACTTTATACAGACACTAAAATTATCTTCATATGACGCATGACTACTTAAAAACGTATAGGCATAATAGGCTACAAACATGACTTTAAGAGATTAGATAAGATAAGAATATTCTTTAATATACCAATTGCTATTCGCATTTTGGTGATTTTCAACACGCCTGTGCCATGTGGACGGACTGGGGAGGTTCTACAATCTACATGGATGACCAACATAGGCCTAGGTCTATATGGCTCATTGTTTAAGCGCTAAAGGTGCTAAAAAATGTATGTTCTCACAATATGCATTATATGAAGGTCCGAGTCAGGGTGAGAATTGCCGGGGGGGTTGGGGGTTCAACCCCCCAGTCTTTCTTAGAGCCCATGTTAAAGTATGTTTTTTACCTCCCAATTCCAAGTGAATAATGGTCCAACCCCCTAGTTATTTTTCCACAATTCTCATACTGGTCCGAGTGGCACCCATGAAGAGGCGCTATAACAAATTCACTTAATGAATGAAGAAATTAATTCAATGCGATAAAAAAAGCGCATTTCATACTCTGTATTATGTTTGGATTTGCTGTAATACTTCCTTTTTTACTGTTTGACAAAGTCCTTGTATAAATAAATGCCAGTTACTAAAATCGTGTGTCCTGTATACAATGATGTTGTATCTTGTCGGTTAGTTTACCTGTGGTCCTCGTTCTTCATCGAGTTCAACGGTCATTAGTGCAGATGCACCTTTCTCGTTGATACTCGAATGTCTACCTTGCCAGAAGAAGTAGGCGCAACGAACGCGTCCTCCCAACACCGATCGAGGATCATCAGCACGCACCGTCCTCGATCCTGAATAACATATATATATATATATATTATATATTTATATGTGTAGCCTATATATCAAATATATATATATGTATAGGCAGAGATTAAACTATCCTCAATCTGCAGATCTATAGACGACATGGATGACCAAACTGGTATGGAAAGGCGTGTTGAAAATAAATCAAAGACTGGTGCGTCAGTCTTAGGCGTGCAGCCCTCCTGGGTATGCAGGCAGAGGCGCCGTTAGGCGTACGCACTTACGCAAGTGCGTACAGCGCGGAAAGGCTAAAAAATTTAGAATTAAAGCGTGAAATATTATAAGCGATGAAAACCTTTTGAATCTATTGAAATTCTATAATTCGGTAAAGGTGTATTTTAGCGTATTTTATTATTTCCAGCTTAGGTAAAAATAAATAGCGTATTTTATCGTCTGTGTGCGTTTTCGAACTTCCGCAGGTATTTTCATCAATCCGACTTCTACCTTGGCATGTATCACTGTCGGCAATCCAGCTTCTGTTGTAGCAACAATTTTTTTAATCATTCCTGATTTTATTTAAATAACAATTATTTGTCATCAGCCAAGCTCTCATTTCATTAAGCATCTCTTCAGCAACCCACTTCTATTTAAGGGAAATAATTTTCATCAATCCAACTTCTATTTCTCAAGCAATCGTTTCATCAGTTCCGTTTCCATTTCTCGAGCGTTATTTTTGTCCATCCAGCTGCTATGTCAGCCATTAGATACCTTAATCCACCTTCCATTTCTCAAGTGTTTTCTCATCAATTCAGCTTCTATTTCACCAAGAAGTTTTCACCAATCCAGCTTTCAATATACTTTTCAAAAGAAATATGAACAGTTATAACGATTCATCAACGAAATATGTAAATACATACGCTAAATAATAAAATACGCTAAAATACACCCTATCGATTTCGAAATAATAAAATACGCTAAAATACACCTTTACCCTATAATTCTATAGAATATACTTACTTACTTACTTACATACACTCTAATAGAGAACCATCTTCGCAGTCAGCGTCTTCGGGTGTATCTTCGTGTTCCGGGAAAGCATTGATTAAAAATGAAGCGAGCAAGTCAAAAAACTATTGCAACTTTCTTGAAACGTCCTAACACTGGGAGGTATATATAAGTGTATAAGCTTGTTCTGTATCGTAATCAAGGCCGCCTAGGCCCTAGAGGTCTATGGATCCTGGATGTAAAACCGTTAAAACTTTTCAAAGAAAATTTAATGACGTCTTTTGTTTGTATGTGTTTTTATGTGCACTTGTTATAGCGCCCCTTCAAAGTTCAACCTCTCTTCTCCGGCCGAAGCGCTGAGCAATTGTGAGTGATGGACTTGCCCAAGGTCCTTACGCGGCGAGGTGGATTCGAACCTCGAACCTTCCGGCTTCAAGGCGACGATAGCATAGCAATATACCGGTGTAAAGGTACCAAATTACCCCTCCTAAACATCACCCCCCCCGGTAACCTGAAACCGGTTTCAGATTACCCCGGACACTAGATTTTCATCAATCATCGCATTTATTGCACTAAGAAATCACAGAATGATCAAAAAATTTAAATTGGGAAGAACATTATTTTATTGAAGTTTTAAATCATGTCTATAATGCAATGAGATAACAGGAAATTTTGACAAGGATGTCATGACGTCAAAATGATAGCCTATAAGGTTCTACCATCGCAGTGTGACAATAAAAAAAATCGAAAATGGGGAGGAGCACATCCCGTTCCCAAACCCCTTCCCTGCTCGGCGATCATATATATACTTTGGCCGCGAGTTCGTCCTTTAAAACCAGGACCAAGTCTACGCCTATGTGAACAGTGGTGTTTTCAATAAGTCTCCTATAAAAAAAGGTCAAAAAAAATTTCGCGCGCTGGCGCGCGCATCTTTTCACATACTTTTAGGCCCCCCTACTCTTCCGGTCAACTCGGCGCCTATGGTGATACATCATAATCGCCAGTAGGCATATACGGTATATATATACATAGGCCTATATATATATACATATATATATATATAAGCTCGTATCGATCGCTGTTCGCTTCATATTATTTTGTGCAAGTTGTGCGTACAGAAAAAAATTCCTGGCGGCGCCGCTGTATGCAGGTGTCTATAATACAGGTGCGTGATCGGAGTATTTGAGTCATATGTTGCATAACGCTGATGATCATGATACATGGATATTTTGGATGCTTCTTGACTTGAAATTGTATTTAGAGGTGATCATGGACTTCGTGGAAACTTCCTCCTGAAATAATAGGGACGGGAGGAAGGAATGGGGATTAGAGGAAGACCGAAAGCCACCCTACTTCCGCTGCTGCAGTTGACGGTCATGAGTTAGATAAGGCTACAAAGATGCTAAGAAAGGACGAGAGCCAACATCGATCACACAATATTGACATTGTTAGTCCTATCTTGGCTTCACAACACCGTGTAGTAGAGGGCATTCATAAACCCCCATTAGATTTTAGAATAACCAGAATGATCATACATCCAATTAGTATTGAACGGATAAGATATTGTAGGCCTACATCAATCATTTACCACTGAACTTAAATTATCAGTTGAAGACGCCTCTGACTAGTCTCACCCTCTCTCTGGTGCGGCGCTATATAAAATTAATGTGCAGTTACCGTTACAGTTAATTGATGAGAGAGGTGTTCTAAGGAGAATGAGGTCTTACCTGTCTGAGCAATGATGTAATGCCAGCGTATGACGTAGGTGTCTCCGTCATGCAGTTGTCCAAGACTCGACTCGTCGAGCAGATAATGGTCGAATTCCATGACATGCCAGATGTCAATTCCCTGAGTTAGAATGTCGACTTCCCTTCGAATTCCTTTCTCAAACCCTTCCCTAGAATTGCGTTAATATAAGCCTAGTATAATGTAGCTGTAGCGTCTAGACTGGACCCCAAGACTAGAAACCAACAATTTCTTCATTTACAACTATAGGTGCCCTAATAATATAATACGCGAATGAAGAAACAATGACAGAGAATTTTGGCAGGACTCCCTCCTCTTTAGCAATAAGAAATTATTATTACTAAGAAATAAGAGATTTCAACGACAAATGTTTCATAAAATCAATTTCTATTTATTTTCCAATTACAATAGTTTTCATTTGCTAATATCAATGTAACAGTTTACGATGGATTTTAGAGAAAAGTCCTCTCCCGCACCGTCTCGTCTTCCCACTGACAATGTAAGGCAGTCACTGTACTAAGTTGGCTTATAGGGTGCATAGATGAAGCAGAAGTGTCAACAAATTTCTGCTTTGGCGGAATTTGATACACGTCCTCTCAATTGAACGTTCGGTATTCTTACCGCTAAACTATTGAACAGGATGTTATTATGCCTATAAATGATCCAACTTAATCATAGTATTTATCTTGCTATGTCATCACATCAGTCTGTAATTATGAGAGATCGGTTTTGCTTACCAGTGAGATCCACGTCCCAAGTGGCTGCCTTCCAAAATTAGAGAAACTGGACTTTTATCGATTGGAATCATTAGTTTTGCATCGAACGGTTTGAGATCAATCACAGCCTCCGTCTGGAAAAATAACCACCAGCAAGTATCGTAGAGCAGACACACAGAAGTAATGACAACCCACCTAGTATGCAGAATTTTTTAGTGTTGAAAATCAGCAGTAGCCTAGATCATAAAGTAACCGGCTTACGTTCAACCTGAGTAGGCCTACATCAGCCATATACGTCGCTGCCACACAAAGCGCAAGCAGTAGGCCTAAGCATTTATTTCTTTGGATCTGAACCTAGCAACTACAGCATGGCATTAATTTTCTGTGTTGAATGTGTTGCGCTAAAATCTAGGCCTACATGTATTTAAAGCCAAAAGTGTCGGCATCTGGCTTAAGAATATATTGAATAAGGACTAAATTCGTTGTAGTTTCTCACATGTGCAAAACGTCAAATAGCGGACCGTTGCAAAAATAGGCCTATTAAACTTGCCTTTGATTCTTTTGAGGATCCTTCTTGACTTTTCACCTGGATGAGTCGAGAAGAGTCTGGCCAATCCACGAACTTCTCTTTGAAAAGAACAGTTTCCATGTTCTGATTGATTTTTCCGAACACTGCCCATTTTGGTCGTTCGACGTCAAGTGACGGAGGACCTCCATTTTCCTCCGCTAGACAAATATGTGCAAAACCAAAATATGAAAAAAGTCTGATCCATCCAAACGTCGTATATAATAGCATCGTAGTATATCTCAAGTTCGATGATATTTTATATAGCCTACAGGCCAACATATCCGCTCTTTGTCATAAACAGATATAATTTCCTTTACTTCACCAATAGGTCCATGAGTTATCGCAATGTTTAATAAGATAAGGCATGCACGTTGGTAAATATTTTTATTAAATGAATATAATATATATAATTATATATCTTACAGGCAAGAGGAGAAAATGGATTTATATCAAAATCCGAATAGTCGTATCCCTTGCTCCAAAGCTCCAAAGCCAGCTGAACGATTTTCTTTCGCTTGTCGAATGGCACGTGCTTTCCTGTCCAGAGGTACATTTCCGCTCCAAAGTCAAAGATATAAGCCTGCGAACACGCATCAAAGCAATTAGCTATGTATGCATATATGCATATATGCATGCATGTATGTATTTTGCACATATGTAGCCTATGCATGCATGTATGTATGTATGCATGTAATATGTATGCATGCATCATTTAGACAAAATTAATACGCCTACATTAGATTTACTAATTGTAACGTATACAGCGAGGCTCTAAAGCGTACTTCATCTAAGCTTAAACGGACGAAGGTGAAAACTATTTTCTGCCAGGCGTTGTCTAGACTGCAGACTACGATGATCAAACTTAAAAATAAAACATGTGAACACAGGAGATGAATGAGAAGCCAGCGTTTACCTCTTTGCTACGAAGCATTTCATATTTGAGAACTTTTCCATGGAATTCCTCAACTGGAATCAGTCTCTGCATGTCCTTGAGACGATAAACGGCGTTCGTTTCATTGATGTAAATCTCATAGATTTCGTCCTCATTGTAACCTCCAGGAGCTGCAATAATAATAGATCTATGCAAATGCATGGTGACAAGCAATGACTTTAAGATGTAGCCACTATAACATACGCTGCCTGTTCAACTGTAATCAGACAATAATACATGACGCTTAGGAAACAGCACGCACATCAGCAACACCATGTCAAACACAATCCTGGAAGATCATAAAAGCCACGTTGGTCTTACATTTAAGACTCATAGCAAGCACAACAAATCGACTCTAAAGTTGCAGTTTTTTAGTTCAGCGGATGCTTAGACTATGCCAATGCGAAATGAGCAAAGATATTAAAAATTAGGTTTCAGTTGGAACAGTTAACCGTGAAAACCACCATTAACATCAACAAAAGAAATTCATTTTCTAAGCATTTTCTGAGCAGAATCGTTTGTCGTTGGTGGAATTGAGAAGAGGAATAACAAATTCAGAATAGACTCTAATGTTTCAATAGACTCTAATGATTTGCAATGGCTTGGTCTATAACTCTTATGTTCGATTTCACAAATAGGCCTAGTTATCAAAACCTGAAAAGCGGACGCTTTCGGCTTTCTTGCGAAGAGAGCAAAAGTTTGAGATTCCTTAGACGCGCCATGCAAATAATTTGTAAGATGCACACAAATATATATGCAAAGCTTTTGCAGATTTCTCTCTCTCTATAAATCTATGGGCACATGCCCGTAGGAGTCTGATGCCACTCTCTGTCAGAGTCTGTCTCGCGTCATGCTCCCCAGCTTCAACCAGTCCGGTCAGCAGGTCTGCTCCATACCATTAACATCTTGGAGCACCTAGACCACCCTGTCTGATTGAAGAGAATATTGGGAGAGAGGCGTGAAGGACAACCTGGGTCAATGCCCGTATGTGTCCCAGATTTAAGACTGTATTAAATGTTAGAATTTGTTGAGATAAACCAACGTTGAGCAGAAGAGTTGGAAGGATCTGCAGAGCACAACGTTCGCCAGAATTGTCTCGATTCTGGAAAAGCATCCTGATACTCTTCTGGAATTGTGATTAGTTGACAGGAGGATTTGATGCCTAAGTCTCGCTTCTGCAGAATCTGATTCGCTACATCTGTGGCCTGTCATCAAGTAAAGAACACAACTTTCAAAAACGCATTTAAAATTGATTAACCATAGTATCTGATATACTGGAATAATTGATGGGCCTCAACCTGTTAACTCTCGAGAATCTCAATCTCATGGACAACAGCTAGAGACTACAACGAAATTTAAAAATCGAATTTAGCCTGTAGGCATATTCATTCATTCATTCATTCATTCATTCATTCATTCATTCATTCATTCATTCATTCATTCATTCATTCATTCATTCAATCATTCATTCATTCATTCATTCATTCATTATATGCATTTATATAGCGCCTCTTAAAGGGGGTTACTCTACTGTATGTGACTAAACTCTGGTTCATTGGGTCTTTAAACCTTTCTGACTCTAAGTCTGACTGACCACCACTTACTTTGGCTTTCTCAATGATGTTGCAGTATTCACCAACCCAGAGAATGACCGTCTCTGGAGTGACGAGAATAAAACAGTCTCCACTGTTAACGGAAGAAGCTCTTGGTTCCACAAGCCTTGTCTGACAATACCTGCGACCTAATACACACATAAAAATTATAATTAATCATAATTAGATCAAATTAACTTAAACTGATCGTACAAGTGTTTGCGACTTTGTTCGATTGGTATGCTTATGCATTCACTTATAATAAATTGTAGTTTGTGATTGGTCTAATTCAACATGGTTTTGTCATTACATTCTGCCCTTCAAATTCTCCGGTGTGCACACGATATCGATTCTTTTATATAATTATTGATAACATGAAGAAAAATAAACATAATCTAATAATAGTCAGCTCATTGTTTATAGGCTGACTGCATAGGCCTAGCTATAAATACTTAGCCTACAGAATACGTTGATTAAAAATTATTTTTGAGAATTGCAACGGTTTGACCCAGAGATTTTGAAGTGCACAGAAAAACAAAGACTTCGATTTGTCTTCGTTTTCATACTCTGCAAAATTAAAAGCTTGCGTTTCTGTTCAAGAATTAGGCCTACCTGTAAACATTTTTGAGCTATAGAATGCACTGCGCATATGGAAAGTAAGTAAGCAGGTTCCAACCCTTGACGTGTAGTAGCATGACATCACAGAACGGCTGATGCCTGTCAGAGGAATTCGTCGAGGAGTCGGCTTTACGAAGAGTAATGTTGCTGAAGTTCTCCTTGCTAGCAAGGCCGGCCAAAGCCTCCTGGGCAAAATGAGTCGTCCCTAAAACTATAACAAAATTCAATTGGTTAACATTAAATGAAATATGGTCTAACAAATGTAGCAAGTATTGTGTGTTAAATGTAAAGGCAACAGATTCGCTTGAAAAAGCCTATAGATTTGGTAAAATATTAGCGTGATAGACTACCTGCATATACCATAGTCAGAAGAATTTTAATCATTAATAATGTGATTTATATTTCTGAATGACGAATACGTGCTCAAGGTCATTACATTTGAACTTGAGACCCGTAACAAATGCCTAAGAGTCGGAACACTCTACCACGAGACGCAATATAGTACTATTATAACATTGCTAATAATACTAGCTGTTAATGAGCTTGTTTTAATACTTTGTTCGTGTTTGATTCGCTTTAGTTCCCGTTCAGCCACCCCGGTCCTCGTTTCCGTGTAGTAGTTCTGTAGAAGACCCGGCTGTTGCAGGGTTGCACGCAGAGGATTGCGAGAGGACGCTGGTCTTGTTCGGTTCGGCCTCACAGTCTTCATTGAGATCCGCCTATAATTACCACACATTGCCACATACACAATGCCCAATAAAATACAGAATTCACGCTACTATTAGGACCTATACAGTAGCCTACACGGTTCAGATAGCCTATATGGTAAGCGTCCAGTGAACCCCATTATTTTGTATGAATATAGGCTACAATTCACACCGTTAAAAGATTAGCGCGACTATACAATAAATTTGGACAATGCTCTACTATGCAATTCACGGCCTGACTTAAACGTTTAATCAAATTTTATAGACTTAGGCTAAACATGCTGCGCGTATCTCACTCAGCCATAGACAACAGACGTATACTAGGTATAGTTATCGGATTACTGGCAACGCTTTCAGTAACAACGAAAATGCAAAATGATGATGGGATAAGGTTTTAAGGTTTGACGTTTAATGTTTCATACTTTTGGGGTAACATCTATGTAGCATAGCTCTAAACACATAGGCTATAATCTTAAACTAGGAGTTATCTTGTATTAATTCTATGCAACATTGACTAAACCCGATGCTAATGTAACACTCACAATGTTCTGGTTTTTCTAGACAAGTTGTCGAGGTCCGCCAGGGAGATGTTCAGTCTAGCACCACGAGTTGGGGTCGAAGAAGAAGACGAAGACGAGAAGAACTTCGCGATTGCGTCGTTGTCAATGACTGGAATTGGAATTGTCGATGGAGCGCCATCGTCTGATGGATCTCCTCCTTCTTCATCCAGAAGGTCATCAGGTGACATCGATAGATTGGGAGTAGACACAGCTGAAGCAGACAGCAACTATATGATGATGGTGATGATGGTTCTCTGCCCGAAGGCAGGTTCATTGGCTTTACAACCCTGGGGATGAGATGAGTGAGGTGGTTTCCCGTTGCCTCCCCACAGACAACGATGGGTAAGCAACTTGCCCAAGGTCGCTCCGCAGGAGCTTGCGCCACCGCGTCCCACACGTGCTAGCCTGAGATATCGAAATCTCTGAATGTCAACTCCCAGCCAGGGGCTTGAACCGCAGTCCGTTGTATACAACAGACGAATGCCGTTCGCGCTTACCGGTGTAGCTAACTATATAGAAGCACTAAATGACTCTCTGGTTAACACACTCTGCAGTCTATCGATCACCGTACCGTAATATGTATACGCCATTTTAGTTACGATCCTCAGCGATTACCACATACTGATTTGAGAACAAGAAATGGGCTCCACCTACAACTGATGTTGTTTCAGCAGACAACATAAATATGGAATTGCAGTGATTAAGACGTGCTATTAACAAAGTATTCCAGAGGCAGACAGTCAGCCAGAGACAGAGACACGTACAGACTGATGAACTAATAGAGAAATTGTTCATTGTGGATAAGTACATGGTCTATAGGGTGATTAAGAATTTCGTTTAGAATGACATTAATTCAATTCTTGGTCTACAAAGGCAAATGACTGACCTCTTGCAATTGAAAGTTTGCCTGGTTTTCTCGGTCGTTGCTGAAGCGGGCCATCAACCGAAACACCTGTGTTAATAATACAAAGGTATATTCTTCTCAGACAACTAATTTGCACAAGCGCTTGTTTATCCATGGCCGTTTATAAATCATGCAGTTATTATTTAAAATCTTAGACATACATGTAATTATTCATCCGTAAAAGCAGTAACTGTACTGCATCGTGATCAATCAGTCAGGTGTCAACATAAAGTTATGTGATCTATCAACAGATGGATTCATTTTTAAAGATGTCTTTATATCTGCAGCTTCATTGTTTTCTGGCACAAGACTAGTGCGTTAATTGTTTATCAAGCACACCTAATTATCAGAAAAATCATGCACATAGAAACACATTATACATGTAGATATACATATTATAGACCATCTGCGTATATGTACAGATTGATATATATATATGCCTACTTATCATAAAAATCATGAACACAGAAACGCATTATAAATATACATATTATAGACCATTTCATGTGCATATGTAATGTATGTATAGATTGATACCTAGTCGACTCATCTTCCCCTCGACCGTGAACAGTTTGATGTCTTTCTCCTCCACCTTTTCCCGCCACGTATCTTTTGCGCTGTGCAGAAGTGACAGACGGTCGGCAATGCTTGTCGGTCGAAGTCTGCGTGGTGGCCCTGACCCTGATGGCCCTTCATCTTCTTCTTTACCCGTATTGTCACGCACCACAACAGCCGCGTCCTCTGGTGACGAACTGTCTCGGTTCTCATCATGTCGTCGCTTCCAATCATTCTCACCGCTCTTCTGCAACGCCACCACTCTGAAAATAAATACACAATGTTGTTCTCAGCACAGTTTGAACTTCTTCAAGTCTTCTTGTGGAAAATTGATGATGATTTTGCTGCAAATGCTGAGGATTATGATGATGCACAAACTTATATTTGCATTTGAAATAGCTTTATGCATATTTTAAAAATGCATCTAGGCCTACAAGACAAGTCTGTAGTTAAAAATAAAAGTACTTTAATGCCACTGGCACTCACACTCTTACGCACACGCAATATGAACACAAGCGCGTTAGTACTAGCATAAGAGTACATCGGTTGCAAGTACACGTATACTTGAATAATCTCACTCGAATACTACTTCGAGTATGCGCACTGAGTACTACATGCATGCTGTGAGAATAATTACCGTGCAGATAGACGCATGTAGGACGGCGAAGCTTTCACATCATCGTTGTTGTCATTTCTGTTGATCATCGATGATTCCATGTTTTCTTTTTCCGCTGGAGTTATCGGTTGAGTGAAGTGTCGACCATTTCGTCCAAATGTCATCGGCGTCCGGCGCTTGTCAGGACAGGAGACGAATTCTTCGTCATCTGCAGGTTCTGTGGAATTATAATCCGAGTCCGCGTGTGGAGGGGTTTTCGGTCTGAAAGATATATGCAACAGTATAAATGATTTAAACGACGGCAGTTTGGATTAAGTTCTGAAGATGGATTGAGACTAACTATGCTAAATGGAGTTTATAGAGGTTTAGCCCCCATGTTATCATTGAAATAAAGAAGAAGACGACGACGAAGAAGAAGACGAAGAAAAAGAAGAAAATGATGATGATGAGGGTGATGATGATGATGAAACAAGTAGAAAAGAAGACCAAGGAAGAAGCAATGGAGGAACAGCAACGGAAGATGAGGAAGATGAGGGGGAGTAGAAGAAGGAGAAAAAGAAGTAACTGAGAGAGAATACTATAATGATATAATCAATGAATCATATCTGACCTTCCTGCCAACAACTGTCTTTGCAGTTGTTGTCGTCGTCTTGCAATTGCTTTGTTCTTGATTTTGTTCTGATACAACGCTGGATCTGAAGCAGACGACGACTCGTCAGCTTCAGCAACCTCTGTCTCCATCGTTCCAGACGATGACTTCGATGCCACTGTTGCTGCTGCTGCTATCGCCGTATCCTTAGCAACAGCAACGGCAGTCTGTTGCGGCATTGCATCAAAGCGACGACCGTCCGAGGGCAGGACGCCAGTCTTAAGGTCAGAGGTCGTCTGCTCGTTAAAGCTGGCGCCATCGTTAGAAACTTTCACATCAATAGACGACGATTGCTTATTTCTTTGCAGTTGATCCAATCTATAATCAATCTTTTGCATCACTTTTCTAACGCCCTCTTCTACATCGCAGTTCACGCTCTCTCTTTTTAGTATGCCCTGCATTTGCTTCTTATCGGCACCAATAGGAGCGTTATTCTCTGTCTTAAGTATGCCTTTCGGTTTCATCTGTTGACTGGTGTTTGACTTAAGTATGCCTTTGATCTGCCCGCTTGCTGGTTGCCGGTTAGTCGCCTCGGAAACGGGTTTTAGGATTCCTGTCAACAAAGAAATTGAACAGTGCTATAGATGGTAAAACATAAAACATCAATGAATGTCTAATGAAGAAAGAAGCTGCTATGGGTGGTCCAGCATAAATGAACCAACTTTGCACGCGTATAACTTCGCCAATTTTTGACATTTATTTATACTTAATGCATCAAATTAAAGGTATTTCACTCTAGTATTAGATCTAAAAAAGTCGAACTGATACTAGTTTAGGTTTTAATTATATACTTTGAGCAGCGCTAGCTACCATTTTTTGTCATTACTGACGCAATATGACGCCGTTTCCCCGGGAAATTCTATCGCTTTTTGCTAAAACGCGCGTAGACATGATCATTTTGGGTGTTTATAGGGTCCCTACCATGAATATATTCTCATTGCAAAGCCACGTCCTTTCAATTTTGCCAACAGCCGTGCACTGCCATGTATTGTTTATTCCATCCTCTGTTAGAAAATTCGTTAATCATTTTAAAAGAATTAAATCCCTTATCAGTTCGTAAAATTAAGATCAAAACGCCACCATCGTCTTTCAACGGCGCCAGATTGCGTCACAAATGACACAAAATATGATAGCTTGCGCTGTTCCGGGCTTATAATTTAAATTTAAATTAGCACAAGTTTGAAAAAATTATAAATAAATTCCAAAATTGGGCGGAGTTATATGCATGCAAAGTTGGTTCATTTATGCTGGACCACCCTGTACAGAGGACTGATTAATTATGCATGTATAGGCCTTAGATAATAGTATAGGGGAGAGTCTGCACCATTTATCCCAATGCACCCTTGATACAAATGAGCTCTCACGGCACTTACTTAATTAATTATAATGGAGTAAGTATAGCCTATTACTAGGCTACAGGTACTCAAACTAACAGTTCGACAGATATTTTCATAGCTCTAATACGTAGAGAAAGAACCTCATCAACTGAGATATGTTTCACTAAGCTTGAGTGTTATTTATTGGCTGCCTTTTAATGGTTCTTAGATTCCTTTTCGTTCAGCCTAGAGAAATCTAAATACCGTCTCTAAGTTTATGCTCATTGCCTGGATACCTACGGCGACTGCACTAAGACAGATCCGTAAGTAAGTATAATGTTATCAGACTGTGAGGAGCGCAAACCCTTTTTCTTCTCGTCTGTTGTTTCTTCTTCTGGTCTTCCAGACTCTGCGCGAGATGATGTTGCTGATTCAGATGAAGGCGGAACGGTTGGTTTGACGGAGGAGGATGCAGAAGAAGAAGACGAGAAAGACTGGGCCAGAGTCATCTCTGCCCATTGTGCCATGAATTCTCGTTGTTCCCGCATAGGTAGAGAACGCAGCGCTTCAACTGGCGGTGGCTTCACAAGACTCATGGCCAGCGGAGAGAATTTCGCTTTTCCAACCTCTTCCGTTGTTATCGGCTGCGATGAAGAAAAACAACGTTTCGCAGAGTTAACTTTAATGTCATGATGAAAAAAAGATTCTGATGAGATCTAAGTTCATGAATAGGACGCACTGTGCCGGTTTTAACCAGTGGCGCGGAAGTTGTGTAAGTTGAGTATGGTAAACTCAATCAAGTACAGGTAGATAAAATTAGACAACACATCCGATATAATAATTATTATATCGGATGTGTTGTCTATAAGAGACTTTCCAAAATATTATAGAATAATTATAATTATTCTATAATATTTTGGAAAGTCTCTTATGCTAGATATTAATGGTATTAAAAACGTCGATTGCATAATAAATCAGTAGCAACTTTAGCATGCATAAAACTTTGAGTGCGCATGTCTAGACGTAACTGAACCAAGATTTATGTGAGCATCGAAACCTTTTGCCCTGGAGCCGATACAAGGGCACATACCACGTTCATCTTATTTATGCTCAAGGCAATTATATTAAGTAATGCAATTTATATGAAATAGTGATTACCGAGACGAACAAGGCACGCCTTCATATCCACCAGACTTATAATAAGCTTGTGCCACAGTCGACCAGACTGACGAATTACGATGACGTGCTATAGATTGATGTGTCATTTGCACTATTATAAATCTTCAGATTTTTTAGATCAGAGTCATCATCCATTGCATCTTTGAAACTCTTATAAGCCAAGATGTCTGACTTTCATCGGTTCCAGCAGACATTCCAAGATAATTAGAGGAAACCACATTCCTCCAGCAACATCATTACTTTTATCCATGCATGCAGCACCAGCGCTTCAATCATTTTCAATGTTATTCATTTCTTATAATTATAAAATACGGCAGATGTAGGCCTACCACGACACATCAACGAGCTGCCTCTTATTACTGCAGTTCTGATGGATAATTTATAGCCTATCACCAGTAAAATGATAATAATAATATTATTATTAATAATAATATTAGCCTAACAATAAATAATAAATTGACTTAACAATAATAATAATAATAATAATAAAAATTATAAGAAGAAGAAGAAGAAGAATAATAATAACAATAATATTATGGCCATGCCGGACAGGTTTATAGCAGTAGTTAATAAAAAAACGTTTGCTTGTTGCTGTTTAACGACCCTGTCATATAAAGATGATTAGTGTCGCCCTCCTCCTTTATCCAGGCTTGGGACTGGCACTGTCACAGTGCGAACAGTTGGCAGAGTTCATAATAGTGAAGTCCCTGGGGGATCCTATATCTTGGCATATAATTTTAAGGGTTTTAAAATAAAGATCAATGCTTCAGTAAAGTCAGCTATACGTTTAGCAAACTTTTCGTCTGGAAAAGTTTTGTTAGTGAAAAATGAACAAGAAACGTAATTTCCATTAGAAATGAAAATGCAAGTATTTTTTACAAAAACAGTTAGGTCTACTGAACTAACTAAGTAACCCGTAAAGCAGAAAGCAGAATAGCATAAATTCAGCAAGTGAGTGAAATTGGCCAACTTCAGCAAAAGCTAAACGAGTAAGTAAAAATTTAAAACAATATCAACCAATACCACTACGTACCTCTTCCTCGTCTAAGCTCTATCGATGAATATATCAAAACACCACAAAGACACACACACAGACACAGAAATTATCATAAATGTATCATTTAATTATACGTCAACTTTTCAGATAGGCATAGCACTGACTCTTTGCAACCGCATCTTCATTTTCAAGCTTTGGAGGATGGTCCCAAGATTTTGGACTAGGTTATGTTTGATAGTGCATCGGCAACAAACATGTCACAATAATACATGGATAAGCTCATTAACTAAATAATATTTAGGTAAAAGAGTTTTTGGGGAAGGTCCACATGTAAATTTGTTTAACAACAGTGGCACAGAGGTTTTATCTTTGTTGAACCTCTACCCTGGAATTTTATCCTCCTTTTAAAATAAGAATTAAACTAATGAGTCTGCTATCCACCTTGCCTATCTTATCGCCGTTTCTCTATGCTTGGTCGGAAGAACTGTTGATAAGTGTTTTTGAAGTTGTGCTTTACAAATAATTTACATTAGTGCTATGATTGTAATTCCTATGTTTATGTTATAGCATTTTGAGGCCATTGAAGTCCATAACGATGACCTAAATTGGATACAACAATCATCAAAATTATAGAAAGAACATCATCTGCAAATTCTGCAATCATCTGCTATAAGACGCTATAGACTTATTTATGTTTTGTCTGTGTAAAAACTGCCCCATCGGTTTTTAACTCGTTGCACTCCTCGGATATAAGCTTCGGTCCAAGTCCGAAGATGCCACAATGGTACCGGTGCATCATCTATCTATGGTCAAATTAATTAGCATGTCATGCTTTTCATACTACGTTCCTTGAACACATTGCACCTAAAACCTCGTGAGTACAACACATGAATCACTTGCGGTGAACGTAATTCCCATGTCGCTCAAGTAACTACTTACGGTCAGTATACAGCAGTACGGAAGAAGAACAGTTGGTGTAGAGCAGGCTTATTAGACCTACCTGCGTTTTGAATCTCGACTGCAGACGACGTTGTTTCTTGCGGGCACCAGAGGGCGCCAATTGTGAAGACGAACTCTCCGGTTTGTCCGAGAATAGCTTCAGTTTCTCTGCCATACTAAGCCTACGCAGAATGAAACACGCTTCATGTTTTATCGTCGTAAGTGGAATTTCAATCGAACGCCGTTTAGCTAAGGAGCAAGTTGAAATTTAGTCATGAATACGAGAGAGGACGTAGGCCTACCCTATAGCCTACATTCAGTTAATTTAAAAAAAGAATAACAGGTTACGTTCTTAGAAACATCGGCGCCCCAGATATTTTTGCATAAGGGACAAAAGCCTCAAAACACAATGGTCACGGTCATTTTTTTTAGCAAGAGCTTAAAATACAAAGCAGAAAATTACAAACATTGGAAATTCCATAGAAATTTCTAGATGCAAATGTTTCAATTTCGCTGTGTCGGTCATTAATATAATCAGCGCCTTAGTTGCGAAAAGATTTGTTGCAAATAAAAAAAGTAGTAGGCCTAGTTAGCGAATGGGTGTCAAGTGTTCATTGCCCCCTCTTACCCCTCTCTACATTATGTGCGCCGTTGTGCGGGTGTCCACGCTTAGAAACAGGTGCCAATTAGAAAGGATTTATTTAAATAAGAGGAGTGTGTACAGCGTGTTTAAAAATACAAGGACGAAATCGCAAATAGGAAGGAGGGTTTAATTATTTCAGTTATATGCCTAATACATGTAGTCCTACGAGAAGAGTCAAGTGCACAATCTTTCAGTATGTAGACAGAGCACACTGGTAGATACACGATCAAGTAGGCTACACACAGTTTGTTTTGAAGAGATCAAAGCAGAAATTTTCAGTCTTTGATATAGGTTGGAGGACAAATAGTGAGTTCGCGGTGAAGAGAATGGAAAGTCTTAAGTGGCAAGGGAACATCATCATCAGCAGGTTGATTAGTCTGTGGTCTTCGAAAGAGGTACCATAATTGAAGAGAACAATTGAGGGTAGTAACTTTGTCCAAAACAAATGGGAATGACTCAGCTATCTTGAAGAGACTGGAGTAGAAGAATAATTTAGAAGTGGTCTGGAACACTGCTGATAAAAAAAGGTTGTTTACGATTTTCCAGAGTAGTCGCAGGCTATAGACAATAGGATGGGAATCAATGAAGATTACCGTAGGATAGCATTAGAACAGTATAATTTATCTTTCCATCCATAGCTAAAATGTAATGACATCATTTGCGGCATACAAGTGGTTGAGGATCATAAGTGTGTTTACTAAGCAATTGACTGAAAGAGTTTAAGGACGAAAAGCCGCCTAATGATAGTAGAAGAAACATGCCATTTTAGTCGGAGTGCAAGATTTAATAATAAAGGGAAGCTTTTCTTTAAAAACATTGAGAAACTCTCAATGTTTTTTAAAAAAAGCTTCCCTTTATTATTTGTGGAAACAGAAGGGTGATTCAGACTAGAAAGGGCTTAATTAAGTATTTCGTCCTGTTTCCATACAGAGCAAATAAAAAACCGGCTAGACTAGGGACAATCCAGTTTCTTTTTCGATTATCGAGACGTCTGATTTCCTTCTAGTATATCAGATTTATCTGTTTAAACATTGAAAGAGAAGGCTATATCTAAATCTGATGTATACTAACTTGCACAGCTCATCCTCTGTTTCTGCTCTCGTTCTCTCTTCTCTCGTCCAGTGTGACCGATCCTCATAGTACACTCCTCCTCCTCCTCCTCCTCCTCCTCCACCTCCTCCTCCTCCTCCACCTCCTCCTCCTCCTCCACCTCCTCCTCCTGTCTCCGCAATCCACTGACGATATTCGTCAATATCTTCCTGACCGCTGTTCTCCTCATCAACGCTGTAAATCAGATGTTCCTGACCTCTTGTGTCCGCCATCCTCGTCGTCTGCTGTGACGGACTTCCGTCTTTATAGAAGAACGGATCGAATCTCGACGGACCAGCCCCAACCCCAGCCCCTACCCCAGCCCCTGCCCCAGCCCCAGCCCCAGCCCCTGCCCCAGCCCCTGCCCCTGTCTCCTCTGTTGGCTTCGGCCCCCGTCTTTGCTGCTGGGGACTGCTCTCAGGTATGTCGTACAGTTCGTGGGTTGTAACCGGCGTCGTTCTGTATCGCGTATTATTTCTGCGGCGATCGTTCAGCTTCTCTCGCTCGAAAGGCGCCGGAAACGCCTCCTGACCTTTGACCTTCGCTCCTCCAGTCAAGTGTTTCTCCGGTTGGTCGACAGGTGGCTGCTTGTAGACACTGATCGCTGATTTCCTCATCACTTCAGCACGGAACGTTGAAACGGATTGGACTCTAATCGAAGAAAGTAAAATGACACTCAAATAGCTAGTCAAACTCATGACAATAATAATAATAATAATAATAATAATAATAATAATAATAATAATAATAATAATAATAATAATAATAATAATAATATAGTTGGAGTATGCACAAAAATGTGCAGTAATGACTCCCTATGATTCTAGATCAGTCAATCTCTACATAAACCTAAGGAACTACGATAATTATTATGTAAGATCAACTTAATAACGTCCAGCGTCGATTCACCCATTCTTCGGTCAGCGGACCATGCTCAGCTTCTGCTTCCCCGCTCGCCGACTACTATCCGACTGATATCCGACTGCTATCCGACTGCTATCCGACTGCTAACCGACTGCTATCCGACAGTGTCGCTTACTCTCGGTCGCTGCTCCTACAGGAATGGCCTTCTGTCACGACCACTGCGCTTATAAATTGTCCATGGGTCGCTCCACCCTGCTCCTGAAGATTTTGAAAACTGAGAAGCCTACCTAAAAGAGGCGCTATGTAAAAACTTTATAAATAATAAATAATGGTGAAGTTTCTGCTTCGTCGGACACGTGATTCAGTCCACAGAATTATTCAATCATCCGAATATGTTACGAAGAAATGATGATTTAGTAAATTTGAATCACCCATAAATAATTATTATTACGGTCACCTCTCTGCCTTCTGGATTTCATCTGTCGTCACAGGAAGTGTTGTTCGTCTCGACTTCGATGGAGGCTGCTGCTGCTGCTCGGACTGGTGAGCAGTGGTCAGCTGAATGGACGACCGGTGGTCAGCCGAGGATTTCTCTGCAGCTGCTGCGATGAGAGACAGATGCTGCTGCAGCTGGTCAGACATCGAACCACGGATGCTGGTGCTGCTGCTGCTGCCGCTGTTGCTGATGTCCGAGTCTGGCTTCTTCTGGAGCGGAGAACCAGGAAGTGGCTTGTCACTGAAAGATGCCCATCAGAAATATTTTTTATCAAAATAATGAAACTAAAACAATGAGATATATTTATTGTCAGGATATATGTCACAGCTAATGCAGTTATTGGAGCATAGTGAGTCGAGTGGAGTGATATAATAATGAAACAAAGAAAGACCAACACACAATCTAGTAGTAATATGTATGTATGTATGTATGTATGTATGTATGTATGTATGTATGTATGTATGTATGTATGTATGTATGTATGTATGTATGTATGTATGTATGTATGTATGTATGTATGTATGTATGTATGTATGTATGTATGTATGTATGTATGTATGTATGTATGTATGTATGTATGTATGTATGTATGTATGTATGTATGTATGTATGTATGTATGTATGTATGTATGTATGTAAGTATGTATGTATGTATGTATGATTGTATGTATGTATATATGTATGTATGTATGTATGTATGTATGTATGTATGTATGTATGTATGATTGTATGTATGTATGTATGCATGCATGCAAAAAGACACTTGATATAGCGCCATTTGGCACCTCGCTCACAAAGGTGTGGTTTTGTGTTGAATTAGATGATTTAGGAACTGGTTGGTGCAGATTATATAGACCTACGATATGTCATAATTCCAATGTTTTGATAACTGTCATTTGTTTCAAATTTAATTGGAACTCTTTACGAATTTCTGCTTATCAACATCAGCAGATGTCGATACGCAGAATCCAGCTAAAATGCTTTGGTTAGCGATGGTATTTCAGGTACAGTGACTACTTGGCATATAGTTTGCATGGTCCGTTAACATAAGCACAGATGAGCTGGTGTTAGAATAGGTTGTAGGATATATTATATTGCCTGGAAGGTATATATCTAACCGTGTTCTATGTTTGATGTCTATGTTAAAGGACGTGGCAAGATGGAGGTGGGGGGAGGGGGGTTAAGGGGGGGGGGTCGGGGCACCTGCCGACTGACTCAATTCCGTGTCATGTTTATTGGTCTGAACGCAGTGCTATTTCAGCACTTGCATTTGTCAGCTGCAGCAACCGTTGCTGGCTTTAGCATTTCAAGATTGGGCTTAGGAAAAACACTAACGCCTTTGCGAACTCATAGAAGTCAGAAAGACACACACGCATACAGACAGAAAGACAGAGACAAACACAGAAGGGCGGGTAGGCTGACTGACAGATCCAATTAGGCCTACTTGTTGATATCCACAAAGCATTTGAGACTCTTAAGTAGCATTACAGAAATTCCGTATTGCATTTGAGATTTTCGACTGAATAGGAAATCGACAGACCGAAATAGATTCTGTTTCTTGACAGGTGTTGAGATTTCCGTGCTCGACCGGGGGCTGTCCCCCTCGGCCCCCGATGACTTCGACTCCATCTTAAAGATTCGCTCGGAAACGGATATCCTCTTCTTCGTCGTCTCTGAAAATATGTCTTCGTCTGACTTTCTGCAGAGAAAAGACACAATCAAAATGCGATTATTAAATCATCCAATCAATCATTTCAATCAATCAATCAATCATTTCAATCAATCAATCATTCCAATCAATCAATCATTCCAATCAATCAATCATTTCAATCAATCAATCATTTCAATCAATCAATCAATTAACCTCAGGTTCCGCTGCGGTATAGCAAGGCAGCCTATTGCATGTCCTTCATGTCCTACTGAAAGTCTTTTAGCTGTACACGGTTTTACTGTATTGACCACGCGAAAACCAATTACTCCGCAGAAGTCGGTTGTAAGAAAGTGTATACTTACTTACTCACTTATTCTAATCTAGGTCTGCGTGTACTCATCCATACTGACCTTGGTCCGCGTTTAATGATGAGGTGGAACATCTCATCGTCGTCGTCTTCTTCTTCTTTTTCAGGTCTTGAGTCCGCAACATCGAATGTCTTGGCCTTCTGAAGAACCGGTTTCCGATTTGAAGACGGCTGGGTCCCTGGCATCTCTGCCTCTGATGAAGCCCTCATGGCCACCGCTGACCCCGATTGGTTCGTCTCAAACGGTCTGGGGTCGATGCTGTCGAAGCTTCTGACCACAGATGACGTCATCCGAGATTTCAGATCAGAGGAAACACTTATTGATCGATCATTCGACGATACTTCCATCTTTGTCGTCTCTTTACTAAGCGTTGTCGTTACAGTTGATGAACTCACTTGCCTACTTTCACACACAGCTTTCTGTAAACCTCTTTGTTCAAAATTGTCGTCTGCTGAAACGCGCTCCATCTGGTGAGAAAGAGGCAATCTGCTGTCTGACGTCATTTCCGTTCTCTTTCTCGTTGCTTCGTCTTGGTTTAATGGACCAATTGAAATGCTTGATTTCACTGTAGACTGCTTATCCTGATATGCAGAAGATGTCGTTGTACCTGGAACGGTAACTGCAGGCACAGGAATCATCGCTAGCTTAGTTTCACTGACCTTCTTCTCGGCGGCGGTCATTGATTGCGGCTGTTTAGACGGTTGAAGTGCATCGGTTGCTGGCTGCGAAGGTTGACGTCCTAGCGAGTCGACTGATTTGGCAACTGAGGTCTTTGTGTGAGAAGACAATTTACACTCCTGCATTGTCTCAGCCCCAGTCAAAGAAGGATCAACAGATGACGCATTTGCGGGATTTTTGGAGTCAAACGACTTCGCAGAAAGTTCCATTTTTTGAGTTGCAAATTTCGCAGCTGTGCCGGCAAATGTTGCTCCATCATAATTTGATACTTTGCCACCTTGCTGCTGTGACCCTACCACTCGTGCGTTAATAATTGCAGAGCACGTATCTTTCTTACCTTGCTTGCTTATTAGATCAAACGATTCTTCTCTGGCAACCTTTTGCTCAGTGACATCTTTTAGGAGCGTCATCGGTTCCTCGTTCTTCTGTTTTTCGACCAGATTCGGCTGAGACTTCAATGACGTAATCATCGTCCCTGTTGACTTCTCGTTTGGTTCCGCGTCCTCTTGCTTCAGTCTTTGCTGTATGGTGATAGGAGGAGCGACGCTTTTGTCACTTCTCTCCAAAGCGTCCACTGCTTTGAATTTCTCCCAACCTGGAACAATCACTTTCATCGTATACTGCTTCGGCATCTTTTGAAATGGAGCAAGACCTTCATCTGCCACTTGCTTTGTAATCTCTTCTGTCGTTGCAGGCTTTACAGAAGAATCAGGAGGCATTGGTGCCTGACACTTTCGTGTGCTTTCTGTAACTGACTGATTCACAATGTTGACGCCACCAGCGGTCGACGGCTTAACGTTGATTGTTGCTGGATGAATCATTTTATTTTCAGAAGAAACGGATTGTGGAACAATCGGTGGAATCCAATGCCCTTCGTTCTTTCCACGCTCCAGTGGTTTCTTGATGAGAGGAAGACGTTCTAGAATGTCCTTTCCAGCAGCAGCAGCAGCAACAGCAGTGGCTAGTGAAGATTGTATTGGAAGCATTTGCTCTTTGGAAGGTTCGATCTGATGCACCGGTTTTTGCTTAGGCTGATCTGAAGCCGACAGTTCTGTATGAGTTGGAGACGTTTTCCCAAGCACTTTGAAGGACGATGGACTTTTCTTTTGAACGATTATAGCAGC
Organism: Lumbricus rubellus; assembly: GCA_945859605.1. Lineage (NCBI taxonomy): Eukaryota > Metazoa > Annelida > Clitellata > Crassiclitellata > Lumbricidae > Lumbricus > Lumbricus rubellus. The sequence goes on along the minus strand of OX243811.1, from coordinate 43,319,862 downwards.
AACCTTCGATTTCGCCGGAGATACAACCGGCACTGAGCTACTAACTATAATCGGCTGACACTGAGGAGTTAGATCCTTCGAAGATGCATTGACTAATTTGTTTTCATTTATTTTAGTTTCCTTAGGTACCTTTAGCTTAGGAGCCAACTGACTGGTGACAACGTGAATAAAAACGCTTCCTTGACCTGAAAGGTTTGAGGTTAGACGCTCGAAAGCCCGACCGTTCACAGCAGTTGCGAAAGCTTGTTGATGTAGCTGAGACGGCGGACAGAGGCATTCCTCAACTTCGTATTCCACTCTCTCCGTGGACAGACGGTGAGGTGGTTTAGTTACCCAGCGATTAACAAGAAGACAGACAGCTTGGTGATATGTCGGTAGAAGATGTTCCAATGCCTCGCCATGTGTCGTACTGAGAAAAGCCTGTTCATGAAACGGCAATCGGTCGATAGTTTCTGCAACTTCAGAGCTGGTTCTTTCTGTGGCTAGCAACTTAGCAGCGGCTTCGACCTTCACGTTTCTATTTCGCTGCTTAACAGGTTCAACCGCCAGTGATTCAGAAGGAGGTTGCTGTTGCTTCGTTGAATTGTCGTCAACGTGTTTCTGCTGTTGACAGACATTCTTCACTTGGACCAAATTAACGATGGCTGAATCTTCGATGATCTCATTCGACTTCAGGTCAGAGTTTGGCTGCTCTTCACTGAATCTGGAGTCCAAGTGATCATCGATCTTTCTCTCATTCCCTCCATCCTGCTGCTGCCGCTGCTGCTGCTTGTGTGCTGCCGTCTGTCTTAGCACATGAGATCCACCCAAAGATGTTGACCCAGCCGTCACCGACTGTGCTTTCTCTAATCGTTCTCTAGAATTCGACTGAAAAGCGAAACCCTTCTTCTGCTTCTCCTCCTCAACATCATCAACAAAGTTCACCGTCGCTTCTTCTTCTTCTTCTCTTCTTCTCCTTTCAGATGCGGCTGGCGGCCATTTTCTTTCCGAAACACCGGATCCCAGAATAGCATGTTCCTCTTGAGGAAACAACTCTTCTTCTTTTTGACCAAACCCCGAGACGTTCGCCATAGAAAGGAGCTTCGAATTATTCGCAGGTAGTAGTTCCCTGAAGGATTCGTTCGAATCATTCACAAGTTGGAGACCGCTTACGACAGGTATCGTCGAGGCGTTGTCTTCGAAATTAGTTTCATTTCTGCCGACATCTTTGCTCATCTCACCCGAGGCTGTCGTCGTTGTCGTCGTCGTTGTCGTCGACTCATTTGTCTCTGTATCAAGCGGCGTTTCATTGAGTGTGGGAGGATGAGGAAGAGCGCTTCTGGTTCGTGATCTGACTAAGGCCGCTCTCCTCCGTCTCCTCTCCTCCATGGCACTGATCTCCGATGCACTGCCACCTAGATGCTGATGCTGCGAGCCAACATCACGACTGTCCGGAATAGAGATGTCTGAGTCTATACTCGACTTTCTGCTGCTATGATCGGCCAATTCATTTGGAAGAGAATCTGCTCGACCTCCTCCTCGTCCAGTAGAACAGGTGGTGGAAAGGCTCGTCAATGAAGATACGCCCATGCTACCTTTAGTGATGTCCTGCTGAGATGTGGTACTACCACCACCACTCATATGATCATCCTGCAGTGTTGTACCTATCCCATCATTGATATGTGCAGCAGCAGCAGAGTGCATCTTGGGAAAGACGGGCATTGATGCGTAGGCGACTCCTTCTCGAACCATTCCCAGTTCGTGTCGCTCAGACGACCCCGACTGCAGTCTTGTTCTATCCACCGAGGACCGTCCTTTCAACTCATCCTCCCATCTCCCTTCACTCACTAAGCTGTCGCACGTCTTCTCTGCTGTTTCGACTGAATGCTTCGCTTGATTGGATCGTTGATCTGAGGTTTCGTCGTGAACTGGAAATGATGGACTGGCTTCCTGTCGCCGACCGGATGCAGTTGCCGTTGTTCCCTGAAATCCCATCTTCAGGGTTGTCGAACTAACAGCGGTAGATGGCGCCGGTGGCTGCTGCTGCTGCTGCGGTCGGAATGATGCGGACGATGGGGCAAAAGGTCGTCGCGAATACCCAGGAACAGCAGCATTAGCAGCAGCAGCAGCAGCAGCAGTAGCAGAGAAGGACCGATCTGGAGATGAGGAGATATTCTTCCTTGGAGATGCTTTGTCACCAAACAATTGAGACGAGGGTTTGTTCTCTGTGTTATCGGTTTCAGCTGTAACAGTGGATGATGGAGATCGGAGTTGTTGTTGTTGTTGTTGTTGTTGTTGGTGGTGGATGGTGGATTGATGAAGAGAAGGATTCGCGAGATGAGATGACGTTCCTCGTTGAAAGAAAGATGGTGGTGGTGGTTGTGGCTGTAGACTGTTGTTGTTGGTGTTGGTGGGATGAGAAGGAGAAGGAGAAGGCACCGCGGACCTGTGCTGTCCATTTGATGCAGTTGACGGACGATGATTCTGAAGACTGGTTGCATGTGTCTGCTGCAGCTGTGCGGGCATCGATCTGAAGGCACCAGGTGACGCTGCTGCTGCTGCTGGTGATTGGTGGGGAAGTCTGTTTGGTGGAGAGATGGATCGTTGTAGATCCACTGCTGCTGCAGCAGGTTGAGAAGAAGATGAAGAAGATGCGGTCAGTGGACGACTCCTTCTGTCAGCAACGAATGAAGACTCTACAGGTGGTTGATGATGATGACGACGATGACCACCACCTGTTGTCGTCGCCTGTCCATTCATTCCACTGTTCGTTGTCTGGTGATGATGAGTCATCGATGGAGAGACTGAGTTGTGCAGAAGTCCCAATTCGGACTGATGCAGTTGATGAGAAGGGGAGGAGGAGTAGGAGGCTGATGGGCCATCCAGGCAGTTGCTCTGAGCCCTTCCGGGTGTTGACTCTGGTGACATGACGCGATTCGGTGCATGATTGACGGACGAAGGGGACAAATGCACCGCTCCCGAAGAGTCGTTTCCGTACGAATGATGATCGTTGTTGCCATGGCAACCTGCAAAACATCAGCAAGATCCCAGTGAAACGTTTCAATATCAGGTGCAAAATGTTCACTTTTTGAAAGAGTCTTTTTATACCAGAGTAATATGGCTCAAGAATATGCAAAGTCATTGCCAAGCGCCAGTGAAGTTGGTATTAAGTCTTATAAGAGACTTAGAACCATAACGTAGACTTTTCTGTTCTGCGAGTTCTGCTGCCTCCGTGTGGATCTGTGTGTGTGGTGAACAACTCTATCAAGGGCTTGGAAGTCAGCTGGAAAGTCTCAGCGCCAAGAACCATAATAAAGATTCACGACCTCTACTCATATTATCGTCCATGCACTCTCGTTTTAGTTCAACCCGACGACACTTAAATGCATGTAACTAATGGTGGTGCACTTGTTTCTGAGGCGACCGATGATATGAGCCCCCCCCCTGTCCCGCCGCTCTATTTATCTTCCGAGTACTGTAACAGCTCTATTTATCTTCCGAGTACAGTAACAGCTGACCAGTCAATACCGAACCCTCCTCCGGCAGTTAGAGATTAAATTGCAAATGCGCGCATGCGCAGAGTTCAGAAACGTCGAAACATTTCCCAGAAGACTGAGGTCTCAATAGCAGCTGTCAATATCGAGACGACGACTTAATATATACAGCCAAACCAGACATACATACATGATACAGACAGACAGACAGACAGACAGACAGACAGACAGACAGACAGACAGACAGACAGACAGACAGACAGACAGACAGACAGACAGACAGACAGACAGACAGACAGACAGACAGGCAGTCAGACACACAGACACACATACAGACACACAGACAGGCAGTCAGACACACAAACAAACAAACAAGCCAGACAGTAAAGACCACGTCGCTATCAACCTATCATGCAGTACAAAGCGATCGGCATGCACATATTGCTACAGGACGTTGTTTATGGGAAACACAGGGATGAGATGGATGAAGTATCATAGTCCATGCATACTGCAGCGCACAGAAAAATCGGCTGGAAATTCATTAAGTACAAAACACTGATCGTCTGTTTTCTAAGCAGACGACCGACAAGAACTGATCGCCATTGGATACTCAGTCGATCACGTGATCCTCTCCTGCTCTTCATCTGTCTGTTGCCTTCGAAAACAGACGAATTGCTGAAACTGACAGAAACCGAATGATACATTGAGAACCCCTCGAGAGACAGAGGATGCTGAGATGCAATGCCACTGAGTGACTGAGGAGGATAGTGGATATTAGACGATGGACCCAGAGACGACCACTTCGGTTTGGATGCAGCGTCTGCTACTTAATTATTGTTGCCTCATCAATGCATTGTACGTGAAAGAGGACCATGGATACTGCAGCTGGACTTACATGTATAGGCCTAACATTCGTTTATTAACGTACAATCTGACAAATCGCAGAATGATTACAGGGACAGGTTATACAAAATACGGCCCACTATAGCACGACACGCAGGTCGGCTACACTGCAGCAGGTTCGGTAGCTTAACACAAATGGACTAGCAAAGACCTAAGAGAGATTAAAGACCATCGTGTTTAATACCAATCAATGGTTACAAACCACACAGTTAACTACAAATCAGCTGCATTTATTGAAAAAATCTGGTACGTTAAGCGCCTTCGTGATGTTTTTGCAAGACCGAAGAAAAAGGTGCTGTACAATTTTGTTGTTCAAAACGTGAGATGCGTGTAGAACAGGGATTCGTCTCGTGCTGTTCTTGTCGGACGGTTGAGAGTCTGCCAGTGACTAACAGCCATCACAATTACTCAAAAATCAAAATGCCTTCGTCCTCCGCCGAGGCAAAACTTATCCGGAGAGGATGAGCCTGCCAGACCTAAAGCCTACACCTGATACATTCGCACACGATGAATGTAGGCTACCATGATACGTCCTTCAGTTCATCAATCCATTCATCCATCCATCCATCCATCATCGTACCCATCTTATCCATCCATCCATCATCGTACCCATCTTATCCATCCATCCATCATCGTACCCATCTTATCCATCCATCCATCATCGTACCCATCTTATCCATCCATCCATCATCGTACCCATCTTATCCATCCATCCATCATCGTACCCATCTTATCCATCCATCCATCATCGTACCCATCTTATCCATCCATCCATCATTGTAGCCATCTTATCAATCCATCCATCCACCAATCAAATAATTCCATCCATCAAACCTCTGTTTTGGTGATGACGTCATCGAAGTGCTGATAACGGTGCGGTTGTTTCCCGCCCATTTCTTGCGGTTATCTTTTTGAGGACAAAATGAAAGAGGAGGAGGAGGAGGAGGAGGCTGTCATGGAACATAAAGCAGACCAACAGAAAAGGTGGAGGAAGAGGAAGAGGAGTATGAGAAAGAGGAGGAGGAGGAGGAGGAGGAGGAAGAGGAGAAGAAGGCGAAAGAGTAGGAGGAGAAGGAGGAGGATATAGAGGAAGAGGAGTATGAGGAGGAGGGGAGAAAGAGGAAGAGGAGAATGAGGAGGAGAGGGGAAGAGGAGGAAGAGGAGGAGAAGAAAAAGGAGGCGAAGGAGAAGGAGGAGAAGGAGGAGAAGGAGGAGAAGGAGGAGAAGAAGAAGGAGGAGAAGAAGGAGGAGAAGAAGAAGGAGGAGAAGAAGGAGGAGGAGGAGAAGAAGAAGGAGGAGAAGAAGGAGGAGAAGAAGAAGGAGGAGAAGAAGGAGGAGGAGGTGGTGGAGGAAGAGGATCTTCCTACCAACAACGAAGCTGGAGTGAGCAGCAGAGGAGGAAGCAACGAGTCATTCGTGGTCTTGGATCCGATTGCAGTCATATAATTATATCCACCGAACTGCGTATTATTCTTTCGATGATAAAGCACATTCAGCTAATATTATTTATAAGAAGTACATCGACTGCAAATAAAAATAACGGGAGCCCTAGACGAAGATGAGAGATTGGAAGGAGTGGGTAAATTATGATTTATTACACTGTCTACTAATAGATACTGTCAGCAAAGCAAATGAGGAACTAAAAGTCTGGGAGTTCAGACAGATAAAATGGCATTTCGATGCAGAAGTCAGATAATGGCTGTAAGATAGAAACTGGAAAAACTGCGATTTTTCTTATTAATTAATTTTTCTGCTGGGTGAGACATTCAATTTGTTGCTGTAGTGATTCAGCTTGAAAGGCATCGTATAGCCTCGAAATACCGACAGAATAGTCTTTATAATTCATCCAAACAAAACATATGAAAGCATCGAGAGTATTTTTCGATGCAGACGATGTAAGATGGGTGGATGAGAGAACGAAAAGAACGAAAAGAACGAAAAGAACGATCAAACGAACGAATGAATCAGCAAAACAGAAGCGAGATGTTCGATTTAGTTAGAGATAAACAAGCTTATGATCTTCGTGTGCCTTCGTGTGTGTGTGTTTATAAGCTGCGTAGGCTATACTATAGCTTCAGCAGCTTAGTCTTAGTTGTTACAGTTTATCGCTATTTAAATAAACACGCCATCGTTATCTTATGTATACGATATATCCAATCACCAGTTGTAGCGTCGATGGCTGAAGATAAGATGGTAAAAATCCACGTATTATATAGCGACAATGTCTTCCAGGCTTCCATAACATAGTTATTAGGATCAGCACACACAGTCTTTTAATGAAAATGCTCACGCTAGCTTTTAATAAAGGTGACATTGTGATAGATTGATAAGCTTACAGGTACGAAGGAGAGCTATGAAAATGCACAAATGACATAAAGCTGAATACAGCGAGACAGACATTCATACAGACAGAGACAGAGACAGAGACAGAGACAGAGACAGAGACAGAGTCAGAAACAGAGACACAGACACAGACAGAGGCAGAGAAACAGATGACCGAAAATACACATAATATTAAAAAAGGTCTGTGTATATCATTATATGAATATGGTCAAAATGAATTCACAACTCATGTAATTATCTGAGCAATAGACATTGAAGATAAATGTTCAGGGTCATCGATCCAGGTCTAAGTCGACCTCACTCAAATGACTTTATTAGCCTATAATTCCTATATTTTCAGATTTTCATGCAATCGTGCGCCATATGATCCAATGCGATTTACATTGTATGCCTTATACACGCGTACAATAATTGCCATCAGATATAATTGCACTTCAATCACTCACGTATTGAACTCAGTCATATTGTATAGTTAGGCCTACTGTGAGCTTATAGTAGCAGCAATAAACAACAGACTCTATTAGGTGTTTTGGGAGACGCCTTATGAGGAATCTGCATAATTATAACCATTAATAATCCAATAGAAAATCTACAGAGAGAGACGTATACGGTTAAAAGTTGTCGTTACCGTCGCACAAAACGCTGCAATCGACGATAATTTCGAAGTGAAATCGCAAGTCATGTCTAGGAAACTGGGCTACATAGTTATGACCGGAAGAGTCAAATTTCGAAGGTCAAAGAGACTACAAGACTCAAGTTCTGGAAACCGGTAATAAATTCAAAGGACATGAGGATATAGAGGAGCATAACAAGCGATTACCTTCGGTGGTGACGGCGGCGGCGGAGGAGGAGGAGGAGGAGGAGATGGCGTTTCTCGTCGAGTCCTGTTGCAAATGTTGTCTTCTGAGCTGTTCTGTCTGTTGTCGTCTGTTGTTAATTCTGTTGTCTACGGCGTTGTTGTCATCTGTCTGCAGGGCTGAGTTGGCGTTTCGAAATCTACTGTTATAGGATTGTGAAGCAGATGATGAAGATGATGGTGATGACAAGATAGCAGTGGCATCGTTATGAGTTCCATCGGATGGTTTTAATCGCCTCATCATCTCATCATCCTCTAATCCTTCACCGTTGAAGGTGGGGCTGTTTGCCGCTGCTTCCCCTCCTTCAGATCCGGATGATGTTCCCTGTGGCCTCCAGACGTGAGTCGACTGCTTCAGATGAACTTGATCCGTCGACGATGACTCGAAGTCCGTGGTCGACGTAGGAGGAGTGGCACCTACGGCGACGCGTGGCAGAGCGGTAGCGAAGAGGAGAGAGGGAGACAGTGCAGCCCGCAGCGAGTGAGAAGACGAAGAAGGAGGCGGATGATGATGATGATGATGAGGTGGGACACGTCTGGGTGAAGTGGGTGGTGTGGCCCACTCCGACTCCGTTCCGGATGTGGCGTTAGGAGGTGGGGGTGACCCAACCCTGGAGTCGTGTCTGGATGAAGGAGGGAAGGGGGCGTTTGAACGAGGATGATTTCTTCCATGCTGAGGAGGCTGATGGGGAGGAGGATAAAGCCCATCTTCCGGGATTCCACCATGTCTGAAATTAAATTTCAACAGAACACACAGCGTATACAGTACGAGCGTAGATCTACTTATTGTTAATAAGACCTTCCATCAAAGTTCAGAGTAAACTCAGTAAATCAAATAAATTTTATATATTATAAAAACATTTCGATATTCATCGTCTTCATTCTTTGAAGAATTTTCCAGTTCTTCATCTTCCAGTTTCGGAACCAGTGTTATTTAAGTTTCAATTTACTTTTCAGTTTAAGTTTTAGTTTTAGTTTTGTTTTAACTTTTCAGTTTAGTTTTAGTTTAAGTTTTCAAATCTTTTCAGTTTTAGTTTTAGTTTCAGTTTTCAGAACTTTTCAGTTTCAATTAAGTTTTTGTAAACCTTCCAAAGAAGGATTGAATATTTTTTTATTAATGACATTCATTTTTCTAAAGTAACACTAGTCCGATTTAATTTAAAGCACTGAAACTTTTTTTCAACATTTGACTGCAATGCTGGTGCAGAAACATAAATATAGTTTACTAATTCGAGTGTAGGACATTAGCCCCCCTGGACATTAGCCCCCCCGGACATAGTCCCCCCCGGACATTAGCCCCCCCGGACATTAGCCCCCCCGATTTTTGCTAGGACATTAGCCCCCCCGGACATTAGCCCCCCTTCTTGTGCAAATCATTGAATAGTGCCGTAACTGATAAATTGGGATGTAGGACATTTCCCCCTGGATATATTCCCCCCGGACATATTCTCCCCGGACATTTACCCCCCGGACGTTTTCCCTCCCGACCTAGGACATTTCTCCCCCCCATAAGGTCCCTATTTTTGAATGACTGCACTAACCCTACCACTAACCCTAACCGACCCTCACGATGCCTAACCTGATCCTAACCGACCCTCACGATGTCTAACTTATGTTAATGAATGACTGCACTAACCCTACCACTAACCCTAACCGACCCTCACGATGCCTAACCTGATCCTAACCGACCCTCACGATGCCAAAGGGAAATGAATGACTGCAGGGATCGTATACAGTAACTAGGCCTACTTGTTAGTGTCAGCTTTTGCTACAACGAAGGTTTGTTAACGTCAGTTAACTACGTCTGAGCTTGACTGGGGGGGCTAATGTCCTACCTCGGGGGGGCTATTGTCCGGGGGGGCTAATGTCCGGGGGGGCTAATGTCCGGGGGGGCTAATGTCCAGGGGGGCTAATGTCCGTTCCCCTACTAATTCTGTCCGTAGTGTTGAATTCTGTGTAGCCTGCAGGGCCAGTGATGGGGGGGAAAACTTTACAAAATATTTTGAGTGCAAGTATAAATTCTTGATCACCAAAGTATTTAAAATACACGTAAAAACAACTTTATCACAAACGTATTAAAAATAGGCTACAAAAATAAAACACCTGGCTTGGAAAATAATAAAATACCTGACTGGGAACAGTATTTTAAATCGGCTACTAAGTACACATACTCTGTGCCAAACTATGTGACAATAAGGAAGTCATAATAAATTGCACCTATTCAAGTCCGAGTCACTAGAGGTCAGTCAGAGTGCAGTAAGATCACAGAAACAGTCAATTTACTGGCATAGAAAAAAAATCGGTGGCCTATAGTAGAAGAATTTTAGCTGAAAAATCATCAATCGACTCAACAAATTATTACAAGTTAGAGACTTGGCAGAGTTGTTAAGTACACTCCACTGATGAAAATACCAAAAGTCCCCATAAATCCGAGCTGTGCTCGAGCCGCCATCTTGGAAAATGGCGGCCTAAAGTCGGTTTTGTGGCAATAACTCCAGAACCGTCACAGCTACAAAGAAATTTAAAACACCAAAAATGATCCTCATTAAAAGGCAAAGAAGTTTGGTATACAACATTTGTTTCTAGGATCAAAAATAAAAATGTTACGACTAGGTTTAGGTTGATCTTAAATCATCATTCGCAGCACAGTATTTCCATAAATTATGTTCTTCCCGCCATAAAACTTTGTATGTCGCATTGATACACACAATGATGACTACTTTACCATTTGTAACTTTTTTATTTTTAATCCTAGAAACAAATGTTATATAACAAACTTGATTGTCTTTAAATGAGGATCATTTTTGCCATTTTATATTTCTTTGTAGCTCTGATGGTTCTTGAGTTATTACCGAAAAACAAAATATGAGCCGCCATTTTCCAAGATGGCGGCTCGAGCACAGCTCGGATTTATGGGGACTTTTGGTATTTTCATCAGTGGTGTCTACTTAACAACTCTACCAAGTCTCTAACTTGTAATAATTTGTTGAGTCGATTTTCCTAAAATTCTTCCACTACTACTGAATTTTATGAAGAAAGAAATGTCAATGTAATTTATCCAAATTGAAATTTAAAAACACTCAACTAGATAAAGTTTTGTTCAGTAATCCGGCGCAAGTGTATGAATACATTACACTCAACTAGATAAAGTTTTGTTCAGTAATCCGGCGCAAGTGTATGAATACATTTTTTGCACTGATGAACACAGGTTCAACGCAGCCTACGTACGTTATAAAATCTGCCATGTTTAGACTTACAGTAACTGTCACAATTGTCTTCCATAAGCAAACCTCTATACTTTAATTAAAGTAAGTGATCGGAGTCTGTGGTAAGGGAATGGCCTATCCCATGTGATAATATTTTCTGCCCTTCCGATTGGCCTGCACCAGCATGGGCCAATTAAATGTCAAACTAGTCTGCCTGTATGCTGTAATCCGTCAAGTGTGTGGTGTCCGATCCATTAATGGAGATGACATTGTAATAAAACTCTGCGCCCTGTTTCAAGATCAGTGAAGTTCCAATATTGCCACCATCAACAAATAACCAATAAACCCGTCTATTTCCATCTTCGTTTGTCGTATCTATAGGCTAAACAATGATATCGGTAGCATGCTTGATGTATTTAGCCTGTGTCCTATAACATGGACAAGTCAATCGAGGTGTCAAACATCAAACTGATTCCAAACATAATTATATGGGGGTCGTTGATTCCTCATAGGTATGTGTACTTGTATATAGACAGGTACATGTGATCCGTAGGCCTGTGTACGATGTTCTATACAGACTAAAGTTCAAATATTCATATACTATTCCCCTACTCGGACCATGCTTCAAATACACATGTGACTAACTTTGCTGGCAATGTGGTCAGTGCCCAGCCATCCGTAACAATAACTAATCAATGTCAGACTGTTTAGCTGACGCATTGTAATCGAATTAATTATACACATCACTATCTTGTCCCCGGACACAGACAATCTTTATGGTTGACCACATTTAACAATAGGCTGACCACTAAGGAGAAAGCAGATAGAGAAAGGGTTAGACTGGATGTTTGCTTAGCACATTTTGCTTTCAGTTCATTTGGTTTGTGCGCCACACAGAAAAATTAATTCAGTTTTCAACTTTCAAGTTTTGTTTTAGTTTAAGTTTTAAACTTTTCAGTTTAGTTTTAGTTTCAGTTTTCAGAACTTTTCAGTTTTAGTTTTAGTTTCAGTTAACTCAAATGGAACTTTTCAGTTAACTCAAATTCAGTTTCAGTTTTAGTTAACTTGAATAACATTGTTCGGAACTACTGTCGTCCGCCTAAAAAATCACTGATCAGCCACAGTCCAGGGCATGCAGCAAGGCCGTAGACAGGGGGGTGTTCTGGCCACGGCCCAGGGCATGCAGGGAAGGAAGGATGGGCTAAATAATTAGAAGCCACTCTCTGTCACTAAACAAGATTCGAACCACAACAGACACAATGGTTGACTTCCACAGCAATCCAAATAAATAACAACCTCATTCAATTGACTGAAAAACAGACTTTTCATGATTGTATGCATTGCTATAAATGACAGTGATATTAAGATGCATCATATGGTTAATGCATCGTAATTTATTGACAAACTGTCCGTGCACTGCAGACGTAAACCCTACTTGTTATTTTCATGCATTTTTGCGGCTTCTTTCCGATGCAACCAACATCCAAACATTGCGCAAACTGTGAGATGCATAAAGCATAGCAGTAACTGTTGTCACACTTGGCGTATAATGTATACGGTGTAAAAAGCAATTCTATTTCGCCAGGCGATGTTGATTTATGCACAGCAGCCACTGCCAGCCAGTGGTGCATTCGTTAAGCGTGCAGCAGTATTCGTGGTGCACGGTGAACGGTTGATGCATATCATGAATGTGTTTGACCGTTTAAACCTGAGACGAGTAGAACCTGATTAGAATGTCAAATGTTGATCCTGCGACGACCCTTACTTTCAAGCCGAACTGAATCCCAGAATGAATTTGGACACGTCTGTGCTGCTGTTGGCCGATGGCTGACTGGTTTTAATTATTTAGCCAGATGCTGCATGCGTGTCTTCCGAGAACCATATTGACAAATGGAGAATTGTGAAGCCATTTTATAGCTTGCAGGGTCCAACCACAGTGTCGTGGGCCGGGAACTAAATTAATGCGCTGCTATTATTCTATATTTTGAGAACTATGAACTTAATTGTGCAATGTGCAGTGTAGAATTTAGATTGAAGAATAACGGACGCAGAGGGTGGAAATGATGTTCTAAGGGATAAAATAAAGGATAGGCCTAATAGGATGTAGCCTAAACAGTTTTAACAGATTGCAATCTGTTTAGTCGTCCATGGAAATAATAATTTTTTATAGTTCACCTCATACCGTTATCATAGATGTGAGTTAGTTATAGAAGCATCAACAAAAGTTTAAAGGTTTTCAAAAGGCACGCTGGATATTATTTTAGCAAATAGGCTATAGACACCGGAAGACTACACAGACCTAATTGTTTATAGACCGACTTGTTACTTTCCACACTATTGGTACCGTTAAAATAGGTTATGCTGCATAGAGTCTATATTATTTGAAAGCTGTAACCATGCCAACGAGGCTGGCATGCGAGTAACTCCATGAGAGACGCTGCATAACAGTTTTGATTGAACGAATGCAAGAAAGAAAAAAGATAGAATATTAAACAAGTTGACGTGAGGAACATTCACTACATGGGCCGCTGCAATTGCAATAAGGGAAGACAGGAACATTCCGCTTGTTCAGATTAATCTTCATTTTCCATGGAAAGGTTTTTACTTCAAGCTATAACTTGTGCTTGAAACAGCAAGTAGTTTTTTCCCCAGTCAGATACTGAAATGTTTATCGTTCTCCCCATATAGTCTATAAGCTAGAGACAGTTGCAAAATGCATATAAGTCATCCATATGCAATGCATTGCATAGCTACATATGTTCGTCTCTATTGGTCTATATTTGTGGCACAGCTCTTAGTTGCTCATCGCTCGTTAGTATGTAACGGCATGCCTATTCTCATTCTCACACTGTAGATCAGTAGGCCCAATGCTATAGGATATAGGCCTATACTCGACTGTATATAACTCAGACCTACTTATATAATATGACAGAACATTCATTATACAGTGTTCCCTAGGACCCTAGGACCGCTCCAAGCGCTTTCTGCCATGGATCTGCGTGTTTGAGCGTGAGATGCAGACTAATGTGCGATCAATAGGACTGAGAATTATTGCTCAGGGTCCCAAAAGCGCTGTTCAAAGGTCCAGAATAACTGATCAGCTGTCTGAAAAACTGTGTTCAGACTTCAGAGGTAGAAAAAAATAACTTCCAAAAGTTTTCTGCTTCCAAATGTACAAAGTGACTGTTAGAAGGTTGAGAATAAGATGTTATGTCCTAAAAAAACTGCACGTGTTCAATTGCAAAAATAGCTATTCAAAGGCCCAAAACAACTGTGGCTGAATATGCTAATATTTTATACACCGTGGTTAAAAAAAAACTAAGCCAAATTGTTTTCCCGATATCTCTGCTGCCTGATAACATATCACGCTAAAATTTTCCAAATATTTAGAGAAGTGGACCAAGAATATGATTCAAAAATTTCAAGAGATAAAATTGAACGGATAAAAAGATATGAATCTTTCAACTTCATATGTCAAAATTGCAGTTTACAAGCAATTTTCTGCCAGATTCAGTTAAAAGTAAGCTAAACTGTTTTTATTATATCTCCAATACCTAATAATTAATCATACCAAAATTCTCCAGATATTTAGGGGATTGAACCAAAAATAAGATTCCAAAATATCATGTCTTAAATTTGAACGGATAGAAAGATATGAATATTTAAACATCATCTCCAGAAATTTCTGTTTTCAGCAAATCTGTTATGGTATTCGCTGCGGTTTCGTTGCTTGATAGTTCCCAATTTTGGTTTTCAGGGATTCTGGAGTAAAATTAACGGAGTTTATTATCGCAATATTCTGCTATCACAACATCTTCCACCTGTTATCAGAAATCTATAGCCCCAGAAAGCTGTTTTCTTTTTCAACAGAACAGATTCAAGAAAACCGTCGAAATGCAGACAAGAGAGACGCCAGACTTCATTTCTTCCACATTATGGCCTCCGAACAGCCCATATTTGAATCCTGTCGACTATAAAGTGTGGAGCGTGATGGAAGACCGAGCCTACCAGACAACTATCCATGATATAAATGATCTGGAACAACCAACGCTTCTTGGAAGTGTGGGAAGGCCTGGATAATTGACGATGCTGTTGCGTAATGCATGGCGACGCGCTTCCAGGCTTGCGTACAAGCAGGAGGACATTTTGAGCATCTTAATTAATTCAATAATAAAAACATACTGTTGGAATCATATTGTTAGTTCAATTCTCTACATATCTTGAAAATTTTAGAATGATTAATCATCAGGCATTAGAGATATAAGAAAACATTTTATTGAATCTGACAGAAAATTGCTTGTAAACTGAAATTTCGGCATATGAAGTTTAAATATTCATATCTTTTTGTCCGTTCAGTTTTTTCTCATGAAATTTTGTAATCATATTCTTGGTCCACTTCTCTAAATATTTGGAAAATATTAGCTTGATATGTCATCAGGTATTAGAGATATATGCAAAACAATTTGGCTTAGTTTTTTTTTAACCACGGTGTAGTAAGCCTATCACGCTGTGGACGTGATCTTTGATCATACAATGTAACAAAGGTCTCATATAAACCATAATATTATTACGGAGAAGTAAATGCGACATAGCACGGTGATTCTTATACTAGTTTCTTATAGATAAAATAATGAATGACTGTTTACCGACTGCATGCATTTAGTAAGCTTATAGAAACTAATTGCAGGCTGACTATTGTCCAGTGTCGCCTTTCGATTTCACACGTCGCGTTTCCTAATAAGTCTTATCAATTTTGTTGAGATAATCTCAAATGAGGCAAAGATCTTTGTTTGCAAACGTTAGCTTGGAAGCATTGATTCTATAAGTTTTTCTATCCTATAGACTCTATATATAGGCTATTATGTACGTTGTGACCAATGCTTACAATATTACTCAGACCGGTTCTAAATGCTACGCATAGCATTAATATTTTCCCTAAGTGGTCAGTCTTATTGTCCTAAAAAGATCGCGTAATCGTAATCGCAATTATTGTAATTGTAATCTGTTGGACAAAGAAATAATAAAGTTCTTAACGCGCGGAATATCAAACAACAAAGTCTCCATTATTGTTCTGCAGGCCCGTAACTCTGCCACTGGTTGCACTCTGCCTATGCCAGTCCCAAGCTTGGATAAAGGAGGAGGGCGACGTTAATGATCTTTGTTATCACATAGCGTCGTTTAACTGAAACTACTATAGGGCCTACTATACTTTGCTCTGGGTTGGACCCCGAGGCGTAATGACAGGGAAAGGTTGGCATAAGGTGTATCCATAGATAAGCTGTGAAACGACTGTACCCTTAGTGATTATTGAGTAAGAACCCCATCGTTATAGAGTAGATATAGATACTCACTGGTTGCCCATGGTGACTGCGGCTGCTACTGCTTTTCACCAAGTCAGTGACGACCGACTTTCGGTTTTCGAGATGTCGTTTGGTTCCACATAATATTAATATTATCCACCAAACAGAAATTTATCCAAAGTGATCGAAGCACAAGAGAGACGAATCTCTGGGGTCTGAGAGACGGAAAGAAAGAGAGATGGAAAGAGAGAGTGAGAGTAGCTGGTTGAGACAGAGAGGTTTCCGGCTCCAAAGTCTAAAGCTGTCTGTCGATCGAGTCTGTCTCTTCTATCTTGAACACCAGGTGGCCCCCGTATACTTGCTTCTGCTTCTGTTCAATCTACAAGCTTTGTGGTTGCGCCAATTGCTCCCCTCCTACCCTTCTCTAATTTTCCTTCCTTCCTTTCTCTCTCTTTCCTGTTTATCGTCCACCTTCCTTTCTTCCTACTTCACTTCCTCTTTTATGTCATCCGTTTCCAGGTCTTCCTCGTGAATCTCTTAATTTTTCTACTCCTCTTTTTCGTTTTCCATTTCCTTCTCCTGTTCAGCTGCTCCTCCTTCTCATCTTCCTTCTCTTCCTCCTCTGCCTGCAGGAGACTGTAGGGAAGCTCGTCCTTGCTGCGAAGGATTGACCGAGAGAGAGACGTCGGTCGGTTGAGGCTGAGTCGACTGCCTGCTCTGCAGTTGCTATGGGGGAAGAGCACCGCTGAACTAGTGACGGCGGCGGAGGCTCAGACATCCGCCGCCGCCGACAGAGACCGAGGCCAAACGGGGGAGAGGAGGCAGCCAGGAAGAGCCGACCGCTCCGTCCGCCCGCCCGTCCGCTCTCCCGACTGGTAGGCTGCTGATATCGAGTTCACTCTTTACGATGATAATCTGATAGGTCCCTAAACATCGCTACACAGATGCGTACACCCATATGATACATATGATGTAAGCCTAAACATGTAGACTATTCGTACATCATCTCAGTATTAAAACGAAATTCATGAGACTGATCTGTTTAAATCTATCAACAGGTGACTTATTTTGGATAGTTTACAGGCATAGCTAAACATGCCTACAGGTTTTCATACGTATAAAGCTACATGTCATTGCAGTTCCCAATCGATATTGTACATGGCACATTTCTAACACATACAATCAAACATTTAAACTGTGCGTTCATATTGGGAACATAATTATGTAGGCCTATGTTATAATATAATCTATAAATGCATATGCAATTGGAGCTCGGCAGAAGTCGTGGAAACTTCTCCCAGTAGTTCCTTGAAGCGATGCTCGTAAATCAGACTGTCAGACGCATTTAGGCAGAGAAGTGAGGGAGAGAAGTGAGGGAGAGAAGTGAGGGAGAGAAGTGAGGGAGAGAAGTGAGGGAGAGAAGTGAGGGAGAGAAGTGAGGGAGAAAAGAGGGATCAGCAGAACGCAGACAGACATCTAGACGCAGCTAGCGACACGAACAAAAAGACAGAGACATGAACTGAGTTTTCTAGGCTCTGCATGGAACAGCAAAACGTCTGCTTCTTCTGTTACCCAACGCCAGGCGCGACCTCTAACGACTCATCCATCGTCAGCGTCTGCTTTTATTCCTTCTTCTTTCCTTCCTTCCCCCTACCATATCCCTCTCTCTTCCCCACTACTCCTCTTCCTGCTTCTCCTCCTCCTTCTCCTCCTCGTCCTCCTCCTTCTCTTACGCCTCAGCCTCCTCCTCTTTCTCTTCCACATCAACTTCCTCTCCTCCTCGTCCTCCTCCTCCTCATTCTCGTCCTCCTCGTCCTCCTTCTTCTCCTCCTCCTCGTCCTCGTCCTCCTCCTCGTCTTCCTCGTTCTCTTCTCTTTTTCTTATAGCATATACACGAATGCCTACACCGGTTCTTCTAACCCTGATTCACCCCTGTGGACTTATGTCTCAGTCACCGTCTCTCAATCAGCCTACATGTACCTGCCTGTCTATCGATCTCCTTATCTCTCTCTTTGTGTCAGTCTGTATGTCTGTTTCTTGCCCAGGACAACGCCGCACTACAACAGCACCTACATATGCGCAGTTGATTATCCAACCGCAGTGCTTGCTATCAAATTTCATATTTCAGAGTATAGTACTCTGGATATTTGTATCGTTGTCGATCACTCGTGATCTCTGCATGTAAAAAAGAGTTTTCTCGTCGAGGCAAAAGTCAGAAACAACGAACGCAGGGAACTCAGAGTCGAGCGTTCGAGAACTTGACCTCTGACCTTCACTTCCTCACCGACGACCTTGAACGAACAGATGCCACTTTGACCTCTGATTAGCCTATCTTATGGAAATGTCAGCGAAACCATTAAAAGCATTAAAATAAGTGCTAATTATAAAACAGTTTATTAGATGATGAATTGAAAGTTAGATGAGTTAAAGCTTCTTAATAAGTTATACTATTATAGCATCATAATTATGGCGATCAATATTCCATATTTTATGTTCGGATTAATTATTTTATGATGTAGTCGAGAAAAGTTTGGTGGGTTATTGAGTAATTTAATTTTAAACATTATTTAGACTGATTATAGGATATTTAATTCAATTATGCAATTAAGAAATCGTAGCAGTTGTATTTCTAAGATCGTTTAAGCGTCTATAGCCTACATATTATATATGTCCTTTTATGTTTATTTGTATGTATGTATGTATGTATGTATGTATGTATGTATGTATGTATGTATGTATGTATGTATGTATGTATGTATGTATGTATGTATGTATGTATGTATGTATGTATGTATGTATGTATGTATGTATGTATGTATGTATGTATGTATGTATGTATGTATGTATGTATGCATGCATGCATGCATGCATGCATGCATGCATGTATGTATGTATGTATGTATGCATGTACGTATGTATGTTTGTATGTATGTATGTATTTTTGTATCGATCGATGTATGTATAATTATATGTTACGGTATGTGTGTGTGTGTGTTTACACGTATTGAATACTTGCATAGATCTAATGCATATGATGCTTTGCTCCACGGTGAACCGCACTTGTGGTATATATTCTACGCAAATGTTTGCTGGTGAAACCATATAATAATATTATTATTATAGACCTTGCTGGCTGGAGAATTGCGCACAAGACTGTTGTTTATACGGCTGCAGAGTTAATATCGCTGTTGCCTGCATGTGTAATTGTGTATTTCAGACGAGACGGTCTGTACATAAACTAAATTACCTGAGCAACTTTTAATGTTTCACTTTGGGTTAAACGCGTAAACTGTGTTTTGGACTTAACTGATATTTACGAGAGACTGCAGTTAGAGAAATGCATTAGCAAGACAAGACTTTGTCTACGGACCGTTTCTGATTTTCTAGAAGATATAGGAAACACTTGAACGTTGTAAATCAGAGACTGAACTTACAGCAGGTGTTGTTTGAACGTAAGGTCGACGAGAGATGGAGAAAGCCGAAGGCGCATAATAATTATGCTGCCACGTTCTAGGTCAGAAGAGAAAAGCAGGTTAATAGCTGAGCATGCAGCAGCAGCAGTCATAAACACATCCAGGGAACAAGTGGTCCAGCAGTTCACGATAGCCATGTACAACATTGTACATGTAGTCATCATGTAGGTTTGAAACTTAGTTATGCTAAGTCACTACTCTAAGCAACCTTTGGGATCATGGTCTAACAGTTCAAAAGGTCTACTTTCTGCACGACGTCCAAATGCTTAATAGCCTAACAATCAAAATCATAATCAAAATAACATCAATTGGTAATCATAATCAAAATAACATCAATTGGTAATCATAATCAAAATAACGCTGGTAGTCATAATAAACGACCCCATGGTGTATATGGTGAATGTCATTGCTTGGCCTGTCTGACACATTATTGTTCGAAAAGATATCCACGAGATCTGCATGCAGTCAGTGTTTAATTTAGGAGTCTCGGGAGGGGTTTCCCCAGGACGACATTCCCCACAGAAAAATTGAATAGCTGCTCTTTATATGTCAAGAAAAGAAATATCCACTGATGAATCAAGATGTGGACTATATAAGATAAAATTAGATGATACACTTTTTAGAACGTCATTCGATTTACTAACGGGATTGTACTCAAAGACTAAAAAAGGTCCTCAGAAAAAGAGAGATGACAAGAGGTAAAAACCTTCCAGTCTTTTCCTGGTCAGCGCCCCCTCGCCTCAACGGTAATTGGCCGACCGCCAAACTTTGTCCTCGCCTCTCCCCAGACACCTGGATCCCAAAAGCAGAGTTGAACTAGATTAAACACTGCTTGCTGCTGTTGGTGCAGAAGATATAGAGACCCATAATGCCGTGCTCCAAGCATCTTTCGACACATCAACAGTGCACTCAGAAACCCATCTTAGCCTAAATAATTCATCTGTCTGTGTTGCATCAGTTATCTGACTTTTCTGACGGCATCAACGTCTGCAGCTTCCTTTTTCTTCAATGTTTAGATATCTCACTCGGTCCAACATATTTCCGTCTGTATATCTCATGAGCTCCTATGTCCTTCCTTTGAATCCGGATCATCTTGCAGGTCAAAACATTTTGGAAATCGTGTCTGACACACGCGCCGCCAAAGACCTTCAGGTTCCTTCGATTTAGACTGCATGACATTGTGTCAAATTTCCATTTGATTTTCATGGCAGCTAAACGATTGCAGAATTTATTATACACCACGCTCGCTTTACCAATTATCATTTCTGCTACTTATAGATCTACTTATTCTATAACTAATGCTCGAAGAAATGTGCAAATTAAACTAATTGAAACGTCAGAGCTTTCCGACTTAGCGAAACTTCGCTCTTTCACCAACTATGGCGAAGCAGGTATGCAGACTTTTTAAAAGTTGCCTGTTTTGTAAGAGTTAACACTCACAAAATAACTAAGCACAATAAAAAAACTTTAATGCGGCCATAATATTATTAAGTTGAGTTTAAATTTCCATTAAGCGGAGTCGCATTTTTGATCTATAAAATAATCATTCAGATTCTGAGCACACTAGCAGCGACTGTGCCAGGCCAAGAGGAAATGGCTTGGGTGGGACACAAGAACTATTGAGAAGAAAGACAGATGTTAAAATGCGACAGGTGCACCATAGACATCAAAGTTAAAATTTCAAAATATTTGTCAAGTATTGCAATTTATATGGCATAATTCTAAAGGCCTAAAAAGACAGCAATACATGCATACACAAACTATAACTAAGGGCTAAATTCAGACCTAAAGTTGCCTAAACGCCCTAAAGAAACATAGGCTAGTTTTGCAAATAAGACAAGAATGATCAAGTCTGTTTCAAAGATGGCAGAAGACTATTGCAGAAGACTCTTCGAGTATCTTTGTTGAAAATAGAGTTTACCTTTCCTTCTGTTGCATTTGTATACTGTTATGTGTGTTGTGCTGTTATGTGTGTTGTGCTGTTATGTGTTTGTACTGTTATGCATTTGTACTGTTATGTGTTATGGATTATATTGCAAGAAGGAGTTTTGCGTTTGTTTCGTCAGCAGTCGTTAGATGGCGGAAGTGCATATAGCTACTACTTTGCCAACTAAAGAAAACGACTTTCGTACTTGCAAGATGCAGAAGTCTTAACGCTCCATTCTTGCCTACCCTCCATTGTTTAACCCCCCTCCCATCACTCCAGTTCCTTAATTCTCCCCCTCCATTTTCCATTTTCCAGCAGAGCAGGATGCACACATCAACCTCGAAGCTCTCAATTACTTCAGCAGATCAGCCAGTATGCGAATCGCTTATCAGCAAAGATGGCTCCGTAATGGATGGTTATAGAATATAGAGATGGCTCGGTTATGTGGAGCTGCGTATAAGGGATCGTGTTCCATAGATAAGTTAAGCGATAGACTTAAGTTATACGCGAGAAGAAACGATTGCTGAACATCTAATAGGCAGAGACTGCAGACACGATTTATGTCTATGTATACAGACATTGTACGTCATAGCCTATGCTTAGTAGGGCTATAAGAAATAATCTCTAATGGGAAAACTGAAGAAGCGTGCAAGATGGCTTAAAACAAGTTTTAATCACAACGAAACATCGTATAGGCCTACTGCGCATGCGCAATAAGACGTTTTCGAGCGCACGAACAACACAAGACTTCTCATCTGCAGAAAAGTGCAGCAAAACTACAAATCAGTTCAATGATCTAAATACATAATTATAATAATCGTTGCATAGTGATCTATCGAAGATATATAGACAGACCTACAATCAGATTAGCATTCTGAGTTACCGAATACTAGCAAACTAGTTTTTGATATTCAAATTTTGATCTCTCATAGCAGTTGACTAAGTTTAGTTCGTATCATGACTGCAATTAAGTAACATCAGAGCGGAAAAAACCCGAAGAAAGCAGACCATAGAGTGGACAATGGACAATGCAATCACTCATTTTACCAAAAAGGGGTTAAATCAGGCAAAGGGCGATCACTAAGACATCTAGGCTATCAGAAAAAATAAACCAGGATAGAGCATGCGGCTCAGAATTCCCATAAGGCACCTCTCTATCTGAATAAAAACACGTCTAATCTTTCATGCTCCGCTCTCGAGGGGAATCATTGTGCTGCGGGGGCAAAATGTCGGTCTGTATGTAACACGATCGTCCGCGGATCTATCTAGCCTATCTATCGTCTGACTTCCTGGTCGATTGACGTATTTCAGACGGCGGCCTTGGAAGAGGAGGATCGGCCAAGGCAGAGAACGCCTGCGCTGATAACCTATCTATGAGTCAGTGACGAAAGGAAGAGGTATAATACAGTCGGCACGTCCTCTGTGAACCCATTGTGTGCTGCTCTATTATACAGCATTCTGTGGTCACGTGCTACTCTATTATGCAGCTTTCTGTGGCCATGTGCTATAATCTATTATGCAGCATTCTGTGGCCATGTGCTACTCTATATTATGCAGCATTCTGTGGCCATGTGATGATCTGTTATGCAGCATTCTGTGGTAAGGACATAATGATGAATTATCTATAACTGAATCATTGGGTCTGCATATCTAGGTGCATATGTCTTAATAGTTTTATATTAATCGTGAGCAACGTCCACGAATTTCTTAAATGCTATTCTAAAGTTATAAGTGCATGGAATTAACCAGCTTATTCACGAGCGATCAGGTTTTTTGTGGTCTGGACTTTGGACTAAGCTAGTATCTGCTACTTAATTCATCAGACAATCTGCAGTTCAGACCATGCAGCAACAATAGAACGTGCGGCTATCAGGAAATACTTTTAAAGAAGGAGAGTGGCCTTCGGGAGTAAGTAAGTGCTCGAAGAGTGACGAAAGAGAGGAAACGAAGTAGTGGTGCATGAGGAGAGTAAAGTGCAACGAAGCCTGAGGTTTGTTTACTAAGGCTACAGTCGATTTAAGAGCAGTTTGCTTCTAATCTCTCGTATACGCTACGTTCTGAATAGAACAATAGGTCTATGTCAGAGTGTAGTAAGAGAATTACTACCATAAATAACTTCTGGTAATCATCGTTTTTAATAATGGAAAGCCCAGAGCCCAAACAAACGCCATCTGGAAAAGCTTTCCGTCCATCCCCACCCGATATATTCATAGTTTATCTTGTCCTTGCCTGAACTTCTTGCTAAAGTTATGAATCATATCCACAAAATTAGATAAAGTAACGGCGTCATAATTGTTCACAACGGCGTGTGAATATTGACCCTGTAATCGTAAACTTCAAATTTCTAACGCGCTACTTTAAAGATAAGCTGAAGGGGCACCATCGTATTCACGAGAGCTGCGTCATATCACAGATGTTGTCAAGAGGTCGATGCTCAGTGAAGGTGAAATCTGAGTCCTGCTGCCAGAGAGACTCTGCATAGAAAGAACCAGAGAAAGTGTGATCTCTTATTTCAAATATTTACTCCTGAAGGAAACATGTGAAAATCTTATTCACGTGCTGCTCTGAAACCAACGCTCATGTGCTCATGTACCGTGTGTCTTTGTATACACATCGCCAATGGAAGACAGACAGCGGTGCACTGGTGCAGTAAGAACGGCCAGACGATGGCCATCATGGTGAATGACTGAACAACGATGTCATGCAGCTGATTCATGTCACTTACTAATAGGTGGCGTATAATTATGGTAGCCCATAGCTCATCAGTTGATGATGTCTTGTGCCTTCCGTGTTCGGCAGCTGTCGCACTCTGTTGCTATGGTTTCCTATTGTTTCCATGGCGATGGCGTTGTGTGCCTGTGACCTATAGTGTTGAAAAGTTCTCAGTTACATGTAGTTAATTCGCTTCTGTTGTGTGGTGTCGGATTTTAGTCAACAAACGAGGGGGCAGTATCGCTTCACATTGAATCGAAGACGTGCCAAACTGACTGACATGGTATGCAGTGATGTCAGTTTTTGAATAATTCATAATTATATTGACCGAATCTTGATTCCTTTTATGGAAATGATTAAAGCGTTGATCTCATGAGAATTTGAAAACAGATTCTCCTGCATGGCGTGCAATTTCCTCAAGCGACTTTGTAGCCAGATTCTTTTAAACCGCCAAACTAACAAGTCAGCATGCACTACTTTTCCGCCAACAAACTCCAGATTACTGCGCACACCACTAAGTCTGCAGTTATTCGGCGTTTGGCACAGACTCAATTGTCTTATATGATTGAATCTCGAAGACATAGGATTTGAGCAGCGATAGCAGGTAGAACCACTAAGGAACGCTAAGTCATGCCCCACATCGACCTGAACGGTGGAGGCGAATCTCTATCTATACGGGATTTAGGTTTATAAACGCAACCTGGAGTCGAACCCAGCACTTAACCCAGATCGTCATGGAAGCGGCAAAGCGTCGCAGAGGACGCACCATTGGTGATGTTGATGCTGCTACTGCTGCTGCTGCATGATGTTGCTGATGACGACGACGACGATGATGATGTTGATGATGATGATGATGATGATGATGATGATGATGATGATGATGATGATGATGATGATTATCATCATCGTCATCACCAGCATCATGATGATGTTTCAGCTTAGATTTTGTTTGGTTTGAAATGATGAGGAGCTTCAAAACTACATTAACACCGTGCTGAGAATTACTGACTTTGCAACCGTAATATTATTATTGTTATGACAATGAATGAACAGACGAATATTAAACTCTAAAATGATTTGAATGGCGGACCAATACCTACGGTCTGGAAGCTTCTGACGCTGAATTGGCTGTCGATTTGAATTTACGACGTGGTCGCTTATTTCTCTTAGTTCTTCTGCACTTCGTTGCGACTGTTTCCTCATCCCCATCACTGCTGCTGCTACTGCTACTGCTGCTGCTGCTGCTGGCGCCGTTGCTATGGTTCTGGTGGCCATTCTTATGTTGATGACGTAATCGGTTTCTTTTGATGACAGAATATTTTGGAAGAGGCAACAATCTGTTCGATGGATTTGAATCGGTGAAATCTGATTCATGATCATCCTTGCAGAGATGTTGGTCATCTTTTGTTTTCGCGTGTCTCTGGTCCTTTGTGTTATTGCTCAAAGGCGATTTAGTTGGTGTTGCTGATAGTTGGTCATCTTTAGTTTTCGTGTGTTTCTGGTCTTTTGTGTTTTTGCTTGGCGATTTAGTTGGTGTTGCTGCTGGGGCAGGATCGTCCGGGTCCTTCTGGTCCTTTTGGTCCTTTTGGCCCTTTTGGTCCTTTTGGTCCTCTTGGTCCTCTTGGTCTTTCCGTATTGTTGAGGTAGACACGTGGATTGCTGTCTGCTTGCGAAGAACAGCTTTGACTTCTGCAGTTGGTCGTTTATCATGATGATGCAGACAGGTGGTTGTGATGGCATCGTGCTGCTGCTGCTGCTGTTGCTGCTGCTGCTGTTGCTGCTGCTGCTGCTGCTGCTGCTGCGGTGCCTTTGGAATGTACTTGATTGCGGCTTTCGTCAGACGTTCCAGTCCTTTCTCAAACTTCGTCGGTGCTTTACTTGGCTCAGCTTCGACTAAATCAGCAGCAGCAGCTTCATCACATCGACCTTTGTCATCCAGTTGTGATGATTTCGGTGCCTCGTTTATGGATGCTGAATCTGACCTTTCAATGGATGTGATGAGAGGAGGAGAAGGAAAGGATTGGTCAATTGATGATGATGATGGCTGAGAAGTGCCACGTTGTAGATTAACTGCAGTTTCTGCCTGCTGTTCTTTATTCACGTCATTTGCGATTGGAGGAGTATTTTGAGAGAGTTTGACGGGGTAAGCAAGAGGTTGAACAGTGGAGCAACTCGTATGCTTGATCATAGTATTAGCTTTGTCTCTGCAATGATCGTCAAATCCAATGGCATTCGTGTTTTCAGCCGAAGCACTTCGCTTCAACACAGTCGCTCTTGGCATCGCATTCGACAGAGTCAATACGGTCTTCGATCTAAACATCGATGAATTGTACGCAACGCTTGTCATCATAGACGTCTTCGTTGTGACGCCTTGAGTTCTAGCCGTTGGTGATGACGACACAAGAGGAGGCGGTGACGTCAGCGATGAACCCGATGACGAAACGGTCGTCTGGGATTTTGCCCCAGAAGGATGATGCTCAACGTCACGTGACGAAAACGGAGTCAAGCGTGACGTCACAGACACGGCAGACTCACTCTTAGAACCTCTTGCTTTTGATGCAGCAGCCGGTGTTGGCACTGGACCCGACCATATTGGCACTGCGGATGGAACTGACGGCGCAAATGATCGACTAACAATACGGTCTGGTTTTGAAACTGGATTGGATGCTGGCGCTACAAGAGCAGGAGGTGCCCGCAGCTGCATAGACGACGTCTTTGTTGCAGGCGATGATGACGTCACTTGGGGATACAATGATGATCTAGTCGGCAGCAATTTCGGCAAGTAGGATGCAGTGGAAAATTGTTGCTTTTGAGCCTTCGAGTTCTGTAGCAGCTCTAATGCGTCTCTGCTTTCTTGATGAACGCACTGCGGTTGAGAATTTTGTTTGGTTGTTGTCGATGCATTAGATGCAGACGAGAAGTTCTTCATCGCAGGAGCTGAGGATTGTGGGAAGGTCTTATTCGCAGTAGCTGAGGATTGTGGGAAGGTCTTATTCGCAGTAGCTGAGGATTGTGGGAAGGTCTTATTCGCAGTAGCTGAGGATTGTGGGAAGGTTTTATTCGCAGGAGCTGAGGATTGTGGGAAGGTTTTATTCGCAGGAGCTGAGGATTGTGGGAAGGTCTTATTCGCAGGAGCTGAGGATTGTGGGAAGTTCTTATTCGCAGGAGCTGAGGATTGTGGGAAGGTCTTATTCGCAGGAGCTGAGGATTGTGGGAAGGTCTTATTCGCAGGAGCTGAGGATTGTGGGAAGTTCTTATTCGCAGGAGCTGAGGATTGTGGGAAGGTCTTCTTCGGAGATGCAGGGCAGGTAAAGGACGTCTGGCGGGTGACTGCAGGCGATGACGTCATTCTGAATGGACGATGCATCTTAGTTAAGTCTTCTTCGCTCTTCGAAGGAGTTCTTATAGCGCATTTTGAAGCTATCGAGACCCTGTTGTCAATCGCTTTCGGGAATTTCACAGACGTGTCGACTTGACCTGTTGCTAGTTTCCACAATGGTTTGGCTGGCTTTTCATTCAAATTCGGAGCAGAGGAATGCGCCATTGTCTTCTGCTGGAACTGTTGTCTCAGTCTTTGAACGGGAGTCAAAAGTGAAACCTGATGATGATGATGATGAAGTGATGACACATTATCTGTTGACTTCGTGCATGATGAAGGACTGATAATTATTATTGATGCGATGTCGGTTGTTGCAGATCGATTTCTGACGGGTTTTGGTCGGTCGGTCGTCGATGCTGCATCGGTGCTGCAGGGTCCACTGACGACGGTTGGGCTATTGTGAATGAGGTCATCACAGGAACGATGCCTTAGAGGCTGAGACGGCGGTTGTCCTTGTCCTACCACGGAATCGCCCTCCTTGCCAGACATCGACTGCTTCCACTGATTAGTTCGAGTGCCTTCTGCGGTCGCACTGAAGCGGGTTTCTTTGAAGGAGGCTGCCCTTCGAAGAGGGAAACCTGGGCTGCACTTCTCAGGGGACGGACCCCCGTGTGACTGCGAACATTTCTCGAAGATTTTCATCACAGCCCTAACGTTGGAGGTTGGTTTAGAAGACGGAGGAGGAGGCAGTGTCGTCTTGCCTGCAGCGTCTCTTTCGGGCGGTTCAACTGTTGAAGAAGTCGATGGATGTGGTGATGGTGATGATGGTCCAGTTCGATCGAACGAAACGTCACACGATCGATGAAACCTTTGCTGTAGAAGAAGAGTCGAACTGCGAACTCTCTTCCCAGGATCCTCCTCTTGTTTCACAGATCGGAATGATTTAGCGCCGATAGGTGGTCGACAGTTGCTGCTGTCCCGCACTGTTTGACCCGTTGACCCTGTTTGACCCGTTGACCCTGTTTGACCCGTTGACCCTGTGTTGACCTCCAGATGACCTCCGACGGGTGGGCCACACGGTGGCTTCGAACGGCCGTCGGTCGAAGTCTTCCACGATTGGCCTTCATTACGCTTTTCGAAATGGTTCAGCCTTTGCCAGGAGAGTGAACCAGATCCGAGATTGGAGACGTCTCCATACGACGATGTATTGCTGCCTCTCTCCTCTAAGCTGTACGACCTACAAACACAAAATTAATTAAGTAACTGGATGAGAAACTAACGAGAAGAATTAAATTTCAGAGAAAAAAAAAAGAGTTTTGAAAAGGCGGCTGAAACTGCAGCTGAGTGTAGACGTCTATATACACCCACGACATTGTATAAGTTGCAATTTATTTTTGTCGAGAATGGTGTAGCATTATAAAATAATGATTAAAATGATCAAGTGAGTGACAGTTCTGACACCATAACGAAATGGTGGGAGATGTAGTGACAGAAGTTGTTGTGAAACAGGAACAACGCATCAACGGCGCCACGGTTTAAACTTTGATATGGAGAGTAACCTACATGTACCTACGTGTATGAAGGTCCTTGATAATTTAAAAGTTAAAACAATGCGCAGAAATTATAAGAAGGCATAATATTTCTATCATTGCCTGATGCGAACCTTTGGCTAAATCTAATAGGCCTACATGTACCTCCCGGTATTTTTTTTATAGATGCACCTTTCTAGAAGTTCAATGTTCATTCTCTGCATCATTTGTCTTGTGTCAGATCATTCATTATCTAGTGCCCATTACGTGCATCCCGTTCACTTATCGTATATATCCACTTATAGACCATTAGACTTATAGACTGTCCTATATAGACAGTTACTACGGATTGAATAACAGCGAATAGTCTTGAACATAATTATTGCTTAGTGATTAGGCGTCAATAAACTATGCAGTGTCAGCGACTGATGTGATTGAGTCGAACGCAAAAAAGAAGCTTTTAATTTTCCTTTCATAAATATGAATCACTGCAGCAGCGAATGATTAATGATTAATGCCGTGCTATAAAACCATATGATTAATGATTAATGAATGATTAATGCCGTGCAATACAACCAGACACTCGTAGGCTATACATTATAATAGACATCATTGAATCAATTAACGATTCGATCATTCGGGTTCCTGTCAAAAGCTGCGGATATCAGAGCGCTTGGAACTATTCTGCATGGGTTGGACTGCATTGACTATCACATCATGTTCACCGTCTATACAATAGATCTATAATTACACAAGGAAGTGGTGATATTGATCAGAATCGATCCGTTACGCTCTGGTGGAAATGTGATCCAACCGGAAATGTTCACCGATCGCCTACTCAATGTTCATTGTTCAATATAAAAATGGCAACTGACACCAAATCCGATACGATCCGACTGTAGTCGGTCAGATCGAATCGGTTCGATGTAGGCTATTTATGCGTAGGGCTGCCAACCGTCCCGGATTCGCCGGGACAGTCCCGGAATCGGCCCTTGCGTCCCGTGTCCCGGATTGATCTCAAATTGTCCCGGAATTTGCTCTAGGCCTTGAGATCCACTTATAAACACCAAAATAATGTTATTCCTATTTTGCATAAAGCCTGCTAAACTCAACCAGTTGTAGCTTACTATTATCTTTGCATTCTGCTTTCTTTCAGACCAATAACATTGGGTGATCATCGGTTCAGTTGAAGTCTTAAAAACTTGATAAATCGCTGTTTAGCACAATAATAGCCTAATATTGTTTTCGTTTTCCATTTTATTTACGAACAACCTGCTTCTAACAATCGCAATTATCGGAGCATCGGAAAGTTCACAGCCGACCTTAAGAAAGCAGAACTGGTGCTTTTAAAATATAAATGTTGGCAAGACATGCGCTGATTTTTTGACTTTGTGCTCAGTGTTCTGAAACTGCTTAAAGTTCAGAAGTAGGCCTAGCCTAGGTTTAAGATAAGTTCTGTTTCCCGGTCGCAGGCCTACATGTATAAGCCTATAGTCTTAATCTGATAGGCCTAGGTGACTGGAGTTTTAAATTATTAAGAGCTGTTAAAAAATTAGATTAGAGATATTATATTGGGCTGAGACAACATTTAATACATTAATATTATGGCTATCAGTACGTGGACAGTGCAAACTGGTAATGGCACATCGAATGACTGCAAGCGCGCGTCCCGGAATGGCAAAATCAAAAGTTGGCAGCCCTATTTATACGTTCTGTAGTTTCCAGAGGAATCATATCTATTACGCTGTACATGTATATAATTATGGTACAGGGAATTCGTAATATGCCTTCCTTTAAATATAATCATTATCATCATCAGCTTCGGAGCTTTGCTTCATATTGCATAATAGTTTAGACAAACTCTGTGTAATTTTGCACAGTCATGGTATTTGTATAGGCCAGCATACTTGGAGTATTTAGGATTAGGGTTAAGTTAATAAACATATACGCCTAGGCCTACATAAAAAATTATACCCTGATTATACAATATACAAATTCCCTGTAACATATATATAGATCTATATATATATATATAGCCTCTATATATATATATATATATATATATATCACCTGTCACTGAACGAAGAGAACGAGCTGTCGTGACAATCACGAAGTCCCCTTCTTAATCCTCGACCCCTTTCGCTGCCAGCAGCGATTGCGGAGGGATTCTTTGGCGAGTACTCGGTCGCTAGCTTTAGGCTGGACAGAAGTTTTCGCCGGGTTGCTGCGGGTGTATCCGAAACAGATTGTCTTGGCGGATCGTCATCTGTACTCAATGAATCGCCACAGAAACTCCTCTGTCGACCTGCACAGTTCACACATAAATTGATAAACAATAAAGCTTCAAATTTCTCATAAGCTTATAGTCGAATGTATAGGTCTACATGCATAGCGAAAGTTCTGTTTAGTAGATCTTCAACTCTTAGTAACAAACGGGGAAACACAATACCAGCACAAGGCCCAGAGTCAAGCTCACATAATTATATATTCATCAAAGAAAGATGATGCGACGTTTGCAGTTTGATCGTTTCATCATCATTTCCCTTATAATTAATTAATATAAATATATTGTGTTTTCCCCGTTTACTACATTATGGGCTGAAGAGCTACTAAACAGAACTTTCGCTACATTCGACTATGGGAACCAGATGCATGTTATATGCACTTGATTTATGCTCAAAGTTGTTCAAATGAATCTGAGGCGCGAGACAAGTAGATCTATGCGTAAAGCATTTATACATAGGCTAAACGTTACCTCCATAATCAGGTTGCAAGTAATAATGCATATAGTTTACACACAATTAGAAACACAAAAATCAGATCGTGATCAGATCAACATCCAGAGATTCAGTCTGTCACTATCAGAGACAGAGTAAATAATATGGTGGAAAAGTAATTTGAAATGGTAAATATTAAAATAGAAAGCGAAATGGCACGTGACTGCAGTGCAGTAGGCCTACACAGAACGAACAGATCAATGCCATTCACAATATTTCATCCGACAACTGATCAAGGTAGAGTAGTAGCTCATCACGATCAGTTCTATAGCTGGCATCAATAACTTAGAATGACAATGATTATGTTGATGATGATGATGATTATGTTGTTGTTGTTGTTGTTGATGATGAAGATGATAGTGATGATGATGGTAATGATGATTATGTTGTTGCTGTTGATGATGATGGTGATGGCGACGACGACGACGACGACTATGATGATAAGTATGCGTAAAATTATGTCCATCGATTTTCATTGACCCTATACAGCTGTGCGAAAGCAATTAGTTATATGACCTTCACTGCAGCAAGCATCTGCAGGTATCGACTTCTGGATGATCGCTTCCTCTTCTCCATCGTCAACATCAAACGCAGGTTCTCTGTTGATGAAACGGGTCTGACCTGCAACACGACCACACACGACCAACCCATATACAAATTCGAGGCTGATTTGTCGATATTTGCATGCAGTATAAGTAAAATACCAAGTTAGACTAAACATAGATATAACACAGCGCAATGAAAAATAACCGAGAAGCGAGATCTTAAAGAGTGAGCCTACACTCACATCGCCGTCCGCGTGAACGGAAAAAATGCCCCGGTCAAAATGTCCAGGAAAAAATTTCCTGGACAAAAAGTCCCCGAACAAAAAGTTCCAGGACAAATACACGTAGGTGCCGTCATAACTTTTCGGGGGTGTCATATTTTCACTAGCCTATAGTGACTTCAAATGGCAATAAGATTGACTGAACAAAAAATAATTTCGGCTGTGTGAAGTTCACGTTAGCAGCTTCGGGATGGTATGAATTGCTTCATATAAGTGACTTAAAACTTTAAGTACAGTTAACGTCACAACAAAACACTTCATGTGGCAGTAGTCCTATCTTGTACCATGCGCAAAACATTCATGCTTTCAGATTCAGAATGCAAACGTTTATCTCACGAATGTCTCACCAGTTTTTCGTCGATTGCTCATAGTTGTTCTCGATGCACAGAATTCATTCTCAGAGGAAAACGTCAGAAGTTTTCAGCTGCAAAATAAACACACTTCTATGAACACTCACTCTAACATCAAATGAAACTTAAACGATAGCAGCAAATTATTGCCAATAGAGATAATGCATGGTCAAAATCTTGACAAACTGAGGAAGACATAGATATTTCTATGCATCATGAACAAAATCCTGCATTCAACAGACTCTATAGAACAATATAGGCCTATCTTCGTTGTCAAATTGCCTTTAGAAAAACATCGGTAGAACAAATTCTTATACAGTGGCAATTCGAGTAGGCCAGTGTACAGTGTACACCCGTGACTTCAAGTTTAATGGTTGTAATTTGATATTTTTGTAACTTTCCGCTTTCCTAATGTCTAGCTTTATTTTCAAAACCCTGCAGATTCGTCCTTCTTTTAGTTTAAGCTTACATGCAGTTCTTAAATCAGCAAACTGCATAAGAGTCATACATAAAATTCTAGTTTATGGTGTCTAAATACATGATCATCGCGTGTGCATGTGAGATTGCGAAACAAGGGTCTATGCCATATGGAAAATTTTCTTAGTATGCCTAAATGTTAAAAACCAATTAGGTCTACTTTTGCAAGAAGCAATCAGAACGAGCTGTCGCTGTTGGTCCTTGACGAATGAACAGTCTCCTAGTCAGTATCATTTGCAAATTATCAAATTCAACCAATGAATTTAATCGCGCTGCTGTAATTTGGCTTAGGCCTGTGCATGGGCGTCCGCAGGAATTTTTCTAGGGGGGCGCAAACTTTTAAATAATTGTCACATGGTCTAAATTTAATGGGTGACAGTTTGAATTTCCATATTACCACGAGAGAATCCTATAGCCTACCCATAGGCGTAGGAGACGGGGGTCCAGGGGGGGGCAAATGCCCCCCAAATTTCGGGCAAGTCTGATTTTTCGGGCAAGCAGACCCGGAAAAAGAAAAAAAGTTTTAGAAAAATTTTTACTTTTTTAATTTTTCCGGGTCTTCTTGCCCGAAAAATCAGACTTGCCCGAAAAAAATGGACGTCAGACCTTTCGAGCAAAAAGTAACGTGAAATTTCAGAAGATTTTGCCCGGATGACTAAAAAAGGTCGTCAGAATTTTCGGGCAAACGTAACGGGAATTTTTCTTAAGATTTCGGCCGGACGAAAAAAAATTTTCGGGCAAAAGTCTCATTTTTGCCCCCCCAAAGTTGAATTGTCCCCTACGCCTATGAGCCTACCCATACGTTATGCGCCCAAAGAAAGATATAATTATAGGTTCGACTTGTAGAACGAATCGATAGTCACATTGAAAATCGCAAAATCGCAACCAAATAATCTAAATTTCTGTGCAACTTTGCGAAAATCCAGGGGGGCGCACTTGCGCCCCCTTGCGCCCCGCTGCGGACGCCCATGGGCCTGTGCTGTCCATTTTGACCATGGATACTTTTAAGTTAACCTTTTGCGTAACGCTACGTTTTTATAATAAATCACAAATGATTGAGTTTTTGCAATGCTGCACAATCTGAGTAGACTATAATTTGGCTCTAAAATCTATATCCCATTAAAAAAGCAACATGCTCCGTCATTAGGAAAAGTTCAATATTTATAATAAAATATCGAATTTTGCAGCTAGGCCTACATAATGATAAACTTCTCAGAATGATCATAAAGTAATCATTCAGTGAAAATAGGCTATAATATGGATCTGTAATTATTCTATATGTGTATACCGTGTTCAATGTTCATTGCGCTGCGCACGAATAATAGCTACATCATGATTGCACAATGCACATGACAATAAGGCGGAGGGGGTGACATTGTGGCTCTTCGTGAGCTTCAGTTTCTCATCTGATTTCATCTGGATTTAGCATCGACTCGCATTTCTACTCGTTTCAAACCACTGCATACTATAGCGCTCCATTAACATACGATGAACACGCTTAACAAGAGGCAATGAGCGGTATACAATGCTACATGAGCCCCGTGGAATCTGCCCTTGCACGCCAAAGGCCGTTGAGTCCGCCCTATAGCTTATTCGGCTGCAACATTCTTATTTTCTTTGATGCAACTGTTCATTCTCAGATACATGTACACTGAATCCAGCCTGAAAGTTATCAGCATGCCTATCCAGATTTGCCTGCGGGTGCTGAGAACAAGAAGATGCTGCTGCTGTTGATGCTAAGGATGCCTAAGACTAAACACAGGGCTTACACAGGGCCAGCAGTTAGAAGGAAGATACTGAAAGAACAATTGCCCAGTGGTGCCTTGACTTTTATGCTGCAGGCATTCATTGACTTTGTCGACATTATGACTGTCATTCATCAGCAATCATTCAACGTATAATTATGCTACTATGGTCTAAAATCTAAATCTAAATATGTATTAAACTCGTTTCAAAATTACTGCAAATAGGCTAATCTAATCTGACGTCTTCCATGGTCACGCCATCATAAGCGCTCGTGAATAAATTGGTGCCCTGGATTAAACTTTCAAGTAGCGCTTCAGAAATGTCGAGCTTACGATTATCATAATGTACATAAAATTAATAACTCGATTGTTGTTCAGAGTGAAACTGCGTTAAAATTAAAATTCGTTGAAGAAATTCAATTCTGCCAAAAAGCCAAGGGATCCTATAGTTGCATGTATATGCTACACCCATAAATACAGGGTGCGGCAAAATAAAGTAATCTCCTACGGTTTTTAGCCCATAACTTGAATAAACATACGAATTTTTAAATGAAACTTTACAGTCTTAAAGGCAATTCATAGTTACGTACAATGTTTCAAATTTAAACAAAATATGTCAAACAGAACTAAAGTTATATCATATTTAGTGAGGGCACCCACCGTTTTTTGACGATTCAAAAACCAAACGCAATTTTTAAACGTTTTTTTGCTAATATCTTGGCCAGAAGTAAGAATTTCAAAATGAATGTTTACAGGCTTAAAGACAATTCATTATTACACACGATGGCAAGATTTCATCAAAATATCTAAAAGTTTTACCACTTTTAGTGAGGCCACCCACCGTTTTTGACGATTCAAAGACATAACGCAGCAAAAAGTAACAAAAACACGATTTTATTAAGTCTCATCTCAAATAACTGTTGTTAAATGAACTTAGTAGTGCTTTACAACTTGTTTTCACTGTGCTTACCACCAGTTCAGT
Source organism: Lumbricus rubellus (assembly GCA_945859605.1). Classification (NCBI taxonomy): domain Eukaryota; kingdom Metazoa; phylum Annelida; class Clitellata; order Crassiclitellata; family Lumbricidae; genus Lumbricus; species Lumbricus rubellus. The sequence continues at coordinate 43,283,664 of OX243811.1, read as the reverse complement.
GCCAAAACTTTTTTGAGTCTCTTTGCAAAGTTCTTGATGGACCTGTTGATTAATCTGACAGATTCCTTATTTACCAATTTGATTGTCATTCTTGCTAAGTGACTTCTCAGTGACGTGCAGCTACGCTGGTACCGTGTTTCTTTTTTAAATAGTAATAACAATGATCATCTGGCAATATCAAGGCTATATGATAACAATTATTTGAGATGAGACTTAATAAAAAAACGTGTTTTTGCTACTTTTTGTTGCGTTATGTCTTTGAATCGTGAAAAAACGGGGGTTGGCCTACCTAAAAGTGGTATAACTTTTATTATGTTTGAAATATTTTGATGAAATTTTGCCAACATGTGTAGATATGAAGTGTCTTGAAGCCTGTAAAATTTCATTTTGAAATTCGTACTTCCGGCCAAGATATTGGCCAGAATAATTAAATTGGTGTTTTGTTACTTTTTGCTGCGTCGCGTTTTTGAATCGTCAAAAAAACGGTGGGTAACCTCACTGAAAGTGATATAACTTTTGTTTTGTTTGAAATATTTTGTTGAAATCGAAACATTGTATGTAAATATGAATTGCCTTTATGACTGTAAAGTTTCATTTAAAAATTCGTATGTTTGGCCAAGATATGGACTAAAAACCGTAGGGAATTACTTTATTTTGCCGCACCCTGTATATTATTGCCTGCTATATGCATTATCATTCTTGCAAGAATCAGTTTAAATATCAATTTATGAGAGCTTGATCTTGACAGGATCTTGAATCAGCAAACACCGCTTTCAACACGTTACTCGCATATTAAGTTCTTCCAATTTTCTACCATAACATAAACAAGTCTTTCGTTATAGTGTTCACCGGCCTCCATCTTTTTCCACGAATAAATATCCACATCTTCTCCGATTACCTGCGTATTTAGGAAACCGATCAATATTGAACACAGAGCTACATGAGAGTCGCTGGCGACTTGGCGTGCTGCTACTTTGAACAAAGCGTCATGCGTGGTTCCAAATTCTCTCGAGAACGAAAAATATTTTAAGATTAGGTTTCGCGATCGTCCTAGAATTTAAAAAAAATGCAAGAAGTAGTCCACAAAGCAGATTGCTAACCTAGCATTCGGGAGAAAATGCTATTGGTCTACCAATGTTCACAATTCCGAGGATTCGCTGGACACATCAACATTAAAGTGTGCATGTAGAAGGGTGGATGTCATATGACGGAGAACATCGAGCAGAAAACTTGGATTATTCGAAAATAATTATTATCTGCAGAATGCATGGAGAGGACAGAAAAATCAAAGCGCTGGTGCTTGAGACTCCGTGCACATTGGTCAAAAGGATGCAAAGCATGGTGGAGGGCACGAGCAGAAGAATAGCCTATATGACCACACAGAGAATGGACAGACGACATCGAGAGGTAGTGTGGAAAAGATCTACAGAGACTGAATCACATCTGGTTTTGGATAAATCAAACTGCATGGAGAGCCTTCAATGCATCCTGAAGAAATTCTCGAAAATCTATACATTACATTAATTGTACATTACATGGTGCTGAATGACTTTTGTCAACGATCAAGTAGAGTTAAATTTACATAGATTTTTCGCATTAACTGCAAACAGAGTGCTGCAATTTATTCAGAATAAGCTATAGATTTTTAAAACCACAAGTAGAATAAGCTTACACACATTAGCGAGAGATTAAAGTGCATGCCCATGGTCTGCTTTGAAACTCAATGCATAAACCTATAATGCACGTGGCAAAATCTGTAGAATTATATAACTGCAGAGTCTGGTAAGATAACAATCATACATCCTATAGTGCATCGTCATATACATTTATACTGCATACAAGTTGTCTGCTTTGCATGGGTTGATATCGATGCGCGTTCGTCCGTCCGTTCGTCCGTTCGGCGAATAAAAACAAGTGGAGATATAAAAGGGCGACTGGATACACTTTGTAGACCTACCTCTCAGCAGTTCCTAGCTTCGTGGTAATAGGCTGATTACGTAAGCAGACTCAAGTTACATGCCAGACGCAGCAGGCTTATACATGTCAAGCAAGTTCGCATGTTATGATCGTTGTATAGCATATAGCATTATTATAGTAATGACGACTCGCACTGTGTGCTATGCATCTATCCGAAAAACACTTTCAAGGCCGACGAGATTCCGCAGTGAGTCGTATCATCAACATATGAAGAGAGGGAGAAACGGAAGAAAGGAGGAATATAGAATGCAATCAAGGTTTCCACGGCTGCTGCTGATGCTGCTGCCACTGGTGTTATATATCGCAACCTTAACGTCGAATGGCTGTAGTCATGATGATGCTGAGTTGCAGCAGTACCAGCAGCAGCAGGACCAGGAACTCAACTCCATCTTGCTGTTCTAGATAAGACCATCAGCATCAGCAGCAAATCCATTCCGTAACACCGTCATCAATGGCAGCAACGAGAGCAGCAAGGTTCCTCCTCTGCCTGTATATATATATATATATATAAATTATATATACATATATATCAGAGAAAGAAGACTGAAGAAAGAATGACTAATATATTATATTAAATATATGTATTTTATAGTTGTATACGTTTCCCATGCTTTGAAGTCTGAGACTCCGTGCACATTGGACAAAAGGATGCAAAACTCATCATAGACGCCCATCGTTTATACGTTGGATAAACCTATTTCTGTGTGTGTGTGTATAAATATATAGGCCTATATATACAATTAGATATGCGCAAAACACATGCATGGTTTATGCATATATACATAATAGATATATATGTGCATATAAATATGCAGTATATATATAGCCCTGCTATATATGTGCTGCACTACAATAGCTGCAATGATGCAGTCTGTTTTTTGTCCTGCAGTCTGTTAGGCATGCAGAGGTGGGGCTGCGGTGGTTTCAGTCTGCATGGAAGCGAAGATGAGCCACAAACCCTTAGGCAATTACAAGAGACATGCGGTCTTCATAAATGCTGCCACACGTATAAATAACATCTCTCTCTTCTCTTCCTCCTCCTCTTCTTCTTCTTCTTCTTCTTCTTCTTCTTCTTCTTCTTCTTCTTCCTCTCCTCCTCCTCCTCCTCCTCCTCCTCCTCCTCTTCTTCTTCTTCTTCTTCTTCTTCTTCTTCTTCCTCTCTTGTAGTAAGCCAATGAACTGGCGCCTGACATTTGCTGCCTTTATCTTCTATACGACGACGACGACGACCGCTTATATGTCCGTTTGTGTTTCAAGAGCCGTCTGATAAAAGTCCCGAGGCCACTTCCACCTGAAGCAAGGAGAACCATCAAAATCACTCAGTCTCTCTGTCTGTCTGTCTGTCCGTCTATCTGTCTGTCTGCCTCTCTGCCTTTCTCTGCTTCTATGTTTCTGTATGTCTGTATGTCTGTCTGCCTGTCTCTCTCTTTGTCTCTTTCTGTCATTTCCAGAACGGAAGAATAGGTCATGCATAGTCATAACGTGGAACAAGCGGATCATATATGCTACGGATAACAACAAATTTGTTATGCAACGCCTCCATGCCTCTCTAGCCTAGCAGTACACAAGTATCCCCAATTCCCCATCATGCAGCATTAGTTTAGAACGATATAACTATAGTCTATGTTTGACTATATATTATATATATACACATATTATACACACATATAGATATATATATATATAATATAAGAACGGATGAAAGGATGATGATAGGTAGAGGGACCTAGAATAGATGTGCAGCAGATGACATCGCCCCATTTGACAATAGTGGAAGAGGAATGAAACGCAGGCGGAGGCGATGAAGATATATACCCCCTCCCCCAACTTCACAAAAGCAAAAATCGTGGAGGTCTGAAATTAAAACGACGATGACATAATTGTTATCGATGAGAGGAAGGTAGAATTAATCTTTTGAATGACTTTCACGATAAATTTTTCTGACATGTCGTCGAATCATTTCTTCTAGTTATACTTTGTAAGAAACAATATCGATTTTACATAGACTTAAAACAATTTATTCCGCTTCAGAATCATTGCAACCATTTCACCTACACCATCGTTATTTGTGCATTCAATGACTTGTGCATTGCTCTTCGTAAAGGTCTTGGATGATGAGTCAATAGTCGTTTTTTTCTTCGCCAGCTTCTCAATTGTATATTTCGATTGCTCGACCTGAAACTGGGCTCTCCTTCATTGCTGAATGACTTGTCCTTGAGGAAACTCGAATCATTGTTTACGTTTGCATTGCGTCTGGTTCCAATATTGCTCAGTTCAATGCTCCTTCATTCAAGATTCTTTGTAGCTTAGATCGACACCACACATTTGAACAACGGATCTTATAGTGCACAGTGCACGCTCTTTTTGCTCCGTCTTTGCTCTTGTAGTAGTAGTAGTAGTAGTAGTAGTAGTAGTAGTAGTAGTAGTAGTAGTAGTAGTAGTAGTAGTAGTAGTAATAATAATAGTAGTAGTGGTAGTAGTAGTAATAGTAGTAGTAGTAGGCCTACTTCTATCACTACACTACATCTATCACTACCAGTACAACTACTATTGCTGTTGCTGCTGCTGTATACTGCTGATGCTACTACTACTCCTACCACTACTGCTGCTGCTACTACTGCTACTACTGGTGGTTAGTTAGTGGCTGTAATCCTCTGCGATTTCAAATAAAGCGTTGGTGGTTCAAATTCACTTGGACCCCTAGATAATTTAGCCCCAATGAACACACAAGTTGTACCCCATCAATGGATTAATGATCCAAAAACGAAGAGCTAGGTCCTGCCAACCGCCATCATTTGCCGACGCTTAGAGATATTGCTGCCTCTCGATCCAGCTTAGTGGACTGCGCCTCCTCCTCCTCTTTCTCCTCATCTTTCTCCTCTACCTCCCCTCCTCTTTCTCCTCCTCCTCCGCTTCCTCCTCATCTTTCTCCTCTTCATTCTCTATCTCCTCTTCCTCCTCCTCCCCTTCCTCCTCCTCCTCTCCTCCTCCTCCTCCTCCTCCTCCTCCACCTTCTCCACCTCATCCTCCTCTTCCTCTTCCTCCTCCTTCTCCTCGTTCTTCTCCTCCTCCTTCTCTTCTTCTCCTCCTCCTCCTCCTCCTCTTCTTCTCCTCATTCTTTTTATTACCTTCCTCTTATTTCTTCATCTACATTATTACGATTAATATTACAAGCATTTTCACGAAGTGTTCGGTTTCTCCACCGACTTCAGCTGTCTATGTCTCCTCTGTCAATCACTCCTCCAGCTTTCAATCAAAATTGAAGTCTCACCTCTTCAAGAATTATTCATACCCGACTCATCTGATCTCCTACCTCTCTGCTCTAAACGACACCACCCTAACCGCTACCCTGCTCCTCTGTCTCTCTTCCCCTCTGTCCCTCTTCCTCTCTGTCACTCTGGCAACTGGACTCGGACCTACTTCCTAACACTGCCCTTTCGACAACACTTCTGACTCGACGTAGCTCTCGTGATTAAATTGGTGCCCTGGGCTTGGCTTTCGAGTGGCGCTATAGAAACTAGTAGCTTGCGATCACGATTACGAAATTGTTTGACATTATTGCAAGTTACTTACTCAGTCACCAACCTAATGATCTTGCAGTGAACATCGCTCATGAGGGTAGATGGTGCCGTGGGTGTCGAGGGTGTCGTGGGTGTCCTGGGTGCCGTGGGTGCCGAGGGTGCCGTGACCCGTGGGTCCCGCGGGTGCAGATAGTAACTTCTCTGTTGAATGAGATATTTGCCAAAGTCTACAGAATCTCGGTTCTTGGACTTTCCATACAAGAAGTTCTTTCGCTGCGAAGATGTCCATGCAGTGTCTAAATCCTCGTGTAAGCGTCCGTCATGCCAGGAGTAGAGATGAGGTGGAGTTAGAAATATCCAACCTCATGAAAGGACATTATGAGGGACATCTAATCACCAGTGTATAGGTGATAGAAGCAGATAATTATGGTTTCCATGCATTCTAATACACGGTGCTAATGAAAAACATGGTAGGCCTACAACGCGAATACGAAGACGACGTATAGACAGACAAGAGCAACGATGTAACGAACACTGATACACCTATGATAGATAGGATTATCAGATTATCACTCTGCCTATCTACATGTGTATGTGCTTTGAGGTTCCTGGGTGGATGCCATGAACCATCTCATATATATATATATATATATATATATATATATTATGTATAAGTGTATAACAACTGTATATAGTTACAGACACACGTATGATATTGAGTGTATGCCATAGACATGTTAGCAGAGGTCGCTTTAATGCTAATACATATAACTTAATAGCATGGCTTACTCTCTTACTCACTCGCAATCTCACGTTCGGTCCGTCTGTCTGTATGCATGCCTACATGTATGACTGCTTGCATTTTGGTGTCTGTGCGTGTCTATATGGCTTTGTCTGCGTGTATACGTATCTTCTGAACGATCTATTTATGCCGAATCGTCTGTATTTGTATGCACGTATAGGCCTATGCGCTCTTGTTTTTCTTTCCCTTTTAGTTGTTCGATAGAGAATGGAGAGAGACAGACACACGGACAGACAGGCAGGCAGACAGGCAGACAGACAGGCAGACAGACAGGCAGGCAGATTCGTAATGTTCTCTGCTGTGCACACGGTTGCATCTGCTACAGCAACTCAGATGTATGCTATACATGTATATTGCTTGCAGTCTGCAGCAGCACACGATGCAAGTTATACGTCGGTGCATTAAATGTATCGGCATCTGATCATGGAAAGAATTGTACGCAGACAATTTTCTGTCTAGTCTTGTGATCAGAATAAATACACAGTATAGGTTCACTTGCACGTTGTCTAATTATTATGATCCTGCGTTAAATAATTATTTCATATGTCTACATAATATAGTTACGACAGTATCGTCACTCTTTAGTATTATTACCAACTAACCGTACTAACGCAATCACATGCTCTGACAAAAACCCTAACAACGATCTTATAGTGCCCAACCGCCCTCACACCAGTCACTGAGATTCTTCTAAGCGGCCATTTTTTTATTCACAAGCAAATTATTATTGTTGATGCGGCCTGCTAGTATTCTAGGCTATGCGAATAATAATAATAATGTTCCAAGAGGTTCCAGTGACTCCACTGCGCCACTGTATAACAATAATTTAACAGCCTACATGTATGCGAATGTTCCACAGGCTACTCTTATTAGCAGCGTATTGCTATCCGTGGAAAATTTTGAGCGGAGGAAAAAAAGCAATTCAACTGAGTGCTTCTTTTTTAGGTAGGCCTATCGAGTCTTCGAGAGTTCACGACTTCACGTTTACACTGTAGACACTGTAGACAGTGTAGACTGTAGAGGTTGAAATAGAAAGATTGGTGTTATTGACGATGGCGATCATCAGGATAGGCCTACTCATCATAACAGATGCTGATGACTGATGACGACGACAATAGCAAAATTGACGAGAAAAAGTTAATATGATCATGATGTTGTTAGGCCACCGTTTGTGTCTTTATGATAATGATGACGATGATTGCAGTGTTGTTGCTGCTGCTGATGACGATGATGATGAAGGTGATAGTAAATGATAATGGTGACGATGATTGCAGTGTTGTTGCTGCTGCTAATGACGATGATAATGAAGGTGATAGTAAATGATGATTAAAGTTGCAATGATTAATGACGATGATGACGGCAAGTACAACACGTCAGTTGTAATGATGCCGTTGTTTACTATTATAAGACGCTGATGTTGTTGTCGTCGCTGTTGCCAATAATAATAATTATATGACAACGACGACGACGACAATGCTGGCGATTGTATCACAGAATGATTTCAATTATTAGCGTCAGCTAATAGCTATGTTTATCTAGAACCTAGGACCTAGGTCCACATAATTGTTTCGAAGGACTTGTAAAATCTTTGGTCTAAAGATAATCAGAAGGCGCAGATTAAGTTTCTAAATGCGTCTATGTTATGAATTGATTGATTCCGAAAATTTACATAGCCGACATTTATGGAGTCGACAGGTGAATGTCTAAATTCTTGAAATCCAATAATTATATAGTCAGAAAAAGTGAGAAAAGGTGAGTTTTGATATTATGTTGCTTAAAGTACGAAGCATTTAGACGGCACTAATAGACTAGAAGTCGTATTTAATCCACCATCTAATCTTAGAAAGGAGGTCACAGTGGTTCTATCGCGACATCGTCTACGTCATCGGTTATTCTATCCAGGTCTACCGCCATCGGTTATTCTATCCAGGTCTACCGTCATCGGTTATTCTATCCAGGTCTACCGTCATCGGTTATTCTGTCCAGGTCTACCGTCATCGGTTGTTCTGTTCAGGTCTACCGTCATCGGTTATTCTGTCCAGGTCTACCGTCATCGGTTATTCTGTCCAGGTCTACCGTCATCGGTTATTCTGTCCAGGTCTACCGTCATCGGTTGTTCTGTCCAGGTCTACCGTCATCGGTTGTTCTGTCCAGGTCTACCGTCATCGGTTATTCTGTCCAGGTCTACCGTCATCGGTTATTCTGTCCAGGTCTACCGTCATCGGTTATTCTGTCCAGGTCTACCGTCATCAGTTGTTCTGTCCAGGTCTACCGTCATCGGTTATTCTGTCCAGGTCTACCGTCATCGTTTATATACTGTCCAGGTCTACCGTCATCGGTTATTCTGTCCAGGTCTAGGCTACCGTCATTGGTTATTCTGTCCAGGTCCAACTGCTTCCAGTTTATTCCAATCGCAATCTCCCCATGCTCGTGATCCTATTAATGCCAAGTCCATTTTGAAAGAAGTTTTGAAATTTATCAAAGTGCATTTTTAATCACAAATCGTATAAGCTTATTTCGCTGAAGTCTCACATAGGTCCTTATATTGTAATATATTTATGTCTATGTATTCTATCGCATATTTGAACCGTCACATAACGTGCAAATATTCTTGCAAGCAGCTCAAATATAGGCCACGCATACCATTTATTCGCAGTAGTCTAACTCCCGTAACCATAGTATCGTCACATAATATTATTATGTGCAAATATTCTTGCAAGCAGCTTGAATAGGCTATGGCATAGGCCCTATCTTTTACTCTGAGTCACTCCCGTAAACACAGCATAGGCCTAGTAGGACTACAAGCATCGAATAAACCCGTAATTGACTTTACCTACCGCAAACTCAGTTTTTCAAGCAAGCTGTCACTTCACGCTATAATTAATCAACGGCCGTTTCGCTGATTGATCATCTGCATCGTCCTTATCTCAATGTACAATAGCCTCATTGTAGGCTATAAGTCACCATGCAATGCAAGCAAAGGAAATGTCAGATAGCCTATTTTAACTATTTAAAGATTATAAAGATAACAGTATTGAACTTGAATAATTATTTAAAATGAAAATCCAAGACTGGGCAAGTCTTCAGCCTCAACGTGCAGGAGCCGATGGCTTTAGCAGTTTGGTTCTTCCACCTAGACATTGCAGCCTTGCAGGTCAGACACACAGTCCTGAAGGGGGAACAGCGATTTGAAGACGAATAGAAATATTATTGCCTTCTCCTCCTCCTCGTTCTGCTCCTCCTCCTCCTCCTTCTCATCATCATCATCATCATCATCATCATCATCATCATCATCATCATCATCATCATCATCATCATCATCATCATCATCATCATCATCATCATCATCATCATCATCATCATCATCATCATCATCATCATCATCATCATCATCATCATCATCATCATCATCATCATCGTCGTCGTCGTCGTCGTCGTCGTCGTCATCATCATCATCATCATCATCATCATCCTCATCATAATCATCATCATCATCATCGTCGTCGTCGTCCTCGTCATCATCATCATCATTTTTCGTCATCTTTTTCTTCTCTTTTTCTTGTCAGTCAACGTGTTACGAATTAAATTAAACACAATTTAAGACTTTATTGACTCCAAAGCATCCCAGCATTAACAAATTCAGTCAGTACATATTCATTTCTGGTAATTAAATACAGCCACATTATCTACAATAATTTTATCAAAGACCAATCTGCTTCCTCAGTCGAAGAATAGTATTAGGGCCAGTCCTGCAATGTAATAGAAGCAGAATAATATAAATTTATACGGCAGCGCTGTCGATCACGGTGATCAAGTACAGAAGTCAGACGACGACAATGAACTAGTACACTAAGTACAGTTAACGAGTGCATTGTCCGTTTGGTCTTGATATGAAAATGAGAAACCTTATATGCTAAACCCCATGACCCATGCCAATAAGTGGCCATGGTTTGTGTTGGCCCGCAGCTGCTGGTGACGTATTGACTCGACCTGCACACCAGTTTGCGACATCAATGTACCGCAGCTATAGACTCACATGACATAGACATGCATGGACCTATATGCCTAAACAGATTGAAAGGAATCTCACACGCTAGGATTGGACGATTTTGCTTGTATAGTTTTGCGAATAGTATTGTGAAAATGTGCTCAGGTCCTGTGATTACCGAGTCAGGTTGTGTTCATTCCTTAGTTTTGTTTAGTGAATGACATCTCGGTAAGTAAGAAACATCTGTTTTCGGTCGTCGTGTAGATTTACCGGCTCGCGATCCCTCTGCCTACGTCATCCCTGTCTCCTCCTCTTCACTGTATACTCACTGCCTTCATTCCAATCGGACATTCTGTCTCTGTCTCTGTCTCTGTCTCTGTCTCTGTCTCTGTCTCTGTCTCTGTCTCTGTCTCTGTCTCTGTCTCTGTCTCTGTCTCTGTCTCTGTCTCTGTCTCTGTCTCTCTGTCTCTCTCTCTCTTTCTCTCTCTCTCTTTCTCTGTTCCCGCTGTTTCCTTACTTTCTTATTCTAAGTCTTTCTCCCATCGTTTCTATTCTGTCTCTGTCTCTGTCTCTCTCTGCCTTCTGTCTTGGCCATGGCAGCCTCATTCTCTATCCCTCTGCGTCCATGCTTCTCTGTGGATATCTGTCTGCTTCTCTGGATGCGTATTTCGCTGCTTCTTTCCTTCCATGCCTTCCTCCAGCTATCCATCCCTGTCCACCTACCTTCCTAGTTTCCTTCTGTCGTATCCTCTCTGACTATTTCGTATTAGATAGTATATATTTCCATATCTAAACATTCATTTCGCAGCATAGACCCACGTTTCCAACACTTTTTTTAGCCACGGAACTCTTCGCGTCCTAGTAGCCTAATAGGCCTATGATTTTTTTCCGTAACCCCAATCTCAATTAAACGCATTGAGGTATGTTGTATATAGCGTATGAGAAGTATATTCCTACTAATACAGCATACATAGAGGGTCTATGTGTAGGGCCTACCTAAACATGCACAATTGTAGAAAATTTTAAACCTGCAGTCCTATGGATTATTATGTGAACCAAGAAACATGAAGCAGAATTCCATTCACTCACTGATTGATGTCATGGAATGGGTTAGTTAAAGAATAGGCCGGGGCACCCCACTTACTGCACGCGAAATGACAAAAGCATACTACCTGCACGTTTCGCGTAGGTAAGTGGGGTGCCCCGGCCTATTCTTTAACTAGTCCACAGGACTAGAGGTGACTCAAAATAGCAAAGTTTCCATGATGCACGAAGACGTAGCAATAGCGTTTGTTTACTCTTTTAAAATTGACGCATGCATCATTGCATCTCTGTATTTCCGCTGCTTAAGCACTGACGTGTTTTAAACTTATAATGTCATCGAGGTCAATGTTCTTTTCCATGCACTAAACTACAACCTTGCACCAAATAGCCATGTTTGTATAATTATATGGTCCTCCTACATAAAAACGTCAAAAACATTTCACGAAGAGCAGCTGCTGTCTGTAATACAATTTTTGACGCGAAATGCAAGGAATATTACAATATCTAATGGTCTATTGATTTGGCAATTCTCATTTCTTCTTTCACCGCTGTGATATTTGGTCGTATAATGGCATGGAAGACGTCGACACACTAGTAATCGATGAGTAGTCTATACATAGTCAGATGCATGTTGTATACACAGTACGTACATGCAGTCATCGTGTCCCCAACTGATATAAAGACTCAGTGTATAGGCACATGCAGTTACTGGTCGCGCACGATGCGCCTACAGCCATACACTGTGATGCTAAGACTAGTGTAAACAAGTCTCAGATCGCCAAAAATGTGTGACACGTCATGAGCACATCGTCATAATTATTACTGTCATCAACGCCCACACACACAAACACACACACACACACACACACACGCACACACATCCTTCATAAATAAAAGCCGCCCTTGTTTCAATTCTCGAGTTTCTTTGAAGACTATGCAATGTATACAGTCATCTTCTTCAATGTAGAAAATTTGCCTCTCCACTGTCTCCACTCTCCAGTCTCTATACACTCATGATAGGCCTATCTCTACATTTCATGGGTTCCTGTACCGGGTATATCGCCTATTCTCCATTCTTAGTGGTCTCGATTAAATAACCAAGCTTATACTCTAATCAAATAAAATATAGGCCTACAAAATGATTAAAAAAATTAATAAGACATTTGAATGGAATGAATCGCTACAGTAACGTGGGCATCATCGTATATAAGCCATGATTGTCAGATCGCCATAGACGATTGTGAGCTGATCTCACTTTACACACCAGGCGCGGATCCAGGGGGGGGCGGAGCCGGCGTACGCCCCCCCTAAACCTGCAACGCCAGATGAACATTTCAAACGAAACATTAATTTTTTATCTTCCATTTCTGGACAGTCTACTTCAGTAGTTTAGCCTACGATTTGGAGATCTTGCAAAACAAGCAATTCGTGGTCTAAGTCTCATTCTATCTAATGTTTCAAAGTTCAAACATCGACGCACTCACTGCTGATGGTATAGCCTATACTTCGTTACTATCATGATGACCTGCCTTCGCCGGATTCTTTTCATCAAGAGTTAAAGCTTTGGCAGCAGTCAGCAGATGTGGAGAAACGCTGACAGCACACCAAGCACCCTGTCGGACACCCTCGCTGACAGCCCCTCCTGTCGTATTATGTATCCAAATATTACCACAATAATTTAAATTTTGCTGCTCACTTCTGTCACGGCTTGCAGTGTTGAACGAGCAAATTCTAGTCTGCGATTTGTGAAGTCGTGTTTCCGACGTACAATGAACGAGGACAGATTTAATGCACTCATTTTATTGTTTGTCCACAAGGACATCAAGTTAGACATTGATGACATTATCAATGCCTACGCAAGAGAGCATCCAAGGAGAATGACACTGCTTAATCCCCTGGCATAATATTATGACACTTAATTATTTCCTTTTTGGATCAAGGGTTGCATGATCAAAACCGATAACTGATTTATAATCGTTTCACTGTTAACCTTCAGAGGAGACCAGTGGTTTTATATGAGAAACTATATATTTTTTCTAAAGTTCCATAACATTTTCTATAAAAAGGATCATTATAGTTTTGCGTGATCTAATTTCTATGCTATATATACTATATATATATTATATATTATATATATATATATGATTACGGGATTGGATTGGTAGAATTTACGCCCCCCCCTAACCAGAAATTTACGCCCCCCCTAACCAGAAATCCTGGATCCGCCCCTGCACACGGCCAATGTTTATGCATCACACAACGATTCGTCCACTGTCACATGATCTGCGGCCACAATAAATGACTTCACACTTTAAGAAAGAATAAAATAATGATAATGCACAAATCCTAAAAGAAAATTAATATCCTAACAGCTGAGACGAAATTCCCCGAAGAACTGACTGCAAAGGAAAAAACAGCACATGCACCATCGCATCAAGGGATAGAGGAACAGTCTCATGATACATGTAGGCTACATGTAGTGTAGATAGATAATTACTGCATATAAGGTCTAGTGAAAGCTGAAATCAAAGGCTTCGTCATAATTAAACCAATTGTATAGAGAGGCACGAGTTTGGTCAGGATGCATAGACGAAGGCCTAATAACAGCAAACAGTAGGTCCTGTGTGGTCTCGAAAAGGCGGATGAAACTATCATGTTCAAACAGTATTTGCTTACTGAAATTGACTGCAGGCTGTTAAGATGGGTGGGTATGAGTTGTGAGAGAGAGGTTGGACAGCGAAGTAGGGTCTACTGCATGTGTCAGCGCATTCAGATACACCATAGAGTCTACAGTTATTCTACACCAATAGCATCCTATCCTAGTTTACTATTGGTCGAATACTAAGCTTATACCAAACTTTTTCGCAGCGCTAAGAAATAACCGCCAGAAAGATTTATTCGAAATATATCTCAGGGCAAACTCCAACAAATAAGGTCGTTAACTAGGCCATGCATTGACGGCAGAGACGAGTTGGACCAGTTGGTGCATAAGTTATCGACGGAATTTATCAGGCCAAGTAGATCTGATCATCTGTTCTTATTCGTAAAACAAACGAAGGGATCGAATGACGCTGAAAATTTTCTGATCGGTGACCTGGAAAAGATTGAAACTAATTATTACTGGTGGAATTGAAATGGAATTTGTGGAAGACGCAGTGTGTTTTATTAAGAGCTACCGTACTCTTCCACGGAATATATCATATATAATTTTATGGTCTTCGTTTACAACATGAACCCGGATTGTCATATGAATTCGCGTCAGTGAGTATACCAATGCAAAACTAGCAATCTTTCTGCAGCCCAATATTGTTATGTTCCAACTTTAATTCAATGGCTGCATCAATTATTTCCTCATTGCTGGAGTTGGACCTGCATTTAGACTAGGCCTATACATAGACCTATACTCCTATACAGGCCAACGTAACAGAGGAGGCACACGATTGTATTACTGCCTATACCTTACTGGCGTGTTCACAAAGTGGTGGCCCAAGCCGGTCCGCGGGGTGCTCATCGTGGAGAAGAGTTAAAAAATAAGTTGCAATAATTTATTTGTTTATAATTATGACATCGTCAATTTATTCGAATTGCTGTCCAAAATGTATTTAAATATCTGTCTCAAAATTTAAAAATGTAAAATAGATCACAAGTGCATGCCTTAACTTAATTTTCCGGATGGCGCATTCAAACAATTTAAATTTTACCCTGACTTTTTTTACGTCTTTGACTGCAGTCATGTGTTGCCGCTTTTCACAGTTAGACCTACAGTCGGAATCAAAGACAGTTACTCGGAATTTCCCCTAGAATGCAAAATGACAGCTCTTTCAAAAATGACTGCTATTGTTACTATGATTGTCGATTTGTCGTTGTTATTTTTATGAGTATTATTATGGCTGCCATCATGGGCGGAGTTTGGTTTCCGTTCTTGGAGGGGCTAATGCCTTCTTAGGGGGGCTAAGCCCGGAAAAAGATATAATTTTCATGGTAAAAAAGCTAAATCTGGGTCTTCTTGGGGGGGGGGGCTTAGCTCCCCCTAGCCCCTGATAAACTCCGCCCATGGCTGCCATTATGCCTAACGGTCTTAAACCTTAACTATAATGTTGCACCAGTAGAAGTCCAGGCCTACGTATAGGCTAATAATAGGTGTAGAACGGTTTAGAAATGTCTCTTAAAATGTTGTTAAAGATCGATTCCGTTCCTTGTCTCGTCGGCGATTTCAATCAGTGTGCATCAGCATTCAGTTTATATAAGTTTTAGGAATGAATGAATGAAAGAATTCGTTCGTGTCGCGTTTATTCCGCTATTAATCGATTGTGGATAATTATGATGCACATTTTCTACATTCACATGATTGATCACCGGTCGCTTCCGTTACCTCATCGATCGTCTGCTAAGTAAAAGTGACTGTGCAGTTTTAGAAGAACTAATGACACGCGCTATAGATGATAGTTATTTTTATGACATCACATCGATTTCATGACATTAGCTTTTAGCGGCCTTAGTTTATAGAACTATTTATTGTATTCCAGTGTATAAATTGTGCTTATTGTGTGTAATATATTGCATAGGTTTGCAATACAATACAATACAATACAATACAATACAACTGTAATTTGATAATTCTCTCCTTACAACGTTCAGACGTACGTGCGCGTTGAAGCCTGGCAGCTTTCAAGAGCCAAAAATAAGTTGACTGGTAGACCGAAGAAGTAAGTTTTCAATCAAATTCTTTGCTTCAAAAAATTTTGTTTGGACTGAATGAAGGACTGAGACATGCACAGTCTACTGTTAAAAATCACTTAGCGTGAGATTAATTAACCTGAACGCATTCAAGCATTTAGAAATGTGTGACGGAGTGCTTTATCATGTAGGGCTACATGACATTGTACATGTCGCTGACACAGCACTGACAGCAGTGCCTTTTGTTAAGGAACTGCTCAGTGAATTATTGAAGAATTGCTCCGCGTCAATAAGCGTTCAATCGGCAGTCAATGCTTCACCAGGCAAACGTTGTGTTTAAAGGGTTAATGAGAGTAAAATCAATCACGTACATTGATGACGATTCTTTATTGATCGGTGCATGATCGATAGGCGGGTGAAATAATGAAGACGCCAACGAACGAACAATAATTATTACTAATGGACGTTCATCATCATAATCAGTGGTGCATCTTACAGTAGGCTACTTCAGGGCGAATTTACAAAACATTGCAAACACTGCAAACATTGCAAACATTGCTGATCATCCGTTTAATTTTCACACCGTCTGAGGCTTTGAGCTGCAATAAGGCTTTGTCGTAGCAAACTAGAAGCGTATCCAAATACTGAAAAGAAGTCGAGGGGTTAACCGCGTTCATTTTTCTTTTTCAGTAGAGCCTACGCCCCCACTGAATTGATGCCGCCTGCTTATAAGTGGGGTTACTGGACAATTTGGAGCCGGGCAATTCGGAGACGGATAATTCGGAGTAGACAATTCGTCCCGGACAATTCAATTTTTAGCAGCCGAAATTCGTGATGGGACTTCCACTTTTGGGCCAAATATTCTTAGCCTACCCATCTCCATCACTCAAAATGTATTACTATCCAAACTAATCATGATCTTACACCTGACTAGCGGACACAAAAACTATAGGCCTATATAGGTATGAAAATTACATTTATCTACATTGTAAATGAAATGTCTATAAGTTGATAATTTGCTACATTGAACCACTAATTTCAGTTTCTTATTTTCAGTTACTGAATTAATTTTTGAAGATCAAACAACATTTGTTTGGTGCCATATAATTATTCTATAGCCTACCAATGATAAATAAAAAGTTGATCACCGTATGCGTCTTTTAGGAGTGCAAGATTTTTATATGCACTCCGAATTGTCCGGGTCCGTATAAATTTTCTTTACCACATTGCTGTAGCAGGCGCAATGAACTTTTGCTATCCAAAGCACGTGCACAATGCACATGTCAATACGGATTATTATCAGGCCGATATCAGCTAGGCCTAAGTCTTCTTCAAAAGACTTATTAATGAAGAAATAAGCAAAACAATAGTGAATCTAAAAATCATAAGTAGTGCCAGATTTCAGATCCGGTTGGATCCTTGTGAGTTTAACCACTGCCTAGACTTCACAGCATCGTATGCGACGTTTATAAGGACGTCTTGTTCAGGTTTAAGGCTGTACAGAAGTTCACACAAGTGCATTCATGCGTGTCTAGTTTGCTATTTATAGGCTATTAAAGTCACATGTTGAGATAGGCCCTGTAGTAGGCCTAAGCCAATATCCTCGTCTGAGCATATATTAATAGAGCATTAGTCAAATATACATGTAGACCTATGCGTGCATCTGCATAGCCTAAGTTCAATCAGTGGCGTAGCAATAGGGCGTGCAACCTGTGCAGTGCACGAGGGCCCCCGGCTGTCAGGGGCCCCCCCGGGGTCAGAGTCAATTTTTAACTTTAAGGATATTCAGAATGTATTCAAACCTACATGTACAGTGTACACAGTTACACACCCAGTAATTGTTGGGTTTCAGCCGGAATGTCCATGATAATGATTAGGATACCTTATTACAAATATATTGAGGCCTACTTGGAAATTGTATATTTTTTAACTCTCGTACCGCACTCTTTCTGTCCTGGAAGTTATGCCTAAGTCTTATTTAAGTGGCGCTGCTACGCGACAAGCACGAGAAGAACGGGTGAAGAAGATCGCCAAAATGTATAAAATTCCCGCATTTATGATACCTGCGGAGAGCTCACTCGCACCCATATGACTACATCAGACATGGGGCAGAATAGATCTCCGGTTTGATCAGTGCAGAGGTGGTGGTTGACTTGGATATTGACACTGAGCCGAGTGGCCTCGAACTTCAGAGGCTACGGCAGCAATTACATCACCAATGGATTCAGGCTTGACACCACAAAAGTGGTGGATATTTTGCACAAGAGAAAGCGCTCAAACGAGCCTTTTAGCATTTCGGATTTAGACCCCCGTATAGTAGGCTAGCCGTAGACTTGATTGTGTCATTTCACACTTGCCACATTCGTTACATTTTCCCGCTATTCTAGTCAACAAACCCAACAGCTTGGAGAATTTAAGTAGGGCCTATGGATAAAATAAATAAATAAATAATAAAATATAATCACTCCCCCCACCTCAATTTGGAATGACATTTCTTCCTCACCAACTCTGCACTGATCATTAATACGTTAGGAGTTGAAGCGATTTCTGTGATTAGGCCTACTTTTGTATGGTATTCTAGTTCAATTTTTCTCTGTTGAAATGGAGAAGAATATGATTCATTATATAAATTGGTTAAAACAATAAAAATGTGGTTATAGTTTATTTTAATTTAACTTTGGTGTGAAATATGCAAATCTCGTAAAGGAACCAGGCGCTTCACACAGCTTTGCTGTTTGAAATCGAATGGGGGTTTCAAGCATTTAAGGGCCCACCACCTAAGCTCTGCACAGGGGCCCCACAAGACCTTGCTACGCCACTGAGTTCAATGAAGCATTTTTATGTAAATAAATTTCAGAGTCAGTGGTCTGCACATTCTAAATTATTCACCAGATATAATACAATCTATGATCACATGAGCTTAATGTAATAAGACTAAACAGGATTTTGCTGGTTTACCAACTGCGACTCGATCGTACAGGGCCTATACGTAAATTTCTTACGAATAAACTTCAATAAAGGACGACCTGTCAACCAGTCTTAACGGACGTAGGTCTGAACAACTAGAAAAAGCGCTACATCAGGGGTGTCCAACCTTTTCAGGCAGAGGGCCACATGGCCAATTTTCTAAGACTCGGAGGGCCAAAGTCTCCAAAGATATAATTTCGTAAAAGCAAGCAAGTCTATTCGCCTTCTTGGTCTCATTGACTTACGAGTACATGTATGTCATATATTTATAATTTTATAGTGACATAATTATACATATACTCACATTGCAGTCATAACTGTTCAGAGACTTCATAACAGACAATTTATCTGGCGCTGTGGCATTAATAAACATCATCAGATAGTCTTTAATAAATTCGCCATCTGAGAACGGTTTTCCTCTCTTTGCGATAGCTTCAGCTATACAAAAACTGACTTTTGTTGCGGTTTCAGAGTTACTATTTGCAACTTTGAAAAACTTCTGTTGTCCCGTTAGGTTTTGCTTCAAAGAATTCACTCGGTCGCTTCGACCTTGCCCGGAAAGACAGTCAAACTTAGCATGTTTCGTGGAATAATGTCGTTTAATATTATATTCCTTATTTACTGATATCGTTTCATTGCAAATCACGCATATTACACTGCCCAAATGCTCAACAACGAAATATTCCTCCGTCCACGACGTTTTAAAAGTTCTACATTCAAAATCGATTTTTCGTTTTTTGCTATCGCTAGCCGCCATTTTCCTTTGATAAGGAATAAGACTTATAAGTAACTAGCTGTACCCGGCCACGCGTTGCTGTGGCAGAAAAGACCGTCATCTGCCTCCTCCCCCTCCCCCGTCCCCCTCCCCGTCCCCCTCCCACTCCCCGTCTCCCTTCCCCTTCCCGTCCCCGTCCCCCTCCCCGTTCCTCTTCCCCCTCCCACTCCCCTTCCCGTTCCCCTTCCCCCTCCCGTCCGCGTCCCCGTCCCCGTCCCCTCTCCCTCTCCCTTCCTCTTTCCCCTCCCCCTCACCCTCACTCTTCCTTCTTTCCTCCCGGACAGCGACATATGCGCTATCGCGATTTTTGGGCGACTTTTGGGCAACCCTGATCGAAGTTGGTCATCTCGCGACTTTTGGGCGACTTTACAACGTAATGTCACGACAAAAACGTTTCCGAAATCTGGCAACCCTCATGGACGTTGGGAAGTGTATAGTTTGCAAATGGCGGCCGAACGGATTTCAAAGTTCTCTTTTGTGGAAAATGCTGGGTTTTTTCGGGAAAAAAGCATACTACAACACGGTTCTATTTGAATGGAAGGTGTCGTAAAATTTTCAAAACAATCGGTTCGTCAGTTTTCGAAAACACTCATAACGCACGGTTGGAAAGTTTCATTTTTATATATATAGATTACCAAAGAGCTATTACATTTACTGAAAAATTCATGATGTTAGGTGAAGCAAGGAATTATGGGAGATTCAGAGACCGCACTTGGCTATTAGTATGCGGTTCATAATTTTAGTCTTAAGACTTAAGACATGAAAAATTGCAATATTTAGGGCCTAAATTTTAGGCTTCTCAGGAAGTCTTGGCGGGCCGGATGGAACCAGTCGGCGGGCCGGATCATGGCCCGCGGGCCGCGGGTTGGACAGCCCTGCGCTACATGTAACTTTATAATTGTATGCTTAGATACAATACAATACAATACATTACCTGCAGAGCTTTAGACATTAACGACTTTGGCCTATAACAGAAAACAAACTACACGGCAGCTTGGATTCAGCACAAAAAACTAGATTCCTTTCACGTTCTCTTATATTTTTATTTTGACTCCACTTTATATGTGTGACATTGTGTGTGTGTGTGTGTGTGTGTGTGTGTGTGTGGGTGTGTGTGTGTGTGCGTGTGTGTGTGCGTGTGTGCGTGTGTGTGTGTGTGTGTGTGTGTGTGTCGCAGCTTTGATATTTTTATGTGAACAATTTTCTCAATTGGGTGAATTTTCTCTTGTGGTTATCATTGCTGACGTTAACATGTGACTTACATTAACAAACGCTTTATCTTAGCATGAATTGCTCCTCCAGAATCTATAGTTCTAGAGCTTCGATATAAGGCTAACACCCGCAAACTTCACATGTTATAAAAATGTGCTATGTAAATGCCACATAATATTATTTGTTATATTCATGTTCAAGCCTATAGTCTATACTCTATAGTCTGTTTGCATTGAACTAACATGAATAATAGTGGACATAATGCGTATGACATGTATGTGCATGTGTGCGTTTGTTTTGTGTGTGTTTGCATGTATTTGTGTATGTGCATGCGTACGTTTGTGACTTTGTGTTTGCGGGTGTGCGTGTGTGTGTGTGTGCATAGGCTACTAAAATTGGTAGGAGGCAATGCCATAGCCCATGTCCGTATGCTCACTTCCTCATTAAGATTCATTAACTACATACATGTAGTTAGCTCACTGACTATACACCATGCATGCTGCGTAGTCTTTCAAATTTAATTTATATAGGTCGCGTTGAATCAGCAAGATCCTGTTTTAAATGCGATACCTATTAGCAATTTCTGCATACGTTGCGTGGCGCCATCTTTTGCCGCTGAAGCACCAAGGACCGCTGCTCTGACGTAATGAATGACGTCATTGAGGTATACGATCTGTATAGAAACTGTAGGGTCTACATGTATATGCACTTAGCTGAAGGCCTACAAGACAATGCAACACAACTTGAAATTATTACGAAGCGTTTCTCCAAGGGCAAATTGCAGTGAAGTGACTTATAATTATAATTGTCTAATCAATAATTAATCATAGTGGCCTACTTCAAGAAGAGATGAGTTGTTATCAGTTTAAATTGAAATATCGAACTGATTCGTGTAAAGCAGTGATTGTCAACCGGGGGAAACATAATGTCCACTATTATTCATGTTAGTTTAATAGGAAGACCTCTGATGTAAAGACTTACATTCAGCAGGACCATGCACCATGCATGCAGCTATTTCAAACCTTCTGTTTTCAAATAATTATTGTAGATTTTCTCTTTCGGTTGCAAAGTTTTCTTTTGAGGATATGATCGGTATCGACGTCTTAACTTAATTAAGAGCTGCAGCAAACCATAGTTTGACTAAAGATGATAAATAGAGATGAACGGAACCCAGTGGTTAAAGAACTTAAAGTGGTTTGAGTGAGTAGTGAGTACGTGTATATAGATGCATCCATCCTTTAAAGATTTCGACTTCAATTGTAATCCTATAACACGCTGCAGGCAATGCCATCTATAACGGCCCTTTACATGGCCTTGCGTGTAACGTTAACCCGCACCACAGGGGTCTTTTTTGGCCCAACCTGTATATATACATGTGTAGCCAGTTAATTATTGCGTGCACCATGAGGTCGTTGGCGTGCACCACAAATCCGCGTGACACTGTGACAGAAAGCGCGTCAGTTGTAGTCTGCATTGAGCCCGGATGAAACCAACGCAGAAGAGATGATTTAATTTGTCACATGGAGCATATATATCATAGGCGGATGCGTATAGGCTGTAGGCCTATTATTTTATATACTATATAGGTTTAGACAAGAGATGATTTACAGTCTTGTTAATCGAATAATAACACCGACATGAATGGTTTAAATATTTGGGTATTTCTATATTTGAATATTTTTATACGTGGATATTTTTATATATGGATATTTTTATATATTGATATTTTTATATTTGGATATTTTTATATAGACAAGGGACATTTTTCAATTTCGAGTTCATGCAGTTCGTCAAACTAAAGGTCTACAGGTCTACAGATTCATTTCTATGTTCTCGGCATAAGGCTACAGGTTACAGTATATAGCTATATCGAATACATCTGATCAGCATTCGGAGATCTGTCAAGTAGGCCTACTTTCAATGCACCTCTTATGATCTTATCACAACATATGAATACTCTTATGCTGTTATCAACATTTGACTATACCAACGATGTATATATATATCTCCAAGGGCAAATTGAGATATATACATAAAATTAAAAAGATAGATATATATATATATAATTATATATATATATATATCTCTTATCGTTTGTTTTATTCACAGGATATTTGACATCTGCCGTGTTTTATGCGCAACTGACGAGAGCGAATAGTGGATTAATTTATTGGAAATGTTGCTGACGAAACGATATCGCAACATCATAGCACTCGGTGTTATGCAGGCGCTAGTCTTTGTCTTGTACGGCGTTCGCTTGCACTTCTTTGGCGACGGTCGAACAGCATTTGCCTACGATGACAATGCAATACAATGGCTATTGTCAAGTGATCAACTGCTCAACATCACGACGACTGTTACAGTAATTCAAGCCAATGCAACGGAGGATAAATATCGGACTAAATATTATTATCATATCGCAACTGGCGATGGTCGCCTGGGCGTCAGTAGTGACCACACGACTGGTCACACAGGGTCAGTTCAGAGCGTGACCAGTAGTGGACATCTAGTCAATGACACCACTGACATTGTGCCTTCGTCTTCCAACAGCAGCGAATACGCTCACAATGAATCGAGCCATTCAGAACACAAGGACATGTTGTTGAAGACGAACTCTAGTAACTTATACTACTTCGGTGGTACTCTGGTCATTCCACCTCCGAACAACATGAGCAAAGAATGCGTGCAGTCATTCCTGAAAGCGTACTCCACGTACTGCAGCGCTGCCATCGTTCCGATATTACTGCAGACGGATAACGCGAGCGTCTTGTGTTCCTGCATTCCAGACACACTCAGTAAGTTAATACATCTTCAGCCTAAGTCTTACGTGAAATAATCAGTACATAATATGTCTGTTTGTTTGTTTGTATGTGCACTTGTTATAGCGCCCCTTCAAGCTCTCTCTACTCAGAGGCGCTGCCGATGCAGAGCGGACACTGCATCGGAGTTTCACGCCGACGCGCTGAGCAATTGTGAGTGAAGGACTTGCCCAAGGTCCTTACGCGGCGAGGTGGATTCGAACCTCGAACCTTCCGGCTCGAAGGCAACGACGCCACCACTACACCACCGCGCCCCACATATATGGTACGTATACTAACTTCTGTAGCGCTAGTGTGTAATCCACATGTCATAGATCAATGGCACACTTAGGTCAAGCTCTTGGCAGGTCTATATCCAGAAGATCTGTTCAATTAGACGGTTGTTGTAGGACATTTAACCCCTGGCCGAAATCCCCGATTTTGCGAAGGACGTATTCGCCGGACACAATGCCTCTTTAAGCAATTGACTTATTTCTTCTTATCATCACTGATACAGTTTAATTAATTGCCCTGTCTTCGTTCGCTGTGTCTACTTTTCAATGACGTCTCTGTAGACCTATTATACTGTCATTCAGATGCAAACTTAAGATTAATTAAGTGTGCTTCAGGTATTCATCTTTAGCGCTAGGACCCTTTTGTCTCATTTAGGTCGACACTTAAGACTTGCTAATAATTAATTATTAATGTCGTCTACCTCTTAAATTAGCCTATAAGTTAGTCGATATCATTAACACCTAAAATTTTAGGCTATATTTAGAATTCAGCAATAAGGAACGTTGGATGATTGAGTAGCAAGACAAATCAAGCCATTATCATTTATATCCGTCGGCTTCAAGCATGCAATCGTGCAGCACCACTTGTCAAAAGATGTGAGTAAACTGACTGGGCATGTGCTGTAAGACAAGTAGAAACCAGATTTATTGCTGGACATGACCACCCCACCCCACCCCAACCCCTCGCTGCATGGAGACGATGCAGAAAACGAGAGTTGTCCCCAGAATCAAAAACGTAACAGGAGTGTCAAGAAGAAGTAGAACAAGTGGTTGCACCTTACCATTATGCATTCAGTTCGTGTTTTTGAACAATAATAAGAAGGTAGAATATTGGCAGGTTAGTATTCTAAATACTAGACTACATAGAACATGGGCGGAGTTTATCAGGGGCTATGGGGGGGGGGGGGCTATGCCCCTTCAAGAAGGCCCAAATTCAACTTTGTTACCATGAAAATGGTATCCTTTTTCAGGGTTAGCCCCCCCCCCCCCCCCCCCAATAAGGCCCAGACTCGGGGTTAGCCCCTCCAAGAACGGAAATCAAACTCCGCCCATGACATAGAAGTGATAGAACTGTGATTCTACCATCGTTTTTCTCGGTTTGCTCTCTTCTGTGGCGTATAGTTGGATATTCCAAACCGTCTTTCAATGCCGTCACTTTCAAGCAAACCGAGGCCGAACATCCGGAGTTGTCAGTCGGTGGTCATTGGTCGCCGACGTCGTGTGTCGCTCGTCAGAGGATAGCCATCATTGTTCCGTTTCGTGATAGAGAGTCTCATCTCAAAGTGTTCCTTCGAGTCCTGCATCCATTTCTACAAAGACAACTTCTAGACTACACGCTGTTCGTCGTCGAACAGGTATACTCCTCAAACTATCTATTCAGCGTTCGTCAACATGCTGGTACCTCGCTTGGCTTGGCTTTCGAGTAGCGCTTTAGAAATTTGGAAATTACAACAATACGATCTCACCGACATTTAACACAATTATAATACTACAGCGTGTGCTGAATATAATTGTGTCACAGAAATTGTCGTCATTACATTAGACCAGTGGTTAGACCTTTTTCGACTGAAGGGCCACTTTTTCTAAGTTGTAGTACACGAGGGTCACTTTTTCATAGCTGAAGAACATTAGGGGACCGCAAGGCTAAAATTGAATTGACTAAAAGCATATAAAATTGTTATAAATGAATCAAAATAGAATGCTTTAAGCCTATGTTATTTATAGACGTCAAAATAAAATCATTCGTAATAGAAAAATAATTATGTGTTCTATCCGGTCCAAAATGTCACTTTTTGCATGTTGCTCTATAATTATTGTTCATTCTTTGCGAAGTTGAGGGGCCATTTCTTAGACCTGGGGTGCCACTTTTGGCCCGCGGGCCATGGGTAGGCCTACCGTTGGCAGCCGCTGCATTAGACCTATATTGCAGTAGTCCCATTCGTGTCACTCATTATGCAACGCACAATTTAGATCACTAGAAGAGTATTGACTGTGCAATTGTATGTAGGCCTATTCTTCTGAATGCATTCGTTTGTATGTATTCGTTTGTATGTATTTGTTTGTATGTATTTGTCTGAATGTATTTGTTTGAATGTATTCGTTTGCATGTATCCGTTGTATTTTTGTACGTATGTTGCAGCCTATAGCCTACTAAAAGAAAGTGATCTAAGAGGGAGCAATCCGTTATTGGATCTAATCGTTTAGTTATTCTTTAGTAATTTGTTTTTCTGTCGCGAGTAGGCTAACTGTTAACGTCAGCTAACTGTGACCTTAATTTTGGTTACGTGACATTTTTTTACATGACCTGACAAAGCGCTGTTGAAGCAGGAAGTGGACGCGTTAACTTAATTTTAAAATTTCTATAAATCAAAGTTCATGTTAAACTTGTTATTCATACGTGCTCTAAATAATCCGACGACGGGTTCAGCTGTTTCGAAACGTGATCCGTCAAATACGGATCTTGTTTAGACTTGTCTGCATCTATGCGCAGTTGCAGGGGCGGATCCAGGGGGGCCAATCCGGCCATGGCCCCCCCCATGGAAAACTGCCATGGGACGTGGCCCCCCATTTGGTCTGAAATTAGCAATATGAATATTGGTGTAATGAAAATTACCCCCCCCCCCTATTCGGAAAATTGTTCGGGACGTGGCCCCCTTTCGGTTTTCAAGTTGGGGACTTTGAAAAAAGGTCATCAACTTTTTGGGCGGATGAAATGGTAATGATTTTCCGGAATTTTTTTGGGCAGATGACAAAAAAAATTGTCCCATCCAATATCTAAGATTTTGCCCCCCCCCCTTGAAACAGTTCTGGATCAACCACTGCGCAGTTGATACCAACAGGATCCATAATAATGGCAACGAATAGGCATATTTAATTATGTATAGGAACTATTATGCTTCAGCCAAAACTATATGACTAAATTGTTCTTGTCTGTTGAACATCTCATAGAATGAAATTTTATAATCGCTTGTCATACATGGAATTAGTATCTCACGTTCAACATCATGTGACTTTAAGCAGGGCTATAAGTGTTGATTGGTAGTAAGGCCTGTCAATCATCAATCAATCAATTTTCGTTTAATCGACACTTCAGACTATAGCAGAACGCAGCATGTCAGTTTGACATAAAACCAGATGTGTCTTAATCTTATAACAACATCATTATTGAATCCGGACTTCGAGTCCTTTTGAGGATGCATCAAAACTCTGAATGGAATTCAAATTCGAGCGCTTTAATTATAAATAGGCTACCCGCAAGTAAAATCGCTGTATGTTTCTTTGTCTGTGTTACCAATAAATTTCAATTCTTTCTAAACTTCGGATCTCATCGCTTCTGCAAATATTTATGAATCATGCAAACAATAATCTTCGCACCGATTTTTTCATGCATTCTGTAAAATTCGGTTTGCATTACTCTTCATTAATTGGATACAGGTAGTTATCAGACACTGCTGTACATGTCTGTCTACAAGAATATAGACCTTAACTTTGCATTAATGCGTCATTGAATCTCACTATAGAAGTGTCCCTCTTCTGGTCTATATAGTATTCTCGTCAGTTTGGCATTCATTAATAATACATTATATCGAGGCCTATTTTATCTGAACTCATGTACCAGTCTGAAATAACGTCCTCTTCCCGTTGTTCTCTTGAGTAGTTGAGTTACTGTCATCAACACTTATTGTATACCTGACCATTTGTAAAGCCCTTCTTCCAGCAACAGCCTTTCAGAAGCGCTCCCAGAGCGTGTAACTCCGTGAGAAAAGGCAGGTTTTTAGAAAGAAAAGTCGTCATAATAGCAAAACCTGTAAATTCTATTGTTATACAATGATACAGGAAAGACCGGCCATCTTCAACAAGGCATCATTGATGAACGCCGGTTTTCTGGAGATTCGTTCTCGATATCAGATCGACTGTTTCATCTTTCACGACGTCGACATGCTTCCAGAGGATGATCGCAATCTCTACGGATGCTACAAGTCACCAAGACACGTCGGAGCATACGTTGACAAGCACAAGTACAAGTGAGAACAATACCAGTTGCCATTCATACCATATGCAAGGATGGTAGGCATCTATAGTATACATGTATGCAGGATTGTATGAAATAGTATGTATTTATTTGTGCATGTATGTATGCATGCATGCATACATACATGCATAGGCCTACATACATTTCTCAACCGACTCTGGCCTCTTCGCATGGAAGTTTGGTAGACTTAATAGATTAATTTCTGGTGGCAGGCAGACAGGCGGACAGGCAGACAGGCAGGCAGACAAGTTAAACTACTTTTTATGGCCCTGAGAAAACTGCCAGATTGCTCATGATAATGATATTGTTGCAACAGTCGGTAACAGTGAAAATCTTTAGATATGCTGCGTACAATTCACACAATAAACAAATATTATATGCGTGTGATATAATTATTGTGGAGAGTTGGAGGAAAGAGCGTGGGACACACACGGGCATTGACCCAGGTTGTCCTTCATGCTTCTCTCCCAATATTCTCTTCAATCAGACAAGGCGGTCTAGCTGCTCCAAGATGCTAATGATATGGAGCAGACCTGCTGACCGGACCGGTTGAAGCTGGGCAGCATGGCGCGAGACAGACTCAAACAGAGAGTGGCGTCGGACACCTATAATACGGGCTGTCAACCCATGGACTGTGATGATGTTGATGATTATATATAGAATATTATTATATATTCAGTAAGAATTAACACATCGTATAACGTGTAGCCTATTCGCCTTGGTGTAGGCTATCGGCGGTACCGTATAGGCCTATAATTATACGAGACATGTGTTATTCGTTTAGTTTGCTGTACGGTGATATATTTGGTGGAGCGACGGCGTTTACTGAAAAGCATTTCCTGACTCTGAATGGCTATTCGAATGAATTCTACGGTTGGGGCGGAGAAGATGACGACATGTTCAACAGGTATACGATATATCTATCTATCTATCTATCTATCTATCTATCTATCTATCTATCTATCTATCTATCTATCTATCTATCTATCTATCTATCTATCTATCTATCTATCTATCTATCTATCTATCTATCTATCTATCTATCTATCTATCTATCTATCTATCTATCTATCTATCTATCTATCTATCTATCTATCTATCTATCTATCTATCTATCCGGCCAATTCGCATGTCGCATATAACATTCAATGTGCTTTCTAATGAATCTTTTTTGCAAACTCGAATTAATGTCAAGTGTAGATTAAATCAATGGTCCACTCATGATCCGTGATTGTAGCATATACTATTTTTTAAAAATTTCAAACAAATAGATTACTAATCTTTCTGGTCTGTTGAGATTAGCCTTGTTTGGGTGCAGATAATTACTTTACATTGCTTTCAGTTCTTTTTATCTGATAGAAGACCTACTGAAAAATGATCTTTGGAATATAATAATTATTGTGCCTGATCAGCTTAGCCCCTCAGGACTACCGTATTTATAATACTTTAATATATTATAATAATTTGCTTTCGACTTTTACGCCAAAGACATTACAGGCCTATATATATACCTACGTTTGCATCAAGGCTTTCGTGAACCGCGGAATCTCTGTGCTTTGAGCATCTTATTACAGGCCCTAGGCATAATTATGTTAGAACACGGTGAACACCGGCTGCATGCTAGGGATAGGCTCACCATTGTTATACATGTAGAATTGTAGATAGACTATCTAAAGGCATACGTATGCTACACTAAATCTTGTTTAAAGCCTTAAACTGAGAGTAGTGTACGCAGGGGCTTCTATCCCCCTAAGCAGCCGGGCGCAACACATCTTCTTCCCCCCCTTTCTGGGTCGGCCCTCCCTCCCGACAATTTAATGTAATCTAGACCCCTCCTCTAGTGTGTGGAATGAAGGCTTTTTTGTAGAAGGATGGACAAACGAGCATCCATGCAGCAGACATCGCCGAAACATGCGTATGGCCGATAATGGAAATGGTATGTGAAGGGATGTGCTCCTCCCCATAAGAATTTTTTGCAATTTCCATATTGGATTTTCAGCATTTTAAGCTGTCCTCCTAACCAAATTGCTCTACTATTTCAGTGCCAATCAGGCATGGGTTTAGCGTCTAAGATTAGTGTGTAGCCTACTGCGAGAGGCGTTACATAAATTTATAGAGTGTAATGCAATACAATAAAATACAATCTAGGCCTACGTAATAATGATATAGTTTTACTTAGTGTTCAAGGAACAAAAACAGTTTGAAATTTGACCGTCTAAAATTTTGAAAGATAACATTAGAGAGAAGTCATTTGTCTAAATTTTCTATGGGGGGGGGGGAAGTACTTTCACCGCCAAAAAAGTTGAAAAAAAGATGATGACCTTTTTTTAGTCATCTGGCTAAAAGGTCAAGAAAAATTTCTATTTTCACCACCAAAAAGTTGATGACTTTTTTAAAAACCTTTTTTAGTTATCTGGCCAATAAGTCAAGAAAAATTTCTATTTTCACCGTTTTCAGTTTTTTAAAGTTTTCTTTAGTCTTGACGCTCAATTATTGGGGGGGGGACCAATGCATGAGTTTGTAGGCTCACACGAAAAGTGCGTATGTCGTAGGACTTTAACTGAAGACTCTGAAGTTGTAACACGTAAAAAGTGTAATAAAAATTGAAAATTAAAAAATTCCGCTTCCCCCCCTATTTTTCACTGGGCGCAAGCTGCGCCCGCCATGTATAGGGATAGAAGCCCCTGAGTGTACGTATTTCCATTAGCCCTCAGCCACGTGCAAGTCAACGTAATTTATAGAAAATATTTTGCGCATCTATGACAGCGTCGTTTATTATTGAACAGATCGAGTCTTCATGTTGTTCAGAATTCCTTAACATTGTCTTGTTTTCTGTTCATTTTCTGTTCATTTTAGGGTAAAATGGACACATTTGAATTACCTTCGCTTTCCAAAATGTGTCGCCCGATATACGATGATTAAGCATAAGCGGGACAAGTCTAATCCATACAGCAAATCACTGTAAGTTTGAATTGCTCGCCTTGTTGGACGGCTTCCTAAACTTGCTTCTGCATCGGCTGATATCATTGGTCTTTGGCTGAGGGGGAAAGAGTAGGGCCTACCTTTTCATCCGCCAAAAAGTTGATGACCTTTTTTAGTCCCCTGGTTGAAAACCGAAAGGGAGGGCCACGTCCCATGCAATTACTTTATGGGGGGGGGGGGGCGGGGAAATGCCAATATGCCATGACACCCCTATTCGTATCGCTAATTTCAAACCAAATGGGGGGTGGTCATGTCCCATGATATTTTTTAATGGGGGGCCATGGCCGGATTGCCCTTCTGGATCCGGCCCTGGCGACTGCTACTTCAAAGTTGTAGTCTGTCTATAAATAGGCCTAGGTTCGTGTCTATTGTGTTGCTTTGTTTGCGTAGGTTCACAAAGCTTTATACTATTTATAAGGATTGAAATGTGTTCGCGAATTACGAACGGTAGCCTGTCAAATAATTTTATAATTCTACTAGCTGAACCCGGCCACGCGTTGCTGTGGCTGAAAAGCCCCCTCCCCCTCCCCCTCTCCCTCCCCTCCCCCTCGCCCTCCCCTCCCTCCCCCTCCTCTTTCCTCTCCCCTTCGACCCCATATCCCCTCCCCCTCCGCTCCCTCCCCACCGTCTTCGTCCCGCTCCCTCCGCTCCTTTCCTCCGTGACACCGTCCATTTCTAGCCCAATAATGATGAAGGCCACTTTGGGAAAAGGCTGCTTTGGGAAATTAATATGACGTCACAGGACGCGACCTCATTGATGTTTCGTCTGCTGTGTTTGGAGACGGCGTTTCTAAAATCTGGCAGCCGTGTGGGACGTGTTGAATTTGCAAATGGCGGGCGAACGGATTGCAAAGTTCACTTTTTGTGGAAAAGGTTGCGTTTTTTCTGGTGAAAAAATCTTAACACACGGTTGTATGGGAATGGAAGGTGTTGTAAAATTTTCAAAACAATCGGTGCGTGACTTTCAGCGTGGTGATGTTACGAACTATTGGAAAGTTCATTTTTATTTATATAGATTAATAGATTAATCTTTTATTATGGTTTTGTTGACAAGATATGCTGGGTTTAATTAGTAATAATTTTCTACATTAGGCTACAATAATTTTTCTGCTGTCATTCTTTCTGAGACATTAGGGCCTATACATTGTAAGCAGGCAGCTTCTTGAATTCCACCCACGGCCCAACATTAGGCCTATATACCTCGAACGCACCTTTCAAAAGCTGCAGTAGTTAAATGCATATTGCATAATAATGAGTTTCGATTCACTAAACAGCGACATCATAGAATTTTGTTGTTAGGCTACTTAGCTTCCTTGGTAGAATTTCATTTTTGACAATACTATAGAGACAGTAAGTAGACCTAGACCTATATGCTTAACTCTGCCCGTGATATATTTCTTCTGACCGACAGCATTTACTATTTTAGCATATGGTAGGCCTACTTCTCTTGCCATTCTAAGATTGAAATACAACTAGGCTATAGATGAAATTGCAATTAGATTAGAATATAATTAGGCCTACATTAGAACACAATTAGATCATAGTTCATCATACTAGAACAATTAATTATCAGCGCACATAGATGAAGGCTATAGGACTAGTGCTTTATTGATTCTTTCAGAGCCAATCGAGCGTGGAAGATGAGACCTCAAGTCTACCCGAAAAATGGACTGAACAGTGTTTCATATAGTTTGGTGAATCTGGAGAAAAGGCCGCTCTTCACACGAATCTTAATCGCTCTCGACGAACCCTCAAATCATGAAAACAAATCATTCACTACCATTAATTCAAAGTCGTAATAAAAAAACACATTTAATTTATGCATGATGCTTATATGTAGGCTATAACGCTGCTTATTGTATTGACTGGCAATCGGTTCGCAATTCTTGAGAAGCTAGGTAATGGTATGATGAATGTTCTTAAAGCCGCGTATAGGAAATCATGTAGGCCTAAAATATTATATAATGTCATTGTTTAGGCCTACCCGCTACCTTTGAGAACGATATGCAATGTATGCATGCCAGTCCCTATATATATATATATATATATATATATATATATATATATATATATATATATATATATATATATATATATATATATATAAGACTAACAATTGATGACTGCATGATGAGCAAGCATTTTGTGAACATCTATAGAAAACCCAATCACGTTATCAAGACCGTCGATAACTAAATAGCTAGCAAGGGCCTAGGATAAGATTATAGGCCAACTCCTCTCATAAACGTAGACCTAGGTAGGCTAGGTATATGATATATCTGTATGAAAGCGTCGATCAGAGATGATTATATATATATATATATATATATATATATATATATATATATATAAAATAGATCCTGCAATATAATATTAAAGACTTAATCCATCGCTATATTGTTGTCAATAACTCCTGCGAGCGCCGGTGAACAATTTATTATTAGGCTATAGGCCTACGTTTAATTGGTAGGCCTAACGGAAACTCGATCATGATAAGCTTATAATTATAGACACGCCGCTATCAGGTGCAAAGAACAGGGTTGATAGGATGGGATACAATCATAGCCTACGCCTATAACAGCATCGTAGAAAACAGCTTAAAATAAACGGTAGGCTAGCTATCAGGTTTAAAGTTATAAAGGCCGTCGAGCAGCGTAACATCGTGTCGAACACCACTGTTAAAATTAGGCCTACACCGCTGAACAAAGCTGTATAGGCTATGTAGGCCTATATTCGTTTAATTCAATGAACAATCAACAGACAGAACGCTGTATGTTTACATTAGCAAAATTAGCAGTCCTTCAGATCTTATAGACCTGGCCTACCTACCTCCTCGTGATGCGCTTCTGCCAATTAGTCAATAACAAATTTCTCGAGAATGGTATGTCTACGTATCCTACGTGTCACTTCTTTATTAGTATCATCAGCTTTTAGGCTTAGGCCCTATAGGCCTATTAAATACGGTAAAACACGTCAGCTGCTTCCGGTAGGCGGCGTAGGCCTATACTTCTTTCCTCTAGGGTTGTCAATCCACTAGACATCTCTTCATATTAAAACAAACCCCTTAATTCTTCTTTCCTTTAGGGTTGTCAATTCACTGATCTCTCTTCATATAAAACAACTCTTCATATTAAAACAAAACAGGAGTCCGAGATAATCGTAAACCTCCTCAAAGACAGCCAAAAAGGAGCACATGTCCATCACATCATGCAGCTATTACGCTACAACTGATGTTACCAACGCCATCTGGCGATTGGAAGGTTTAGTGGACATTGGGAGGGTAAAGGAAAGCGATCACGTGTCCGTGCGCTCTTCGTGCCTGAGTGTTAACCATTGCCCTAAACTCCCATCTCCTTGACTGTTTGCTCGAACACCTTGCATACTATGATGGAGGTTAAACTGATTGGTCTGTAGGCCTATTATCTAGGCCTACTTCTGTTACCTTTGCTGACTTACGACTGCGCTATAAAAGTCTCCAAAACAAAAACAATACTATAAATAGCTATTAAGGCGCGAGAAATTCACTAGGTAGACCAAGTATTAGATTATTGATCGATTAATTTGCGCAGGGTTATAGAAAATGGTGTTCAATATTGAGGGCACTGTTAGTACCTTAAATTTCATAGATTTATGTCTTTATTTATTCATTATTGTTTATATATTCGATTTTGAGTTGTCATGATTTGGGTTCTGATTGTGCCAGGTGCGATTTATACTAATCTAAAATGGCAGGTTTTTCGCAGTCTTTGGCCTAGAAGCTCAAAACTGACGTCAAGCGAACGATAGCGAACCACCGAGACCTGTCGGGGTATTCGGAATTGAAAATTTATATACGGTATCAAACTTCCAATTCTTCCTTACTTTTGGTATAACACTTTATTAATTGAGATATATTTAAATATTAAAGAGGACATAAACGTCTGCTTGTGATGAATTTTTAAGTGAAAACTATGGTCATCAACATATTGAATCGTATAAGTTACGGTATTCATTCGGAGCTCATGTTTGGTTGAACACGGAAAGCGGACATGATAGGCTCCGTTGTGTATAGCGTGGTATGTCTACTGTCTGGCTGGGAAGAACAAGAAAATGTCGTCCAGAGGAGCCGTGTTTTCGACTGGAAAATCGAAGGGTCAACGCCAGTAATTTCCACCGATAGACCGTAACATTTTCTCCGTACCACCGTACGCCAAACGCACAAGGGGAGACAAAGAATGTGAGAAAAGGACGGCAACCGTTGACGTGTCTTCTCATCGCTATACATTATTATATAACCTTGGTTTGTTTTCATGTTCGAAGCGTTAATTTTGGCCGATCTGCAACTGTTCTGAGGTTTGTCTTCGGCGTTTCTTTCACAGCTTTATCTTTGCTTGATATTGGGCGGTTTTGAAAATAAGGATAAGATTGTTAACGAGGAGTGTTGTTTAATATGACGCAGATCGCGTGACTAGGGCACTTGCTTTGTTGTCTGTTTTCGTTTACTTGGTTGCAGCAGTATAGGGCGGCCTTCGTGACTATTGTTACTTCGTGGCTTGTATCCAGTTTAATCTGAACATTCGCCTGTTTACTGTCTCGCGCAGTACATGTTGTTTCGATGTCTGACAAGTGTGACAGAAGTAAAAGTTTTTCCTAGGTGATGCGTAAACAGGTTCAAATCCATCTGACACCAATTAATTCTCTTACTGTGCAAGGCCTGTCAGTTAGTGTTCAAAGCTATGAACTGTTAGCTTTGGTATATTTGCTGTCATTGTTATCCCTGTACTAAGCAAGTCAGAAGTAAGTATGTATTTTTTATCAATCCAACTGCCAAACAGCACTCTAGTGGACAAGCATTTAAGTTAAATAAACAAACAAACAAACGTAATTAATCATCTCAACTAGATGGACAAAGGTCCAGTTAGTCAGTATGTGTGCAGCATTCTAACTATGAAAGTTTTTATCGTGCTGTTGTGGACTTGTGGTAAAGCCCTGTCATGGGATCAGGTCTTGCTGGCATATAAAGTATGGACATGTGCATATTTACTTTACTTATTCAACATAGGCGTAGCATTATGAAGTATTGGTGTTTTGTCTTAGTTTAATGGCTACATGCTGATCTTTCAGGCCCGTTTTTCTCTGGTTTTAATGTGGATAAGTTTCAAATTGGTAAATTGTGTAAAAATTGTTTGCTTACAAGGGTTAAATACTATTGCCTGGGAATTGAGAATTTATTCTATTAAAAGACATAGATGATGTGTAATAAATAAGTGAGCTTCTTTGTTTTCAGTATTTTAATCTCGACCGGGAACGCCTCTGGGTAGATATCTTGCAGGGAGGCTATATAAATTCTGATTGATTGATTGATCTTGCCACTTAAATTTGATTGAAGGTGTGGTTTAGTTAATTAATGTTTGTTCTTGAATGTGTGATTGAGGAATATTATGCTATCTTGTTCCCGCTCAGACACCCCCACCCCTCTTCACTGGTTGGTTAATGAATGACAGCACAGGTCTGGTTGTTTAAATGGTGCTTAGTTGCTTTGTTTACTGATAGAAATTCTCCAGGTAGGAATTTAAAGGAAGTTTACATCTTCACCTTTTGTATTTATAGTCGTTTGTCTTCTAAAGTTGTAAACATTGAATATTCTGTACATATTAAAAATTTGTGTATGACACTCTATTGGATGCATTCATAATTGCTGTCACTTCAAAATTCTTATTGAATTAGTTGATGATTTTCGTAACTGAAATTCAGGCATGTGTCAACATTTTTAGTCAAAAAGTTAATAATCTGTGAGAATTTTTCTGCTGAAGATAATAAATTGCATGGGCTGTGTTCATGGAACTATGCATAACATGCCAAGTGTGACTTAAAAAATGTATATGCTCTGTAGAAATAAGAATTTGTACATAAAATTTTGCATTTTATTAAGTTAATATATGCTGGTGCATTATAATGTAATGGGTAGCATGCTGGCTGTCAAGCATGAATTGGTGGATTCAAATCCCCAGCAGATCAGAATTTAGGTTCAGTTAGATGAGAGAGCATGAAATCGAACTGGTCACCCACCTCCGTATGCCAAAGCTAAGAAACAAAGTCACTAACATTTCGCATCCATGACTTTCCTCAAAATAAGTGTAAAAGGGTGCACAGGATATTTGAAATGCAAATGGTAAGTTCAAGTTGAGTGCCTGTCTGCGTGTTTATACATTTCCATGTCTGATTTATTGAAGTGGTTATTTGCATCTTCTCACAGAGTTGACGACTGGATTACTTGACTTTGATGTAAAGACGACAAATGCTCAGAACGAAAACTGGAAGAAGGCACGTTGTTTTCCTTAGCGCCTTTGAGCAGTAAGGATTCGATTGGCAACATCTCATCTTGGATAGGAGGAGCGAGGAAGCCGTTCGTAGATTTAACGTTGGCGTTAAGCTCGTCTTGTCGTAGGCGAGCGTTGCGTCACGGAAGAAGATCACCAAGATGCGATGACCATGACAGCATCAAAGAATGCAAACACTTCGAACGATGGCGACTACCAGCTTGTTCCGCATGAGTTGCTCTATTCGACGACCGCTGGTTATGAGGTGCTGGACTTCTTGGGCAAGGGCACGTTCGGTCAGGTGGTCAGATGCCGGAAGCAGAACACCAACGAGTATGTAGCGGTCAAGATCCTGAAGAACCACCCGTCGTATGTTCGCCAGGGGCAGATCGAGGTGAGCATTCTCATGCGCCTGCGTCACGAGAACGCGCATGAGTTCAACCTCGTCTGGGCGCACGAGCACTTCAGGCACCACAATCACACCTGCCTTGTGTTCGAGATGCTCGAGCAGAACCTCTACGACTACCTGAAGCAGAACAAGTTCCAACCGATGCCGCTGAAGTTCATCCGTCCAATTGCACACCAGGTCTTGACTGCTCTGCTCAAGCTCAAGAGCATTGGACTGATTCATGCCGACCTCAAGCCA
The DNA here is from genome assembly GCA_945859605.1 of Lumbricus rubellus. Taxonomy (NCBI): domain Eukaryota; kingdom Metazoa; phylum Annelida; class Clitellata; order Crassiclitellata; family Lumbricidae; genus Lumbricus; species Lumbricus rubellus. The sequence goes on along the minus strand of OX243811.1, from coordinate 43,245,650 downwards.
GAAAACATCATGCTCGTTGACCCGGTGCGACTTCCGTACAGGGTAAAAGTTATCGACTTCGGCTCGGCGAGCTCAGTTACGCAAGTCGTCTGCTCCACTTATCTCCAGTCGCGTTATTATAGGTAAGCCGTTTTTTACTACTTTTGTTTGCGCTAAAATAATAGTCAACTTTAAGTTGTTTATATTGGTTTATGCATACAATAATGATAAAGGACTTTACGCTTTCTGTTTTCTACCTGAGGTACTGAGAATTGCTTTTGAATAGAGATGCATTAGGCAGAAATCCAGTTGTACCAGGTTGCCATCTATTGATGGATGACTTTCTGTTCAGTATTTCGAGCTGTTGGCACTGTTTGCCCGCTTGCTAGTTCAGTACAAAGTGCTGTGTCAAGCAAAGAGTATTGATATTCAACTTCCTTTGAACATGTCTGTGTCCGGACAAAATGATTAATCAACTGGGCGTTTGGAAGAGCAAGGTACTATTTAGACTGCTTAGGGACCTTATGAGCATAGTACCGAACATGACTTAAAAATTTTGTGTTCTCTGTATAAATATGAATAAATTGCATATATTGCATTTTTTTATTAAGCAAGCATAAATTTCTAAAGTAAACATCCTCATGTTATGAGCATGTTTGCAGTTATAACAGTCAATAACTGTTGTAGAACATGGGAGTGAGTGCAACAGGTCATGTGATTCACATCATAGGGATTTAGTAATTCAATACTAGTTATCTGGAAACTGGTTAGTGGTTAGTGTCTTGATGACCTAGAATTTACCAACCATTCTCTTATATGAAAAATTTAACTTTTGTTGGTTTTATAAACTATAGATTTGATGCACCTTAGACTTTTGTTTCAGGAATAAATTGTTTAAAACAGTTACAAATCAAATAACATTTTTTGACTAATCTTTAAATATCTTTTGAAACAAAGTTGAAACTGAACTTGTAAAGTTATTTAACGAAAAATATTCTATGAATGCAATTTGTTCAACAAAGTTTAACACCGCTGCAAAACTGCTTAAAAATCCGACAAAGCGAAACCTTGCCGTGTTTGCTTGAGATAACAAGTTTCTGATTAATACCGACTAGATGAAATTTAGTTGGAGTTAAGAGCAGATTAATTACTCTGATATAAATTATATTTGTTGATTAGTGTCACACTTGAATATGTAAACAAAATTTGGACTTTGCTCGAACTTTTTGGGCCAATGTCTTGAGGAGGGTCTGTTTATCAACTTAATATGCATCATATTTTTTATTTATTTATTTATTTATTTACTGGTAATTTGATATAGTGCTCCTTCAAGGTTATCTACTCAGGATATGGACTATTAGTAGACTATTTCAGGTTTTGCTTGAACTCTTAGAGCTATGTCTTATTTAAAGGAGGGTCTTGTTTCTGAACTGTTTCAAAATGTTGGGTTATTCTGATATTATGGTTTACAAGTTATCTCCTGTGATGAACAGATTGATAGAAATGAGATATTGAAACATACTTTGCTGATGTGGAAAACCAATTCGATTGTTTAGTTAAATATTAAGCTCTGTAAATGCAGTAACAACTAAAAAAGTAGTTTAAAACTTGTTAAGGCCTTAGTGTGGTCTAAAGAGACTTAAATTGTCTGCTGTGAAAGTACCTGCTATATAGCTTGCTGTCACACAATAATGTTGATGAAAGATGATGCAATTGCTTTAGAAGGCCACACAGATAGTCATGTTTCTAGCCACATAAGTAAATATCTTTTGTTTTGCAGGCATTGCTTGTAAGCAGTTTAGCACAGGTATATATATATTGTATTATATATATAATATATATATATATATATATATTGCAGACATTTGTTCAAACTAGTGTGTGCTTGGGCTGTTTGGGATGCAGTCAGTTGAGTTCAGGTGGGAGTGCCTAATTACCCTACAGGTTTTATCTGAGTACTGCTATGGTGAAGGATGCAGTCTGAGCTACCATCTCTGGGTGTAGATGCCTTTAGTTTACCTGCTACACAACACAACAGCCCTGCCTGCCTGCTTGCTATAATACAGCTGTCATTGCTGGGCTGAAAGCAAAGGTGTTGCATTGACAGTACAGCCAGGAAGGGACATTAATATTCATAATACTAGCATCCTATTGCACCACATTATAACACTTAAAAAAACCTATATTACATCTCTTCTAGTAAATTATATATAATAATTTGACAACATTCAGCTTTTGGCATGTGTGAAATACTAGAGTCATGTCTTCATAGGCAGAATTGATTTAAAAAAAATGGTAATCTTGCATCATTATGCTTTATTCAATTTTAAGGTTCTATGAGAAGTCCAGAAAATATGATGCTTTGAAATTAGTTAATTAATTTATTTATTGCACCAAAGACACAAAATAGAACATAAGTACAGGTAGTTATCATGTATAAATGCAGATCAAGACCTTAACGTGTAGTGGGTAGCATGTAGTCATGATAAGATTGTGGGCAAAAATGTCAAGGAAGTGTAGAGATATTTGGCCTATTGAAAGTTTGTACATAGAGAAAGAGGATGTAACAGAAATAAGAAAGGGAATAAAGTACATTATTGTGGGTTAGTGTTTGCATCTAGTCACGTGATGAATGAATTTATGAATTTGGTCGATTTGTGAGCATATGTAATGTGCTGAGGGTTGATTTACCGTCGCCAAGCATATTTGTTTAGCAAAGCCTTGGCAGTATAAAGGGCTGACATCACTTTCCAAGAATAAAGTACCTTAGAATGGCTGTGAGCATTGAGTAGTTTGCATGACTTGCTTACAAGTGCTGTGAAGCTGCATAACAGATCTTAAGTTTTGTGCTGTTTAACCCTTTAATGATGTAGGGTATAGGATTTCCCATACCATTTACTATCATCTCGGCATTAAAGGGTTAAGTTTGCATTCTACACTGTGTCCCAATAAATCGGGCACCCTTTTTATTATGTGAATAAAACAGGTAAATATTAATCGATTTTCAAAATTTCAAAACTGATCGTACAGCCTCAAGCTGAACCAACATTTCCAGCTCATTCTCACATTACTAAGTAGTTCTAGTTATAAATATCACTGCCTATCAGGCATAAATTGACCATAGATTGTTCTCCAACTGAAAAATGATATTATAAAGTTGTAAAAAATTACATTTTTTTCAAATACTATGTCCTATGTCCTTTCATACCTATATTCATAGAATCTTGTTCTTGTTGACGTGTGAATTCATCATCCGTTCGGAGCGCCCAACGACGATCCAGTTCGTCCGTGGCTGATTGAAGTTCAGAATCGGATATGATTCCATCGATAAAATCTATAGATTATACAAAATGAATAGCCTATAATAACTAAAACCACAACGAAAACAGGCTACAATTATATAAATAATGTCTTTTTAAATATTTCTATCGACAAAAGACTTTCTTTGTACAAATATGATTAAGAGCTAATACATATAACTCACTTAAGGTTTTTCCATGATCCAATTTCAAAGCTTCTTCCTGCTCGTAGGATGTTGCATTCTGCAGCAACCCGTCATCTGATGAATTGGCAGTTTTCCATACTGAAAAGATAAAAATGACTGTTGTATGGCAATGACAACTTTTAGAAGGATTGATTCCATTGAAAATGACGCAATATTTACACGTTCATCGTTGGAGGAAAAAGAAATATCAAATTACCTAATGTTTGAGCAGGTGTCAACTTCTTTGCTTCATGTTGTTCGATGTTTGTGGTGATGCGAAGCAGTTCATCATCCGACGAGTCTGCTGTCATCCACACTGAAAGATAAAAAATGTTGCATGTGTAAGTTTCATAACTAAAAAAAATTATTCTGATGTAATATTTATAAATCCATCGGTGTAGAAAATAGAAAAGTTATCAAAATACTTTGCATGTATAAAATTCTTTGCAACTAAATTCTTTTTTATATATATATATATATATATATATATTCTAAGATTGAAGCATATGGCTATGATTAATACCTTTCTCCCCATCCTTTTCAAGTTCTCCTTGACTGTCGAATTCTCCAAGGTCATCACTCAGTATGGGTGCGCAGAATCGAAATAATTCGTCGAATTGCGAGTCCGTTATGAAATCGTCAGTAACTAAAAGATAAAAAAATATTTGAATAAGTAAAAAGAATAAATAATTCGTCGAATTGCAAGTCCGTTAAAAAATCGTCAATATCTAAAAGATATAAAATATTTGAATAAGTAAAAAGAATACGATAATGGACGATTATAAATAATATAAAAAGTGTAATGGAATAAAATTACTTACAAATATCCATGTTGTCCATATTCAGAAGGTTGAAATATTTCGAATCGATCTGAAGAAATTCACTTCTCAAAGTACGATCTGGATTGCAATGTATTAGAAGCTCCTGTGAAAATTCCAAGTCGATTGAAAAAGCTACAGATGGGCAAATTTTTATAATATCAAGCGCGCATTGATACATCAAAGTGCTACCTGTTAGGTTGTTCGCCTACGCGCATAGATAACCTGCTGCGGACAATTTTCTCTTTACACACGCCGCTGCCGGGACTACTTTTTGCACCAGGCACTATTTTGCACACGACACCATTTTGCACACGGTTGCCACATCTATCTGTTTAATTATAAAGTTCCTAACAGGAAAGCGTTGGTGGGTGTTGACGCAGCCAAATTAGGAATTTCGTTAGACGAGTGTCAGCGGGTGGGCGGCCGGGCAGCGGCATGTCTTTCGTCCTTAATTAACAACATCTAGGCATACAAACACGGTCAGACATACAGTTGGACACACATACTAAGAGACGGATAGCCATACAGACGGACAGACAGACAATCACATGGACAAATAATTGATTGACAGGTCACGTGACAATTTGGAGGCTTGCCATAGGTCAGGGGCGTGGCTGATTCGGTATACCAATTCAGTGACGTCATTGGAGGGGGAAGTGAATTAGAATCCGCAGTCATTGCTGGGGGAGGGAAAGGTGAATTGGTATCCGTAGTAAATACTGGAATTGGCGCCTGTAGTCATTCAACTACTATTGTGGGGCGGGGTGGTGTAGTCGTTGCCTTGGAGCCAGAAGTTTCGAGGTTCAAATCCACCTCGCTGTGTAAGGACCTTGGGCAAGTCCTTCACTCACAATTGATCAGCGCTTCGGCGTGAAACTTATATGCAGTGTCCGCTCTGCATTCGGGAGTGCCTCTGAGTAGCTAGAGCTTGAAGGGGCGCTATAACAAGTGTACATACAAACAGTTAACAGATAAGGTTTAATACAACAGGAAGGTAGCAGTCTAACGCCGGTAATATTAAATCGGGCAACAATATAAAGTAAAAAGTATCTACAATAGTATTTGTGTGTATGTGTGTGTGATATGGATGTATATATACGCAGGTAGGTAGGTAGGTGTATGTATGTGCTCTGTGCAATGATCTCATGTGCATCTAGATGTGTGCTTGGATATGTGCGCATCTAATACCAACTATGTGGCAAGCATTGTAACAGGTTGACAGGTCCAACAACCTGGAACAGGCTTCCCTTAACTATGCGATGCCTCCCAAACTGTTTCGAGTTTCACGAACTGTTGAAGACTGCTTTTTTCGCTTGATCTCAGCCGTGAGGGTCTGCGAGTAGTTCTATATTAAGTACTTTTAATTTACATTAAGTGACACTTTATTATTACTTCCATGTGTCATATTGCATTTTTTTCTCAATGTCCCATTGTGCATTTGCAAAGACAAAATGTATCAAACCTTTCTTCATATGAAGATAACTTTCAACGAGCGTGTAAAGCAGCATCGCGAGTTCCTCGGCCCTCTCCACCGGCATTTGTCCCTCTCCGTTCATCACCAATTCAGAAAGAAAGCGGTCGGTAAAGTACGCGTCAAGAAGAGCGCCGACATCCGCAACCATCAGCGACGTCAGACTGCGCGACAACGACCTGCAGCGCCACCTTTCCAGCAACTGCCGGACCATCGCAAATCGATGAAATGGAAACGAGACTGACTCCAAAAGCGCAACTCGCACGCTCAACTCCTCGCACGACTCGTACTCACCGATAACCATGCTCGTAACTCGGGCGACTCCGTCAATCCCGGCAATCGTAACTCCGCTGGCAATTCCAAGTAAACGTTGCAGCAGAGGTAAAACGGGGACGAGGTTTCGGTCCGCAGGGTCGTGATGTTGACATGCAATGAGGAGACATGTCTGTAGATTGCAAAACGAAGAACTCGAGTTGAAGAGATCGAACAGTTTAGTGTTTCGCTTTCTTCGCAGTCCGATCGTTTGGAAATTGACGAGGAATTCCGCCTCGAGGCAGGTGACCATGAAATCGAGAGCTAAAATGCTAGCGAAGTGTGGCTGACTTCCGTCAAGAACGGTTTCTAGAATGTGGGACAGCATTTCGGAGTCGAATGGGAGGGTGTTTCTATGCGGGTGCAGGCACCACGCTTCCTTCAGAATCCGGTGTAAGGAAAGCGAGTCGACAGGATTCCGAGAGTAAGTTAGATGTTGCAGCAGTGTTGCAATCAGAGGGACAGTTGGTTGCGACTTGAAGGTGGTCAGATTTCGAAACACCGAGAACACCAGGCGATAAGACGGGTCTGCGAAAAAGAAGTCTTCGTCATGACGCTCCTCGCAGACCGGACCTTGTTTGGATTGCCTGCGATGATTGCCACAGGTGTTTAACTCAAAAGCATCCAAAAGCTCCATAACGAAGGAGACCTTGAACGAGGAAAATTCCGAGACCCTTGACCAATTTGGATGTTGTCCAGCTGCTCCACAGTCTCCACGACAATGTTTCAGCCAGGAATTTGAAGATGGACCAGGAAGAAACGGTGGGAATTCTAAGTACGTGTGACATTTGTCTCTTGCAGTACTGCAGCCGACTTCAGCGGAAAGCGACTTCGTTTTCGTCTTAACTGGATCGTTGAACATTTGAAGTCGACTCAAGGACATATGCTGGACAGACTTGGAAAATATCTCCAGTTCATCAACGTTCTCAGCAGGTGCTACAATCCGCAAAGTTTCATTTGGTGATCTACCGGTTGTCTATGTCAAATGAAGAGTTAAAAACTAGCAGATACACAATCAAAACTTGAAAACGAGTCATGATGCTACAGCTACACAGTCTATGTAGCGAATTAAATGCTTAACAAACGAATTAATTAACTGATGAACTGTTTATCAATTATTAATTCTAGGTAAGAATTAAGCTAGCGTAATTACTGGCGTATTAGCTAATTAATTATCATATGTGGCTCAATCAATATGAAATGAATAGACGGCATTTACACTTGAGCTACAAAACTACGCAATCAACAGTTGCTTAGTAACGCGTTAGTAACACGTCAGCGACGCGTCATCGCGCAGACGACATATGACGTAAACTTGGGGATCGAATTGAGCAAGGAAGGTCGATCCGGGATAAGATGGCTGATGTGGAGACATGTACATTTGCGAATGTTTCATGTAAAACGTTAATTCAGTCGGCGCCAGTGATCCGTGTGTGAAAAGAGTTTGACAGTCGGTCGAGGTAAACTCTTAGAAGAGGTCGTAGGTTTTGGAGAGCAAAGTGCGTCTTCCAAGCAGACTTCTTATCGAACTTTCGAGTGGCGATTTGAGACACTGCGATATCGTTCGTACTCTGCGTGAATCAAGAGTTGTAACTTTTCGGACTTTGTGGTTGCGATCAAGTTGCGAAAGAACGGTGAGCGGAACATTATCGATTTTGGCTGCGGTCAAGTTTCGGCATTGAAAATCAGCGAAGGAGCGACGCCTGGAGAAGCGCATCGTCTCCAGCCAGAAGTTCAGCACGGTAGTGAATTTCGCATATAATATGAACACTGAGGTTTGTGGAATGCCCTTTAAAGCTGTCTGAGCTACTGAGACAGAGAATTTGTTGCAAAGTAGCCAGTGACCCACTTTTTATGTGCCCTCCTTAGTTGTAAAATATTTGCCCGAGTCATCAGAGAATTGACCCAACAACAGGTTTCTTCGTTTGCTTTGAGCATAGGTACAGGTGTGGCTGGTCAGCCATTGATCAGGAAGTCTGCTTTGCTCTAGATTTTGTCAGTTTTACACAACTCCATCATATTCCACCGTACTGTAGTGTGACAGGTTGTTATGCTGAACGGTGTTGATTCTTCTTATCTGCTTAATGCTTATCTTTTCTGGGTAATAATTTCTGTTCGTGTGCTCACTAAATGTAGGCTAGAGAAGTTGTTCAACTGGAGAAGAATCTATGGTCAATTTATGCCTGATAAGCAGTGATATTTATAACTAGAACTACTTAGTAATGTGAGAATGAGCTGAAAATGTTGCTTCAGCTTGAGGCTTATTAATGCGTATGTACATAGTGTTTGCTGCTTTGAACAGTATAGTGGCACACCTGCACTTGTTTATCCAACTGGTTTTGATCCAATATGCATTTTTAAGAGACATTAAACACAGGCCTACTAAAGCATTGAGATCAGAAATTTATATGGTATTGAACTCTTACTTATGATTACCTAATTTACTTCCATAAGAAACAGTGTTTTGAGTAAACGAGTACATACAATTTATTCAGCTTAAATATCTTGGTACCTTTTAAAGATCATTTTGTCAGCAAATGGATTGATGTAGAGCTAGATTGAGTGCAAACAAGAATTAAATTCTCTTCTTCTGTTTACAGCACTTAAATAAATACTGAGATTCCTACAAGTAGATTCTTAAACTAACAAAGGCAGTGCACAATCCATCACCAGAAATATACTATTGTATAGTGATGTCTATGTCTAAAATGCCTGTTAGGTCCCAATACTGTAGGTCTGCATCTTTGTGTTTATTCATTGGAATTGTGTGCTTTTCTTGGAATAGCCTTTGTAACCGATGCAGCTTGCTTGTTCTTATAATAAAGTTGTGCAAAATGGCCGAGTTCTGCTGTTGTTACCAGTATGACTTCTCGGCTATTCCTGGAAATGTTGTGAGAATTCGTTTTATGGCTGGAGCAGTGGTGCCGTGACTTAGTCACTGCCTTCGTCTTGCTTTGTGGCCAAATGCTCTGCTTATGAGTCCTGTATGTTAAGCGAGCCGTTGATGATTTCGCTTGTGCAGATTTATCATGCCGTCATATCATATATAGTAAGTCAGCCACACTATTTGTGGACCGACTGGGAGAACTAGATATCTTTATTGTTTGGACATGACCGAAATGTGTGCCAAAGTCAGCTCTTCAGCATATGTGCCATGAAATAAATTTTCATAAATGAAGGCGAAGGGTAGTACCTAAAGTGCTGGTCTTGACCAAGAAAATAACTGATGAAAAATCGCCATTTAGAAAGTTTAGGTTAGTATTTGAAAGCGTTTATGTATCGCTTGGGATTTTAAGTCTGCTGATTTTAAACCTACAGCCGTGGGATAAAAGTGACATCTGGGATGTAGTTGCTTATCTGGTGGTGCTAATGTCCAAAGGTGTTAAGGAAGTATGAGAGTTCAAGGTCTTCCACACTTGAAAGTGCCTGTTTGAGAAGTAAGACAATGAGCAATTGTTAAATTTATTCATTTAATTCTTGGACCTGTGCACACGTTTGTGAATGCCAACCAACAAATAAAAAGAATTAGAAAATTGCCGGTGTATAAAATCAGTGTATATTTTAAAGGAATCTGTTTTAAGCATTCCTCTGTGTTATTTGCATTTTCAAGTGTAATAGATACTTGTATAAATACACGGTTTTTTACTTTTTACGTACTTCACATACATGTGTGAATATGTAGCCTGGCTTGAAACCGGAGTTGCATTAAGTATATGGTTTAGACTGGTAATTAATTTCTGCAATTAATTTTGTGTTGGCTGCAGCTGATGTGATTTCTAATTTTCTATGCATTGGATATACGTGCGTGCGTTGTTGGCCGGTTCATTTGACTGAATAGTAATATGTAAAAACATGATGTCAAATATGTTTGAACTTGTATGGCATTGCCAAGGTATCTGAAGTGGAGTGAGGCAGATGCCATTTGTTCGAACATTCAGTGGTGGGCAGATGGAGCCTGTGTAGCCAGCCATCACAGAGCGTGAGTTGTATGACTGACAAGTTGCGGGTTATGTTTAAAATAAACTGAGCAGACAGACCATAGAGAGAGAGAGAGAGATAGAGAGAGAGGACTCTAGGCTGCAGTCTCTGTCTGGGAAAACAGTATATCAGGCCATGGACTACTTGATCAGGCTAAGCCTCCTGCTTTTCAGTAGAAAGTCTCTAGTTTACTTGGTCACCTTGAAAACTGGGTCAGAGGCATCTTTAAGCTTATTATTATATAGGACTGAGGTTGAATTGTCATTGAGATAAAGAATAAAATTTATGCACTGTAGGGTGATCAACAAGTAAAATAAATCTGACATACATACGCCTAGGATGTATGTTGTGAAGGCAGTAATTGATTTTGCATCTGACAATAGGTGATAACCCTGTGTTTGAAGGATGATCACTCATGATCCATGAGCTAGCCTTGTTTTGACCCTGCATTTGAAGTTCATAATTAGCCACCTGAGCTAAACGATTATTGTAACTTTATGTTGTCATGATCCGTCTGATGACTGACCCTTTTCATGATGGATATATTGTGGCACCTCTTCTGGCTCAACCAGATTTTAAAAATGCTGGTCCAGCTTCTCCCATTTGGGTAAAATCTTTTCAACAATCAACTTCTGAGGATACCGTCGATGTGTAAACATGAAATTTGTTGAGATGTTGATTTTGATCAGACCTGTGTCATTACAATGCATGCATACATGTGAGTGTGTTTTTCAGAAGACATGCATGTGATGCATTGTCTTTTTTATATTCAGTCAATGTTTTAGATATACTTTGCTATAAACTGGCAGACAGTGAAAATTTCTACTGTCTTTGTTGTTGTCTAGGCAACCCTGTAACTGTGTTACGACACCATATAAATTGTCATGTTATTTTCATTATTATTATTATTTTAAAGTAAAATCAAAAAAAATGTACATACGTCACTGATATAGTGTGTCCTCAGTTAGGTGACATTTCAATTTCAAACAAGAGAGTCCAGTTAAATATTTTTTATTTGCCATTTTTTTACATGAACACGCCATTGTTTCTTTCGATACTCATTCAACAATCTAGTCGTTGTACAAATCTCAAACAGTCGTTGATATTAGATTGATGTAGTGTGACTGCCTATGGCTATGTTTCTGCTGGGCAGGGGCAAAAAATGATTTCTGCCATTTATGAAGATTCCAAAATTATCTTCGTTGTTATGCATGTAATGTAGTTCTGAAGCCAGTCTGGTTTGTTTTACTGTACCACTTCATTTGTTTGGATCATATAATGGACTAACAGGGAACTTAGCAGCAACATGATTGAAAAATCTGAAATTTGATGACATGTTATGCGTTTCAGGGCGCCAGAGATCTTGCTCGGCCTGCCATACTGTGAGATGATCGACATGTGGTCGTTGGGCTGTGTTCTAGCGGAACTCTTCCTCGGCTGGCCCCTATATCCAGGATCATCGGAGTATGACCAGATACGATACATCTCACAGACACAGGGATTGCCATCGGAAGCAATGCTGAGCAGAGCAACCAAGAGTCAGAGGTTCTTCAGTCGAGTGGCAGTTGATGGTGGATACACATTCTGGCAGCTAAAAGTAAGTTAATGGAACATCTCTTCAGCATTGATGAGGGACCCTCGTTAGGTTTTAAGTCATCGTTTACTGTGTATATGGGTAGTTGCAGGATATTGCAGTTCCCACAGGTCTCTGGCTTTCTGGATGTTTGGTTGAATGTGTTTTAACATCAGTTGATTAGTTGCTCAATCTATTACTGGAAGTGGTTGGATTACGGATTCTTGTCCAGAAGTGGTGAATTTCTTTTTCCTACTTACTTTAGCTAAATGAGCTGTAGAGAGTGATTGGTGAGGAATCTAGGATCCTTGTTATGTCAGAGCACTTGACTGATAATTGTTCTGTTGTGATAGTTATTATGCCATGTTCAAAACAGTCGAAGCAGTTGTGGCCTTTTAGTTCATCAATTTTCGTTTATTCACTCTAGCAGGCTGGCATGAACACAACTTTGTTACACTGGTCATGCCACCAGAACGCATACATTATTTGTCTAGACAAACATGTTTGTGAAATAGTTGTGTGAAAGATTGAAACCTTTGTTATGATTTTACAATGAAAAGTAATGTGCAGCTTGAAAAGCTGACTGATTTTAATCTGGCTGTTGACTATTTAAGAGAATGCTGTGTGTAATTGCAAGTTGCAACTGACATATAATTATGTGAGAAAATATTTTTGTTTATTGTTCATGTGTAGCACAAGTTTGTGTTGTTATAAATCAGACAATTACAGCATTGGTAGTACTTGATATATATGAGACATAATTACTAATTTATTCCACTGTTTGTTCTTTATACGATTTTAGACATCCGAAAACTATGAATTGGAGACTGGAATAAAATCAAAAGAAGCACGGAAGTATATATTCAACAGCCTGGACGATCTAGCGCAGGTATTTTAAGACCTTTGGATGTTCTTTGTTAAAGAGATTCACCCAAGTGTTGCTTTTGTAATATTGCTACTGGATGGAAAAGAGATCTGCAAGATTTTTCCCCTGCTTTTTGCATGGATATGATGGGTCCAGGATGAGAGGATCTGTTGTTGTGCTCTGATGTGGATGTTCAGGCATATCTCTCTCGTTGGTTTCTGTCCTCTATGGTCTGCAGTATGATGTTTTCATGGAAAAATAGAAGAATGCCGAACAGTTAAGGACCTTGGAAGCAGACAGAGCTAGTCTGGATACTTGCCAAAGATCAGAAATAGTTGTGTGTACTTGTGTTTCTGGGTAATAATTTCTGTTCATTTGCTCATTCAGATGTGGGCTACAGATCTAAGTTGTTAAGTTGGAGAACAATCTATGGTTAATTTATGGCTGATGTAAATGAAACTGTACTGGCATTATAAGTCGTTTAACCTCTGCATCTAAACCATTTTACAAACTCATAAGGAGTAGTTATCCTGGAGTGTTGGCAGATGTCATTTTCTTAGCCTCTGCCTATGAGAGCGAGTGGCCAGTCACTGTCTCATCTCTCATATTTCCCACACTGTCAGTGTGCAGCTTGTGTACTCGATATGGCCGAGTTGAATGGGGGCACATGTGTGACAGAATTCCCTTAGAAACAAATAATTCTGCCCAGATGGATATTTGAAGATCTTTAACTTCCTCAGTTGACTGTCCGTAACATTCAACCAAGAGGTTTAGAAAATAAACTAAGTGTATAAACTGTTGTTTGCACCAAAACTGAGGTTAAACTGACACTTATGAAATTGTTCATGTTGGAAGTTGCACACTATTAAGGTCAAGTGAACCATGTTCTTGTTCTATGCAGTCTAGTACTTTTAGCAGATATGTTAATGACATTTGCAACATTCTCAGATTAATTAGATTTCATGGTACAGGAAAGTTGTCTGTTATTGCTATGTGCATTGTACAAAGCAATGCAAGAAGTTGTTATATTTACACTTGTATAGAAAATGGCTAAAGCTATAAAATAAAATAGCAGTCTTATGTGAATATATATATAGTTAATATATATATATAATTATGTATATGTATGCCCAATGCCCATTGAATGGCATCAGCTGCATTCCACAAAGTTTATGCTGAAGTTTCTTGTTTTGTTATTTATGAACAGCGAGTGCAGGATTTTTTTACCAGAAAATCATAATGAGAGGTTTATGTTTCAGCTCTGGCCAATTTCGTTTTGTAGATTGTGTAATGTATATGCACTGTATGCAGGATTGCTGTACAAAAATGAACTGGCATAGAAAATTTTATGTAATCCTGTAGAGATGTGCAGTTGGTGTAGCTTAAATTAGCCTGTAAAAGTCTACCAGACTTTTGAAGACTTTGATTTATACCTTATTCGTTGGCATTCCTTGAAATGGTAGACCACATGCAGGATGTAACGACAAGCACAAAAGTTAATTAAAATGAATGACCAACAGCATAACAAGCAACAATGGACCTTGCCAAAAAAATCAAATAAATTATGCAAAAGTTGCTGAGTGTGTGTTAGAACCAGCATCCTTGAGAGATATTGTTCCTGTGGGACTGTAGTTCTGAATTTTTTAGCCAGTTTTAGGCTGTGCGAGCTTGCTTTTTATGCCTGCCAGCTTGTGTATGTATTTGCCATTGCATTTGGATCACTATGCTAGACTGTGTGGTTTCATGTGTAGCTGAACATGATGACAAGTTTGGATACAAGTGAGGTGATTGTGGACAATCTGGATCGCTGTGAGTTTGTGGATCTTCTGAAGAAGATGTTGCAACTTGAGCAGGAGATTCGTGTCACTCCGACAGACGGCCTCGCTCATCCATTTCTAACACTAACACATCTTCTTGATTACCAGCAGCACTCTTGCAGGTTGGTGTAACTTCAAAGTGCCTTAACTTTCATACCGTGATGGGATGTATTGGTTTAAGTAATATTGTCATATGTCTGTTTCAATTAATCTGTGCTGCTATACAGTTGTTTTGTTAAGTTTTACATTATTGAACTGGTTGGCTTTTTAGTCATCTGCTGAGATAAGTTTTATTATTTTTGGCTTGTGATTGATTTTTTTATCATTTTCTGTACCTGTCTCAGTGTAAAGCATATTAACTCTGTATTGTTTACTGCAAGTAGACTGCCAGATGGCTTTGTTCCTTGCAACCGTTTCTGTTTGCTGCACTAGAATAGGCCCAAACGAACATGGTTGCGATACTTAAGATATCTTTGATACTTAAGTTATCTTTGCTCGTGAGTTGCCCGTTAGTTGAAGAGTTAGTTGATTCCCTGACTTAATTAGGTTACATCTTCATGCATGTTATCGTTTTGTAGATAATAAAAACCTATAATCGTTTTTGAGGCTGATAATCATTCCCTATAGATGTAAGCCAGTATATGCAAAAATAGGTCTATGCAAAAATAGGTCTACACAGAAAATAGGTCTACACAAAAATTTATGTTTTCCAGATATCTGTTTACCGAGCTAAGCATTCGTGTTATGGTCTCGTTGATCGGGAACTTTGGTTGTGTTCACATCACTGGTAGCCAATGACGCGGTTATTTGTTGCCACATTATACACTGAATATTTTGGGTGTGTACTTGCGGCTGTTGTCAGAGCACACAAATGGAAATTCATCGTATTGTATTGCTTTCTTGTTTGTGTGCTTGAACATTTGGACATGACTCGATGCCCTTTGCCTTCTGGCTAAGAACTTTGAATCTTATTGCCATGCTTTATTTAATCTATTGTCTTGTCAGAGAGTAGAAAGAAACCTGTGTGTTTCAGTTGGATAATGTGATGAATCATGCATGTACAATGCCTTTGCTGTGTTTGTCAAGTATCTTGTTGGTGCCTGATTTCTGTATAAAAATTTTATGTTGCAAGTTCTGCATGAAGCCATACCTTGAAATTTGCGCTTCAACTGAGTGTTTTACTAGTTAGAATAGTGCGTCAGTAGGATGTATTGTAGAGATGATATCTGCTTTTATGAATACCTTTAAAGGCAAAGTCCTACTTTTCAAGATTAAAACAAATTTTCCCAGCATTGTTGTTTACACCTACTCATGATATAAAGTAAAGGGTTGCAATGCTAATGTACATCACTGTGTCATCTAACTAGAAGCAACCAGTATCCCGCCACTACCCAACAATCTTCTCATACATGTGTGATGTTGTGGCTTGAGCACTTAGCTGAAACTTGGGCTGGGGGTGTGGTTGGGAGGGGTATGCATTGCATAGACGTCAAATGTGGGCAGGGAAGCATAATGATTGGTTTAAGCAGTTTGCTGTATTAGTCATGGGGCTCTGTGCCTAATAATGCTCAGAACTTATCAGGTGTATATGTGAAGCCATAGGGTGGTCTGTGGGGTGGTCCGTATTGTTTACAGGATACAGTTGCCTTCAGTGAAGCATGTCAAATAACCAGTTCTTTTAGTCTGCACGAGTTAATCGAAATTAGTACACTGTCATAAATATGTGGTTTGCCTACGATGTATGGGTGAACATTTGATGTAATGGTGAATATGAGGTGAAGCTTAAGTGCATGTAAGGGGTTAATGACTCACTTGAGGTCTGCTGAACAGTTAATTTGCTTCCCACTGATCGAGTGATGAATGATAAAATATGCACTTGAAATGGATCG
The DNA here is from genome assembly GCA_945859605.1 of Lumbricus rubellus. Classification (NCBI taxonomy): domain Eukaryota; kingdom Metazoa; phylum Annelida; class Clitellata; order Crassiclitellata; family Lumbricidae; genus Lumbricus; species Lumbricus rubellus. The sequence continues at coordinate 43,229,461 of OX243811.1, read as the reverse complement.
ACGCACTACGGGGATCCTGTTTTACCAACACAACTTCTATAGATGTCCATTCAGGTCTTGCCTTGAAATACAAGCGTACAGGTTTGAGCGTTAATTTATATGATCACTTCAAAACCAAAAATCCCTTCCCATGTGTCATCAACTGATTTGTAAATGATAATATAATTATACTGTATAACGGTAAGTTCTATGATTATAAATAATGAATATAATTTTTAATATTTGTCTTGATTTTTGTTTTAGTGTGAAAGAAAGCATACAGGCGTTGGAGATCTGTCCGCGTCACAGCCTAGACATGTTTGATATCAACCAGAATATCATGTCAAGTCTTGCACCACCAGGATCGAATTGCGCTTCCTTGTCTCTGCCCTTCAACAATCAAGTTAACGCTTTAGTCGGTCAGGTAGGAATCGCTGATTGACGAATCACTTACGCCTCTTCGTACATCTCAATTTAAGTGTGATTTAGGGACAACAATCTTTGTATTATGGATCTGCTAACTATGAAAATTCATCCAACATAAAAATATCGATTTAATCTCACAACTGTCACATGTGGTACCAGTGTGCAGTTGACTCTCCTTAGAGGCCCATATTCATGCATAATTGCATATCTTTGTCTGTAACAGTTCTACTACTGACTTTAAAAGCAGAAGCTAAATGTGTGCATACATAAACTATCCACTATTATTTAGTGGGATGGGAAGATACGGTATTACTTACTGTACAGTGTAGGTATGGGTTTGATTAGCTTTCTAAGCTGGGAGGCAAATGGGTTAAAGTCAGTTTATGAGTCATATTTGTGCTTTCTGTGAATGGTTTTGTTCGATGGGTTAAATGTATTGTAAGTATGTAATTGTTTAGGTGCCATCACAGCTTGTAAGTGCAAGAGGTCAGCCATCATTGCATACAGTACCATACATGCCGTACCCAACGACAGCAGCGATCACTGGCTGCCTGCCTCAGAACTTGCAACTTCCGAAGAACAATGTTCAGTTCGCTATGCATCCGACTGCGATACAGCTGCAGCCTCCACTTTGCATAACATCAATTGTTTTGACACCAGTCAACGGTCTACAAGGTACGCTAACTGTTTGGCATTCAGTTGTGTTCAAGTTTTACGTACATCATTCAGTGATTGTGTTTGGTGCTTTTATGCAATCACATTCGTGACAAATTTGTCTGGAAGTTAAGAAATGAAGCTAATTACTTTTGCATACAAGTTTGTCTAATTATTGTCAGATGTGTTAATGAAGTAGTACCTAAGGAATGACCACCCAACATGACAGAAGTTGGTACTTGTGGGAAGCCAGACTGCCAACTGGTTTTGCACTGAAAACAATGGAGGATGTGTTATTATGAACGAAGGATGTGTTATGATGTGTTACTTTGCAACTGCTGTCAGTTGATGGTGATTAAAAAGATTGTCATCTTCTATTCATGACTATGAGGTTCATGGAAACCAGGCAACCTGGGTGTAGATGTCATACTTGAAATAGACCGGCCCTACAAAGTCTTTTGCTTTACAAGTAGCAGTATGATGAGATAGTTTAACTGGTTGGAAGTAACCAAGCAGTGATTGAATGTTACCTGTATTATCATGCTTTAATACAGGTAGACCTTGATTTATTGCGTGCATTCGTGTGTTGCCGTGTTCATGTTTTGCTTTTGTTCATGTTTTTGCTTTTGTCTTCATGTTGTAGGCATGATGTCGCATTCCAAACCATTTTCGATACATCTGGATAACATTGTTCCGGCAATTGTCTCAAAGCCTCAGGCTGTGCAGTTGCTTACAACAGTAGGTCATAAAGACATATGCTCGCAGAGTTATTGTAGATCTATTCTTTTGAGAAACTTTGCACTAAACATTTTTTTCATAACGAGTGCTCATGATTTGACGAGATAGAAAATATAATCGTTATATTCAATGTTAGACATCTTTTCCTTTCTGATTTGAACATGAATGTGATAATGCTTTTAAAAAAATTAAACATACCATGACTTTTTGCGTGTGATCTAATTTTACAAACAGGTGGGTCTGCATGCTTTTGTATTGTGAGGGTTTTAGGTTAATGGTGTAACTCTGGCGGGAAGAGAGCTCGGACGCGGGATGGCTTCCCGCCCCTGCTACCCCGAAGGTGGACTCAGCACTCCACTCGGCAGATGACTTTGGTAAAATAAGTGGTGGTATTTGACTGGCACGTTGCATGGGTGTCAGGCAGTTGAATGCAACTCCTGTAATAAATTATGATGTTCTTGTTACACTGTGAATTTTAATCATACCGTGGTGTGTCAGTTTGATATTAGACAAAGACTGTAATTATGATTTATGTGAGTGTATTTATTATAGGTGTTACAATTGTCTGATCTACCAGTATTGATATTCTTCCAGAACTCTGTAACGTCATGGCCAACTCACCAGCCACTTTTAGTCCAGCCAGTGACAAACGTTACAAGCCAGCAGCAGCAGCAACAACAGCAGCAGCAACTGCATGGGAGACATCTGGTGACTGAGACAGGCTCCGGCCCACAAGGAATTTCTGATGTCTGGCGACATTCGCTTATCGTTGATAATTATGACCCAAACATTATGGGCATGTCTATGGTAAGCGATTACTTCGAACGAGTAGATAAAATTCATATTAGCTCTGACTTTTTTATCAGTCTGCTAAACACTGAATGATGTTATGTGAAGGCTCTGCTGTTTTATTCCAAAATTTAATACAGCAAACCTTTGCAAAGTGTGATTTTTGCTCATTGTCTACATATTTTTGTTAGCAATTCAGATGTTGTGGTTTTTTATTTTTCTATTTTTTTGTCCACAGAATGCTGTTAATTAATTAACCTAGATGTGAATGATGTTGCAGCTTCACGATGGGAGGCAGCAGTCGTACAGTTCGCATAACCATCCGGTGGCATCGCATAACATTTCTGGACTTGGAGGGCCGGGTCACGCTGCTCCGTGGAATGTTCGTCTAATGCAGCAGCCACCAGTCATGGTTACCAAGGGCCATCAGCAGCAGCAGCAGGTGCCTGCAAGTGGTCGCCAGCAGCAAGGGCAACCACATAGCCACCAGCAACAAGGGTCGGCCAGTGGAATGCTGCCAGGGCTGGCGCGTGGCCAACAGGCACCGTTGCATAGCAGCCAACAACAAGGCTCACATACCATCAACAAGAAACACTTCAGCAAGCAGAGGTAGCATCGCTTTGCTTGCGGAGTCATTAAATTCTTATTATGCCTTGCGTCACTCCGTTCAAATGTTGAAGGTCAATTTTTTTTCTGTCTTAGTTTGGTGTTGCTTTTTTGTTTTCAGTTAAATATTTATGATGTCTTTTTATGAATTGTAGGTTTAGACTGTATTACATTACAGCTTCGGAGATATTTCTTAGCTGTAGAACGAACTAAGCTACTGTTGTTGACTGTAGAAACAGCTGAGTTACCTGACTAACCCACCATACAAAAGAACCGTGTGTGAACAAAGCTTTAATTCTTATTTGTTAAACTTTTTAGGGCGACAATGTATCTAGCTGTTACAGACTTACACTGTTACAGTAATATATATATTTGTTTGTTACAGACTTACAGTAATATATATAAATAAATAAATTATCTGACACTGGAAAACCATTCTCGTCTTAGAGCTGCCTTGATGTCATTTCTTATACATCTACTGTTTAAACTGGTTTAAAAGTAAATTTGTGGTTATATTTGACGTAGGTATTTGAGGGATGGAACAATGAATCACCTGTCTCCCGTAAAGAAACGCGTCAAAGAGAACACGCCACCTCAGAAGGAGAACGCTTCCTCTTCGAAATCTGGTTCTCAATCGAACCACGTATGGTCGTCGAAGACCAAGCAGGACAAATCAGCGGCGGCAGCAGCAGCGGCAGCGCTTGTCATAACACTCGACAGTCCAAGTCCTTCTGTCAGTCGCATTACTCTTAGTTCGGACAGCGAAGAGGAGAACGGACATGATGCAACCGGAGCTACGCAAGTCACCGATAACAATGTCTGGCCAGACTGTTTGGCCTCCAAAGGTCAGTGCACCGATGATGTCCTTCATGGAGAAATTTCCTCCTTCAGGATAGATTTCTTTGAACAGTTTTTTTTATATCGTTAACAGAACAGTTTTTTGGTTTCATTTCTCGGTGGAAAATCTTTTCATTTGTTTCCCACATTTTCATTGTTCTTTTTTGCTATTTTCCAATGCAGGCGAATTGTTTTTGTTTTACTCTGTCCAGTTATTGAGGCATCTCAAAGAGCCAAGAAGTCACTGACACGACCTGCTTCCGAAACGGACATGCGAAACACGAGACGTAACCGGGCGCCACTGTTGCCTCTCTCCCCTACGACGCTGGAGGCACGTCACCATCACAAGACGACGACGACTGACTCTTCTTCGTCAGCACCGCAGAAGGAGCAGCAGCCGCTGATGCAGGCAACATCCAATTCCAGCAATTCTAGTCGTCAGCTTCCTCCAGCACTGTCATCTGGCTGCCAGGCAACTGGCATGACAGATTCCAAGACAGACGCCGCCACTGCCGCCGATGGATTGACTGAAGCAGGTGCGTCTGCCGTGGAGATGTCGTCCGGTGTGTCGCCGCAGGAATCAGCGTTTTCGCAGCAGCGGCCGATGCACCAGTCACCGTGCAATGGTCACCTGTATCAGTGCGTCGGCAGCCTGAGGTTGCGCAGCGGCGGAGGAAGTGCGGAGAGTCTGGCGCCGTGCGGTGGAAGTCCGGTTTGTCATCAGAAACGCCAGCGAGGTCATCATCACAGGTCGAAGCAGTGCGCTTCTTCATCCCATAACAGTTCGAACACGGCACCATCATCCGGTGCGGTTCATTCGGCATCGTTGGATGGCGCTGCTCCTCCTGACTGGCACAGGTAATAACAATAATAATAATAATAACAATGACGATTTCTATGGCGCCGTAACACAGCCATGCCATGCCGTTACAAGGGCGTCTCACATAGTAGACTAACAGTAACAGAGGTAGGTAGTTACTCCTGATGTTTTAAGCTGTGCTTTTCATTTTAATTTTTCAGTGGTCTCATTTTCATTTAGGACAGTATCAGAGACAAATGCTCGAGAGTAGTTTCCCCCCCCCCCATAGTTACGCCAAGTTTTGAAGTTGTTTAAATGCCAGGGAGTTCTTGGAAACCCTTTTGATGACAGTCAAGCACTGATGTGTCAGTGCAGCAGTTGACTGTTCATGTCAATTGTGATTGGTTCTTTTGTTTTGTTACTGTTCGTCTATGCCATCCATATGATTGGATATTGGGTCTTATCCAAGTGAGGTTCTGCCTCTGCCATTAGCACAACTGTAAAGAGTAAATAGGACATGATGCACAGGGGTGGGGTCACAGTGGACATCAAGTAGCTCTTCGCAGTCTGCTTAAACCAATGTTTGACTTAAATGGGGTTCAAGTGTTTGGGTGTAGCCCATGAAGGTGAGCTATATAAAAATGTGTCATGCTCAGTGAAATCAAAACTAGAAATGTTGTATAGAGGTTACTTCAAGTAGGTGTTATGATGTAGTATATTTTAGCCATTTCAGTACGTTTCAACAGCTGTGTAGACTGTACATAGAGTGTAGAGGGCTTTTTTCTAGTATTGTTACATGACACTTTGAAGTGGATAATGACTGAGACTGTGATAATGGATTAAATGCATATTACTTGAGTTGTTTATTTTGTGCTATTGGCAAATTTTGCATAGTGAGACTTGAAGGATACGAAAGTTTAACACATTGACCGCCTACACGCCATGTTAAATGACTGGTTTAACTACGAGATATCTCGTACCTGGCGGTCAATGTATTAATGCTTTCTTTAAAATTGAAAGTTTTCTTTCATTTGCTGTGCTGCATGCAAGTACTCTGCTTGCATATTTAGCATATCTATATATATAAAAATGAACTTTCCAAATGTTCGTCGCATTTTCACGCTGAAAGTGACCCACCGATTGTTTTGAAAATTTTACAACACCTTCCATTCCCATTCAACCGCATGTTAAGATGTTTTCACCCGAAAAAACCCAACCGTTTCCACAAAAAGTGAACTTTGCAATCCCTTCGTCCGCCATTTGCAAACTAAACACGTCCCACACGGCTGCACAGATTTCATAAACGCCGTCTCCAAACACAGCAACGAAACATCAATGAGGTGCGGTGCTATGACGTCATAAGCGAGTCGCGATTAATTTTCCAAAGAGGCCGCTTTTAGGCCGTTTCACAAAGCGGCCTTTGGGCTGGGAATGGACGCTGCGACGGAAGAAAGGAGCGGAGGGAGCGGGACAAAGACGGTGGGGAGGGAGCGGAGGGGAGGGGAGGTGGATCGAGGTCAAGGGGAGGGGGAAGGGGAGGGGGACGGAGGGGAAGGGAGAGGGAAAGAGGAGGGAGAGGGAGAGGGAGGAGGGGAGGGGAAAGGGAAGGGAGGGGGAGAGGGAGGGGAAGAGGGAGGGGGAGGGGGAGGGGGAGGGGGAGGGGGAGGGGAGGGGAGGGGGAGGGGAGAAGGAAAAAGGAGGGGGAGGGGGAGAAGGAAGGGGAGGGGAGGGGAGGAGGAGGGGAGGGGGAAGGGGGAGCCTCTTTTCAGCCACAGCAACGCGTGGCCGGGTTCAGCTAGTTAACAATAATTAATTGAATGTTGATATGCTCGTAATGGAAAGATAATTCTTCTGTTGCAGGGACTGCCCAAGAACAAACAACAGTCCAAGAAAGAAGACAGGCCACGGAGGGAATGGAGCTGCAGCCCACGGAGGAACTGGCGCATCAGCAGCAGCCGCAGCAGCAGCACATGGAACTGCAGCTGCAGCCAGTGCCCAGAATCCCGCATCTTTCTTGCTGATGACCTCTCCGCAGTATCCTCCATTTGGCCCATCAGCCGCTGCTGCTGGCGCATCAGGTCCTCATCATCACAGCCCACTGCACGTTGCCTGCCTCCCCAGTCACCCTACCCTTCCGGCAGCACACTACAACTCGTCCCTGCGCCCCGTGTCCTATACGAACCCCATGCACCATCTTGCATCGCAAGCACTTATCCACTCACCCTGCTGTGGGGTCTACACGGCGTATCACATCAGCCCAGCAGCCAGCCAGTGCTTACACTACGTCTATCAGACGTGACCGTTGTCTCTTGGTCGTAATAATCGTCATCTGGGTGAAACCCGAGCGGGGTCTGTCCTCGGTCGATGGTCCCTCCCGTTGGAGGAGGAATGGAGCGCTTCGAAAGGCCGATACCATCTGATGGCACCATTTACATTTTGAAGAGTTTTTGCCAATTGTTAGTGCTTTTTAAAATACTTCCTGCGTGACAGTTGTATCTAATTGATAATCAGGGTGATAAACAGAATGGAGTGCGAGCGAAAGATGTCAGGATATATTGGCATTTGATTGGAGTTTTCTTTGCCTGACTTGGTTTCAGCTATATTTTTAGTCATTCTCAAAGTCGTCGTCGTGATGTTGGAGGTGTCCTTTGATGATGATGATGATGATGATGATGATGTTGACGATGATGACTTAACGATTGAGAAAATTTTCGCTGCCGCTATTTTTTGGCGTTTGTTCACAGCGGTTGGTCTGTTTGTGATAGTTTTCAAGTTCGCCGTTAGCTTTGATCAATGTGGTTATTGTATTCGTAGGTTTTAGTTTTTAATCCTCTGTGTATTCATTCGTACAGACTTTGGTTTTTAAATTGGCTTTGTGCTTTTAGCTTTGATTCATGTTCATAAAACGTAATGAATAAGCTTTTTTGGGTTTAGCACGTAACGGTGTTATTTTCCTTCTCTGCAGTTTTACCTTGATGCCAACAATAGCCACCAATTGCTTCTCTTATGAATCTTATTTAGTGAACAATGCATGCTTGAGACAATGGCTTAATTTGTTAATTCATGCAAACGGTGATGGCTTTAGCAATGGAAACCCTCAGTCAATCTTGTGTCACTTGAATACTTCACCTGTTAGTCTGACGTAGTAGTGCACAGTTATTGCTAAGCAAGTAACCGAGGTTATGGTACAGTGGTGTTCTTGCTATTTTTAAACTAAGATGTTTGTAAGATACTATTACATATCACTGTTATAGATATAATGTATTCTAAAGACTGTATTCGTTTTAGTGCGTCGTAGGTCGTCATGTGTGTACCTTCCATATTGTGCCTTGGACGTTTGTTGTTGAATGTGCGTTTTTCCTATAGTGCGACAGAACTTTGTCATTTGAAGCAGCGTGTTTGATTGACGTAGCTATTAGATATTTTTGACTATCGTTGATATGCTTGCATTTGCTCCATGAGTAGTCATCTTAGTATATATATATTGCAGATATATGTATATGCTGTAGCTGGTTTCAAAGTATATTCTTAGGTGTCCAGAACGGTCAATGTTGACCGAGTAGATGCTGGCAACGAGTGCAGTGTTGACTTGCGTTACAAGAATAGTGTCGTTGGCTAAGTTTGCAGAGTAAATGGAAACGGTTAAATTTTGACCAAATGTTTTGGGATAGTGTAAGTTTGATTTTATTAACCATGTGCTGGGATGAAGTCCTTTTATTGCTGCTTATGACCTGTTACCGGTTTTGGATTTTGTTAGAGCTTTTTATTCAGGATTTGCCCTGTTGTGAATTTATGCTATGTGAAGAAGTTTCAATTTTAATCTTGAGATTGTATGTTAATAATCACGAGAGGCAGGATCTGCCTTTATTAGATGTGGTGGTCGTCTGTTATTCACAGTGAACTTGAGGCGTTAAGGCCATGTATTCTTGTCCCTGGTAATTAGTGTTTGTCGTTTATGCATTTATCCCTATTTACTTCTCTCCTATTTCTTCTCTCACATAATTGGCTTCTTCTTCTAATCTAAACAATTCTTCTTCTGCATGTGTGTCTTTTGACCTTTGTCTCCCGCGTTTTTTGTCTTAATTGCCGTCTGTTGCAAGGCATTGCTTGAGTATTGCTTGAGCATTGCTTGAGCATTGCTTGAGCATTGCTTGAGTAGAGTTGGTTGATGTGTAGCTGATATTAAAAGAATTTCTCTTCAAAGAACTAAGACAAACTTTCTGGCATTTATCCTCTCAGCAGATTCATTCTGTGCATCAGATTTGACCGATTAACTTCATGTGTTATTCTTTCTGGCATAAGAACATGCGTAAGACTTTTTTTAGACCTCAGTTGATGCAAAATGTTATCTGTTTGTCTCATCACATGACCAATTCTTCATTCCCAACAGTTTATTATAGCTATTATTATTGTTGTCATAATTTGAATTGTAATGTGCAATTTAAACAGATTAGTTGACTGATTTGATTTAGTTGGGTTTATGAAAACGCAAGTCCGGAGGTTTTGTCGTGAGCTGTAAACTGGTTTCTTGGTTGTGGACTTGTACGATGAGGCTTTGAGAATGATCCCCAGTTGAGAGGCTGGTCCTTTACTGGAATCTTGTGATGACACAGCGTGGTGGCGACTGACTGCTCCTTTATCGTATTCTTTCATTTCAGCCGTTTCTAATTTTTCGCAAAGCGGTTTGGGGACATATTTCGTCATTCTTGGTGATTTAGTGGCACCTTAACTCCTTCTTACTGTTTTGACTAAATATTAGATTCGTCCAGTATGAAGGTCCAAGTTTCGAAGGCACTCTTTTAGCTATGTGGACTCACAACATGTTCCCAGATGTATCTACTTGCTGACTCTTCTGGGTAATGGGTAGGTTAATTGATTGCGGTACTACTATTTGGTGCGGTATTATGATTGGGTATTACTGGTGGTTTCTTTCGTTTCAATTATTTAATACTAGCACACTTTCGTTGTGGTTGATTAGTATAATGCTTACTTGGATTGGGCTAGATGTATTTTTTGATGATTTATTTGGTAAGTAAGTAATTTATCAGGGCCGCCGTTAATGAAACTTTGTGTGAAGGCATTCCTGTGAAATGTGGTTTGACACTTTAACACTGAGGATGTACTAAGAGGACTGGGAAAGAAATGCAGCTCATCGTTGAAGTGTTAAAGGACGTGCTTATTGAAGGAAAGGGTGAATGGCTTTGATGTCTGCAGGCTGCTCTTGCTATTTAATAACATTCTAGAAGCAAGTGAACCAACTCTTGACTCCAAAGCCACTGTTTGGCGGATCTTTGGGGTGACTTGAAGAAATCATTGATATTCAGTGAATGACTGTTCGAGTGTTCGTGTCTAAGTACTTTTTGAGTTAAGGCATATATCAAGTAAATGTAATGAAGTTCCTGATCTAGCTAGAAAACAGAATGGAAATTTTCAAAAGAATGTGGGGTACCCTCATTGGGTTTTCTTGATATAGATAATCTGTCCGACTGGATCAATCTTTCGGAATTTAACATAATTATTTCTTGGTTCTGACTGTTTCACTGGTTGGTTCCACCTGCATTAGACACCAGTACACGATAGACGTTACTAAAATTTAATAACGTGGACAGAGGGTCTTTGTAAGAGGTGGAGGAGGAACTAGAGTGATGTATACGAGGAAATATATGAACACCAACTTTGACCCAATGATGTCAGTGATGGAGCTGTATGAAATAACACTAATTACTTTATGCATAATGTTTCTCCTGATTCAGTTTTGTACATGAAATACCTTCGTTTCTAGAAATACCTTTTTTTCTAAGGCTGACAAATAATAAATAAAATCAGTCAGATTTGGTTTATATATACACAGCCACACTGCGCTACATTTCTGATTTTGCAGATTTTCAGTTTTCTTGCGGTGAATGTACATTGTTGACGTATGAATTCATTTCTCACTTTCTAAGAATTTCTTGATTCAGCCATTTTAGTTGATGTAGTCATGTGTGTCGGTATATTTGCGTGCATGTACGAGTTGTTTGCACCCGTTTGCTTGTAAAGCTTTTCTCGATTGCTATTTCTGTAAGCAGTTTTGTGATTTATCATCATTACGACTTGTGTTTTTTGCATGCTTTTCAGTGTTCTTGATGATTTAGAATTACCGCTGACGACGTGTTTGACTAGAAAGTGTTTGTGATGATAATAATAATAATTGGTAACTTTGACAGGAATAAGCAGTACAGTATTTGGCGAGGAACAGAAGAAGTGACCGAATTTGGATGTAGAGATTTCTTGCGTAGCTGGTACATAGATTGAGCATGTTGACCGTGTGTTTGTTTAGAAGGTCTACCCGTGTTTTCTTGCTTTGTTCTCAATTGGTATGAATAGTTCAGAGCTGTTTGTGGATTGATCAGTATTCTTGTAATTTGATGTTTTCTGTTGTTTGGTGATGATGTTAATTTGGCGTTTGCATGTTAACCTATATATATATCTAATCTATATATTAAAGCATTTTCTAAAGTGTTTCTTGTCGTTACTTGCCTTGTCAGTTGATCCTGTAGCATTGTGACTTATGGTAATATCAGAGTAGGCGTTTAGATTTATATGTTAGTGTCTGTTAACAATGAGTGTGTCATCATTAGGTGTTGGCGGTTGTGCTTTCATAATAATGTATTATAGTTTTATATAATTATCATTGTATCATTGCAGTTTAATGCACCTGTTTGCTTTTGTGTTCATTAAATACTATATTTATGAACAGAAAGATACTGTATATATCTGCACACAGACTGAGTACATTATATATACATATATTTGTATTCATATATGCATATATATGTACATATATATATACACACATGTGTGTGTATATGATGATTATATATATCATATTAATTGCTATTCGAGCCTGTTGTCAGCTTTATGTATTTCCCCTATTAACGCGAAAGGTGGTATTTTAATAGACTATTGCAATGACAAGTTAATCTTAGTGCTGAAATGACTACACACAAAAAGAATGTAACTTACCGAGGTTTTTGTGTCATGAGAGTTCTACATTTACTGCCAAAGCAAATGTTTCAAGGAAAACTGTTCTTCATAAGAAATATTATGCAGTTGTGTGCTGAAAAATTGCTTCAATTGCTTTTGCTTTTTCCCATTTCAACATGGGAGTTATATCATATCATTGGAAATGATCAAAGGTATAACTTAACTGGTTAGATTTGATCTTTAGCTGTTCATAAGTTATTCAAAATCGCTAAGCTATGGATTTGTTTAGTTGTTGCTATAATTGGTGTCAGTAAACAATTTTTATGTCTTTTTATGATGAAACTTTCGCAAAGGCATTTAATCTTCCACATCATTTTTCGGAAATTAGAGTAAATATAATCAAGGACTGTTGGGTTGTTATTTTTCAGACTTTGTTCCATTGTCAGTCAGTTGATAGTTTTGGCAGATGATAATATGCTGTATATTGACATAGCCTCAGTTAGTTATGCTGCATATTGTTGGTGGTTTGCCTCAGAGTGATATTCAGACAAGATATATCATCTGCTGCATTTGACTGTCATATTAAAGAAGGTATTGATGTTCGAACAGTCATGCCTTTATGACTTACAGACTTTAGATACCCAACACAGGTGGTAGAATCACAGGTGGTGTGGGGCTTCCAGGAGAGTCTGGCATAGAATTTCACCAGCCTTCCATGAACGATTCCACATAATTGTCTGTGTGTAACTAGTTTCTCATTTATCAGCCACTTCGACCTTTCTGACCAGTGATATATTATCTATGTAGGACTAGCCATATTCGGATGATACACTTGATGCCAATGATAATGTTAGCTGTATTAATTAATTATTCATTATTTATTTCTGCTGTCTGGCTTTTAGTTCAAAACTTGTGTGAATATTTTGAATAGAATTTCAGTTTAGTAGCGATGTGTGGTGTGTATTACTGAATTTGTAATCATATTGAAATGAAGTATAGCGGTTCATTCGCTTGTATGCATTTGTATACATAATTACTTTAAAAACATGATTGTATGCACATATATATATATATACATATATCTATATATATATGCATTAACGTAACACATATATATGTATATGGTTTTCTGTGATTTTTTGCGTACGCTTGTAAACAACAATCAGTGTTCTAATTATTCTAGTGGTGTTGTTTTTTACACAGGAGGTCATACAAAGACATATATACCAGATAATTCAGCTAAAAGAATTTTGGAAGAATTCAATATCCAGTTTTGGTGATAATTGGTTTCTATTTGGAAGGGTTGTCAGTCTACTGAAATTTTCCAGAGCTTAGTCATCTTGGTTAATTAGAATTTAGTTGTGTGCTTTGATTCACATAGATCTTGTAATTGGTACGTTCACTGTCGTTCAGTTAATTTTGATTACAGTGTCAGGTGTGTTATCCAAAATGCAGCATGTGTAATACCATACTCAGTGTTTCATGTGTACATATGATTTAGTTTCACAGAGATGTATTATTGAATCAGTTTGCATTCAGGTGATATTAGTGTATTACTAATTTTTATTCATCATATTATAGCGAAGAAATATAGCATAATTCCCGAATGCGAATAATAAGAGAGGAGAAATATGGCATAATCTCTGCAGTACAAAATAAGGCAAAGATGTGTTTCCTTTTCTGAAATTGAGCTAATTTTTAGTTAATGTTTGAATGAAACAATCAAGATGTTTACTGCATTTTGAGAGAGCTCCTAGTGTTCCTTTGTAAGTGTTTCTCAATCTTTAAATGTGCGCAGCAGGATGACTGTATTGTCAACGGATTTTACTATGGACCTACATACAATTTATTACTTCATTTTTTTCCTCATCTTTCATGGTTGATGTAATATAGATCGAAGTTTTAGCACCACTTAGTTGTGTCAAAATGGATCTTGCATGTGTGTGTGCACGCAAATAAATTTCTATTATGCACGTAAGGGCAATGCATGCGTTTGGGTTTTGTGCCTGACTTGCATGTAACAATGTGCACATGTTGCTGACAATTCTTCTGATATTGGGTCATTTTAAAGCGTACAGCTTCCTTGCACAAGAGATTATGGTTTGGGTAAATATGAAGCGTACTTGTCTTCTCCAACATTTTCAGGTCAAAATTATCAATATTGGCCTGTTATTTCTTTTGAGTATATTTTAAGGTGTAATGATGTTTTTGCTTCCCAAACACCTTTTTTGCATGCTTTTAATTTTAAATGGATGATTTTTCAAAATTCGTTTCGTGACAGTTTAAACAGTTTAGTCTGTTTGTAAATTTGAAATTTAAATTGAATTACTTTTGTTGTTTCTAGACATAAAGTGTTTTTCAATTCCTTCTCGTGCTGTTTTTTTCGGTGGGTGTTGTTTTCTAAGATTCAAAGATTTTTTGCATTCTTTTTTTGAGCTTTTTGCCAGTTAGATTGATTCAGTTTGAATAAACGATGGGAATGGACCACCCATAGCTCTGAAGATTTTGTGCATTTCTTGAAGGCCTCTGAATTCTGTTAAGCTTTGAATAATTATAATGGTTTTGTGACGTAGATGGTAATCATTGTTAGGCATTGGCATTATTAGTAGCGTTTGCGATCGATCCATACCTTCGAAGCATGATAAGAATTTACATAATTGTGTGGATTTGCATACAGCTTTCGTTGTTGACATTGTTCTACTCCGAATTAAAAGGGTCTTGGATTTAACCTCGTTGGCTTTTTCTTTGAATTCTGCTAATTATTTCGGTTGCCAACAGCAGCAGCTCTGTCTCCTGTCATTTCTATTCTGGATTGTTGGTGTTGCATCTGTCCAGATCTAAAATTAATGATTTACTTAGACAATTAGGTTATTAGCTACGTTGTTTTAGTAATCGGTTTTTGTATCTGGATAGTTTGGATATATTATGTGTCTGCATACTCACAAAAAATGAATAATAAAGGGAGTTACCATTGTTGCAATTCACGACATTGTTATCGTCTGTGCTCCTCCTATTCCATTGACACATTGAGTACAAAAAAACGCAATATTTATTTAAATTCTTTCCTTCTGTTTCTCGTCTCTGTCTGTCCATGGTCAGCTCGTCGCTCTTGTGCCCAGAGAACCGACGTGGGACCGAGAGTCTAGTTTCTCGGAGTTCCATTAAGTGGATTGTTCAGAACTTCAAAGTTTGTTTGTATGTGCGCTTGTTATATAGCGCCCCTTCCAGCTCCCGACTACAGAGCGGACACTGCATCGGAGTTTCACGCCGAAGCGCTGATCAATTGCGAGTGAGGGGCTTGCGCGAGGTCCCTACGCAGCGAATTGTTGGCAGAGTGTTCTTGTAATGATGGACACGGTGTCATCCTGTGACAACGAAGCTCTTCAGTGGTGTTTCTTCTCATCATGGTATACGTCTGAAATTAGATGGTTACAACCGTTACATGACTGATATCCCAAAGAATGATGCCTGATTAGCTCACCTGTCTGGTATTAATTGAACATCGAAAAACCTTCTGGATCTATGCATGACAGCCAAATGAAGAAACAAAACACATTGAGCTATAATCATCCAAAGTGATTTCAGTTGTCCGTGTGTGTGCGTGTGGTACAAAATGTTAATTCTCTCCTTTCATTCAACCAGAGGGCCACGACATCGAATGTTGAAGTAGTAAAACTCTTAAACAACATCTGGAAATGCATCTTAAAATAATTCCGAGTTTATGTCAAGCTGTTTCTCTGAGACCAGTTGGCTACATTCGCGGTTCTCCTCATGCTGGCTTTAACAATAATTACGTAACGCTGTGGTGGGGGACGGCTCGACGTGCATACGCCAACGACCTTATATACATACATAGTTACATACGCTGGTGACTGCAGTGGTGCCATCCAGTTAAAAACGAACAGGCTTGTTACATGTTTAACGACACAGATGATTAGTATCTCTCTCTCCTCCTTTATCCAGGCTTGAGGCTGGTTATAATAGTAAAGAAACGTGCGCGTATTCATGAAATACGGATATAAAACTTGTGGATTAGTTGGAGTTAGTCGATAGAGGGCGATGAGGCTACTTACCCGGTAGTGTAAACGTCCATGCTTAGCCTATTATAGGCTATTAAGCTTATATGGCTAGGCCGATATGAAATCGAGTATAGGGCTATAGGCCTATTTGCATCCAATGCCAACTTGGCGGAAACGTATGACACAATTATGTGACTCGCAATTTAATATTTTAAATGCATCCATTTGTAGGCTAAATCACAACCCTTTTTAAACTTGCCACATTCACTTAATACATCGCACGGTTCGTACCAGTAGGCCTAGGCCTAATGAGTAGGTTACTGATTTAGGGCTACCTATAGCCAAAAACCTGGATGGACAACGTCAGAGAAGACCTGAAAGAGATGAATATTGACAATGACATGTCAAGAGCAAAGGATCTCATCGGAAACAGAGGAATTTGGAGAAGTCATGTGGAAGCCTCATCGTCGTCACTCGACTGACGGAATAGAATAAAGAAGAGAAGAGAGGAAGATAGTCATCGGCCCGCGGTGTATAGGCCTACGTAGAGTCGTAGACTAGAGATGAATACTACTCGTCGTCTATTATTTAGGCTATTTAACAAAAGTCAGGAACACTTGAGAGTCCTAGATTGTCAAAACCGTAAGCCTAATTCTTGGGTAGCCTATAGGCCTAAATGATCTACACACGGACCGACACGGTGTGTGTAGGTACTTCTGAGATAATTTATTCCAGCGTCTGTCCGCTCTGCACCCTTCTGCTCCCTATCTGACATGTTTGCAATCTCCAATTCTCCAAGTAACGGCTAGATACAGAACTATTCGACCCTTTAGATCAATAAATTTCCCCGAAAATCTACATAGCCTACCGCACATAGGCCTACTTAGGCCCTGTGTTTGGCCGAGACAGCCAGCACTACTGTAACAGTGGTTGACACGTAGGCTAGATCGACCCTCGTCGTGCGCACGGAGTGGATCAGAGCAGGCGTACAGTTACAGTCGATCTGTGATGTTTTGGCTGCGTAGTTCGGTCGATGTGCATCTGTATTTTATTGCTAATGTCGTAATCGTTCCCAGGAGGCATCGCGCGTTGGTCGAGCGACGTGCAATCATTTCCTCAGAAAATTGAAAACGACTGGCGTGCCTTCGAAGGGCGGACCGCCAATCGGACCATCAGCGCACCAGCTCCACCCCCCATTTCCGACGGGCATCTCCAGCGCACCCTACGTGCAGGGGGCCTAAGGGGCCCCCGGACGATCTCGGCTAGAAGCGATGCGCTCAATTAATTACGCTCGATCAGATAATCGTATCGCTAATGTATCGTTGGTTTTGAAACACGAATGTCCTACACAGCAGCACTCCAGTGATCCTTCTTCGTCTGCGGACATTTTCAATTTTGATTGCATTGATTGATGCGGGTTGGTGTGGGCGGAGCGTTGATTGACGACGAAAGAACGAGGAGAAGGTGATGCGGGGTGAATCACTCCAAGCATGCACGACATTGCACGTCTTGTCATGTGAACAAACGCTCTATTGTGTGTGTGTTTCACATTGAGAAGAATTAAGTAGCTCTGGAGTTTTGAGTCTTTGGCATTGCCCGTAAATTATCGCAAAAAAGTTTTAAACAATGGGAGGAAATATGTAGGCCTATTGAGGTCTTAGGCATCGTCTCTGAGCACTGAAATAATGAGTAATTTTGTTAAGATGACCGCTAAAGATTTAAAAAATTGAAAGTAAAGATAGCCTATAAAAAATTTAAAATAAAATTCTTGCAGGAAGACAGCGATTATGTAGGCTATCAAACAAAAGCAATAAAATGACGAAACTTTTGTCGTTTTATACCGTGGCAACGTTGCGTAGGCTACCTGGTAGGCCTACTGAAAAAGGTCATCGGAAAATCTGATCGATTTTACAATAGACCATAATCTCCCGCCAAACGACAGGTAGCGGACCTCGTGAGTCTTGGCCAACTGCCAAATCCCCAGAGTATGGATGAAGTGTTGAGTCGTCTCGTTGAAGAGAGAGAGACTGCAGCCGCAGAGGTATAGTGGTATATACCCTACGGGCCTACGTCTCGATCAGTGATCAAATGGCTGACGAGTCGAAGTCCGACAAGATGGAGGGGGTCTGTTGAGAGGAGGAGGAGGAGGAGGAGGAGGAGGAGGAGGAGGAGGAGGAGGAGGAGGAGGAGGCGGCGGCGGCGACTAAAAGCAGCGAGAAGAAAGGAACGATCTTCACCGCTCTTCACTTCACTTCCAATTAGTCGTAAATGAATCGATGGAGAGCTGCACTTCCCATGCATGTCACCCACTCCTGCATGCTGGCTCAAGAACATGCATGTCTGGTACCACTCCATGCAGACTCAACACCGTTGTCTGCAGCAGTGTTAGGCCTTTTACGTGAGCATAATATATACAGGCTATTATAATATAGCCTACCTGCGTTATCTTGCGAATAGGTATTTTAAAAGCTTGTATTTTGAGTTTATTTTAGAATAGCCTAGCACTTTGCACATTTGTCGTTAACGATCAATAAAATAGTTGACACACTATAGTCATAATTGAGGGGCACGGCGGGGTGTAGGGGTATTTTCGGTGTCTTGGAACCTCAAGGTTAAGGGTTCGAATCCACCTCAAGCCGTCGCGTATAGGGACTTTGAGAACTCGCAATTGCTCATGCATGCGCTTCGGCGTGAAACTCCAATTCATTATCCGCGCTGTAGGGTCTAGTCGGGAGCGCCTCTGAGTAGGAATCTTTAACGGGACCCTATTACAAGTGCTCACATACATAGACAATTTTAGGCATACATACATATAATAAAAAATAATCATTAAGGTGTATGTACATGCACTTATCATCTTGTGGTGTCTGGTGAACAGTCATCGGGGGGTGGATTGTCAAGTTATCGATGAAGAACAAATTGCAATTTTATACATTCTCAGGATCCCTTGTCCGCTCAGCCAGTCACCCGAAAAATTGCTCACATGGCAGCCACCAGCCCACCACCATTCTACGGACGGACGGATGGACGAATGGACGGACCGACGGACAGACGGAAGAACGGACGGACGGATGGGCAAACGGACGGACGGACGGATGGACGAACGGACGGATGGACGAACGGACGGATAGACGGACGAACGGACGGACGGATGGACGGACGGGGAGGGCGATGATTATGCGGAGTATATTATATCGATTGGTTGGTGAAAATGGTCATAATGTATAAAAGAAAACAGGCATGCATTCAGGCAAATATGGGTCTCCATGGACCTACACACGTGTATGCATTCATACATACGTACGTCGTGCATATATATATATATACACTTATATGCTTGCACTATATATATGCAACATATATACAAATATACGTAGGCCTAATTAAATTAAGGAAATTGTCTATATATGCATTGAATACTGATCTACACGTACAGATAAGATTTAGAGTTTTAGACTAGTATATATCTAGAAGAAGAAGACTACTATCTTGGCTATGAATGCAAATGGAGAATAATTGATGTAAATGTTGCGACTGCAGATTATGGACAGAAGTCGTGATGGACTTCATCAATATTTAATGACGTCTTGAATTGCAATTGTTGTAGACGATTGCTTTGCTGCTGAGACTATTGCAGCTAAGTGTCTGCATTGACTGCTTCTCTGACGACGAAGCCATGAGCACCACTACCACCACCACTACCACCACCACCATCACCACCAACACCAACACCACCACTACCACCACCAACACCACTACCACTACCACCACCACTACCACCACAACCACCACCAACACCACCATGGCCCACCACCACCTCCACGACCACCAAAACCAGCAACACCACCAATACCACCACCAGCACCGACACCACCACCACCAGCACCACCAATACCAGCACCACTACCACCACCACCACTACCACCACCACCACTACCACCACCACCAACACCACCACCACCACTATCACCAACACCACCACCACCACTACCACCACCACCACTACCACCACCACCACCACCACAACCAGCACCGACACCACCAACACCAGCAACGGTGCATGGCCGATGTGAGCAAGAGGAGGACGGTAGACTCCGTAGCTGGCACATTTATTGTGCATAAGAATGGCCATTGTTCCCTGGATCTATTTCTCTCTCACTGTGTGTGTCTCTGTCTGTCTGTCTGTCTGTCCGTCCGTCCGTCCGTCCGTCTCTCTCTCTCTCTCTCTCTCTCTCTCTCTCTCTCTCTCTCTCTCTCTCTCCCTCTCTCTCTTTCTGACACTCTGCGTCTTTTGTTCCGTTTGGCCTGTCTTTTACACTCTAATATATGTCTGTCTCTGTCTCTGCTCGTTTCTTACTCTCGGCCCGGCTCTGATAGTTTTTCGTTTTACCTCTTTGTCGCTCTTAGTATCTTTGTGTTGCGTTATCAATCGTAGTCTATGTATTCCAGATGCAAGTACCATTGGATTGGAGTAGCTTCCGAAACTCTTCTCACCATCCGTATACATATATTACAATCTATTTGCATTTGATGAATTCTCACATAAAGGTCAGTGGCCTTCATTCGCGCTATTAACACTCATACCATTTGCGCTAATAATACTCATACCATTTGCGCTAATAATACTCATACCATTTGCGCTAATAATACTCATACCATTTGCGCTAATAATACTCATACCATTTACGCTAATAATAGCCTACTCATATCATTCGCGCTAATACGCATATCATTCGCGCTAATAACACTCAATGATAGGCCTACTGCCTGTTTCACAAAAACCCATTCTGGTCAGAGGTTCGTCAGAACATCACATTTCTCTGTCCGTCGCATGAAGAACAACCAACAACCACTGCATTCGTAATTCCGATCATAAACTATGTAGGGCCTGTTACTGCAGCCCTGTACCTTCTCTACACAGCCACTACAATTATTATAATCTTCATCTGTTCAATTCTGTTGTTGCACTCATATCATTCGCGCTAATACTCATATCACTCGCGCTAATACTCATATCACTCGCGCTAAAAATAGGCTACTCAATGATACTGCCTGTTTCACAAAAACCCATTCTGGTCAGAGGTTCGTCAGAACATCACATTTCTCTGTCCGTCGCATGAAGAACAACCAACAACCACTGCATTCGTAATTCCGATCATAAACTATATAGGGCCTGTAGCCCTGTACCTTCTCTCTCAACAGCAACTACAAATATTATTATCTTCATCTGTTGTTGCACTATCGATGGGCTATATTAAGATCATTGATTGATTGATTGATTGATTGATTGATTGATTGATTGATCGATTGATTATATGACATAAGCCTATGTACACTTCATATCATTAGGTAGGTCTGTAATTATGTATGTATGTATTTATGCATGAATGATACAAAGCGCTATGCCAAAATAATCGCAAGAGTTATCGATTATAATTTATTACAAGACCGAATAGACGTTCTTTCATGGAAACTATTAGAGTTCTGTTGACATGTAGTATATGAGGCTAATATGGAATAATTTGTGTCAACATGAACAACCATTATTCATAGTGACTGTCCCTAATTTGTCAGCAACTGAACAGACGTTGTGTCCTTGTAGATTGCTGATGATGTTTAAGATTCGAAATGATGGCATTTTGATCGAGATACAAAATTAATGATTAACCGGTGGATTGGAAAGATTGTTTCGAGTATTCAATTGCAGTCCAGATATAGCGTGTGTCTTCCGATGCTCAAGTGCATGATTTCGTTTTTAACAAACCTGCTTTTTTAGTAGAACTGTAGCAAACCGACAACATTACATAGACACTATACGGACAGTGGGAGTCGTCCGGACACTATAGACAGTGGGAGTCGTCCGTTCATCTGCAATCATTCTGCATCTGTCTTCTATTACTGTCGTTCATCTGGTTCTGTCTCTCCAGTTGTCTGTTTGTTGACGAAATCATTGCACCGGACGAAATGTGCATCCTGATGTAACGTTGTTACGACGAATGCATGGAAAGGAAGAGGCGCCGTCCTATACATGTACAGCCACGGTATCAGCCGCTGCTTCGGAAATCTAATGAGTGAACCTCCGACTAAATCTCTGCACCACGCCTCTAGGGATGATGAGCCAACCGCCGCAGGGGCCGACCGACCGACCGACGACGATGACGGAGGAAGTGGCGGTGGCGGACGGTGGTGCTCCGGACATCAGCTGGTGCATGCTCCGTCTATAGGCGGTTGGGTTGGTTGCTATGCTTGGAAAGTCGGTTTGGTTGATATTATAGAGGTTTGAGAGGTTTGGTGGGATGGTTTGTTTGTTTGAGAGGTTTGGTAGGTAAGTCGGTTTGATCAGTTTGATCAGTTTCAGAGGTTTGGTTGGTTGGTTTGAGAGTTGAGAAGTATGGCTGGTATTGACTTTGTTTTGATTGAGCGCCTGTGAATAAGCTGGTTCCCGTGACTTAGCTTTTGGGGCGCAGTAGAAATTCCGAGTTCACGATTACAATTAGGCCTATATAGGCCTACGAGTATTTCTTTAACTGCGCATGCGCTGCCCTAGAGGCACAATCCAATGCAGACGAGAGCGCATCCTGCTCGTGCATCGTCCCATACGAAAGCGTCGGTCCAGCAAATCCTCCAATATGCATGTGTATTGTGTGAGTTTCGACCAACAAAACGAGTTGCACACAAATTACAGTATTAGAGGTGAAAGAACGGGGTTTATGGCATACAATCCACACTTATTTTCCAAAGCGATCCCTATGTAATGTATACACAGCCTTTACTATAACACTAGCCTATATGAGAAGAAGACAGGTCTGCTTTTTAAAGGAATTTTTAAGAACTGCACAACCCTTTCTTTTCCTTCCCATCCTCCATGGAAAATTACTTGCAATTGGTGGACAATGACCTTTTTGCGAGTTTTAACTCTACAGAAGTGCTTCTGTACAACTGCACAAATCCATTTAGAACTGCACATTTTGTGTACAACTGCGTGTTAAAAAAGCCATGGAAGGAGATTTTTGAGGATTGTGCTCGTGAATAAGCTGGTGCCCTGCGATTGGTTTTTGAGTGGGGCTCTAGAAATTTGGAGGTTGGGGGTGTACTTACAAATTACAATTACGATTGCACAATAATTTGTATGATGCATGAAATTGGCTACCAGAAAACAGATAACTATTATAACCTACCTTCATTTCGCCATAATTATACCGGTAGTATAATTAGAAAGACCTTAATGAAATTAAATAATTAATTTTACATTCTAAGTTTTTATATTCTGCAACAGAGCTAAATGAGAATAGAGACGTAGAGTAGCCTAGACTGAAGACCTGCATGCATAGGCCTAGGTCTGACCAGTGACGACAACATGTGGAAAGCCCTAATTAAATGAAGGTTAAGAGAAACTCGACATGCAGTATAGAGAGACGGGATCTGAGGATACAACGACGACAACGACGACGACGATGACGACGACGACGACGATGATGATGGCGTTAAGGATGCTCCATCTCGTCATCGGGAAATTGCTTTACTTAGTTAGTTTAGTCGTGGATTGAATCGTCGTCGACGACGACGACGACCTGATCTTACTTACTTACGTTGTCTGCTTTAACTTCAGACAGATGGCGTGTATACCACTGCAGCAGCATCGCTTTGCACCGAAAGCGAAGGCAGCGGCCGTTGTATCCTACAAGACCTGCGCAGTGCTGCTGTGTGCAGAAGACGACGACGATGCGTGGATCTTTGATTAGACAATATGCCAGACAGAAGAGACGATGAAAAATGGAAGAGACATGGAGGAGGACAGGCATAGGCGTACTGGAGATTTCAGCAGTGGGGGGAGGGCAAAGACTTTACTTCTGCCCGAAAAATAAATCTCTTAGTTGCTATTTTCCCTGGTCTGCTTGCCCAAAAAAAGAGACGTGCCAGAAATTTGGGGGCGGGTTTTTGCCCCCTCTGGACCCCGCCTCGTACGCCTATGAGGACAGGAGGTCGACTGTTCTAACTTCTAATAACTTATAGACACAACAGCCGAAAAAGAGGGTAAGAGAAATACTTAGAAAGAGGATAAGAGAAATAGGCCTACTCAGAAAGACGAAGAGAGGTGCGGTAGGGAGTGCTTGCATCGAAGAACGAAGAACGGCAAAGAAGAATGAGGAAAGAGAAAAAATAATAAAATGACATTTAAAAATCAAAATAAGGTGATAGAACATTGAAATGACAGAACAATGAGCAAGAAGGTAATCGGGCAGAAAAATAAACAAGATCGAAGAATTTAGGACAGAAAAATCGAAAGTGAAAGGAGCATAGGCTAGTGTAGGCCAAAGACGGAAAAGCAGAAGAAGAATGACCTCTGAATAAGGAACGCAAAAAGACACAAATTGGAAGTAAGGCGAAAAACGGAGATCAACGTGGGAATGAAGAACAAGAACAAAGTCGATGCTAAAACAAAGATATTGAATTTAGTAGAATAGAAAATAAACTAGAAGAGCTTCTAAGCCTAAAGAAATAAATGAAAAAGAAAGAACGTAAAAAGACAGAGAAATGAATGAAGTTAATTATTTCCAACATTGAAGAAGCACGAAGCACGATGAAAAAGTGAAAGGACAGAAAAACAAGTAAGAACGAGAGAAAGAATAACAAGAACCAGGCCGATGTGCAAAGTGGGACCCCTATAGGAAGGGCCGGTCTTTTCTCCTATATATATATCTGTATAGACACTTAATTCCCCCGCCTTTTCCAGACGAGAAGATGGAGAAACCGACTGAGTTACGTAGGGATGGGCTTCGCTGAGAGCTGTATAGCTGCTTCGACTGGTGTTCATCGGTGGTGAATTTGGTGTCATTTGGTAGTAATTGGTCGTTAGACGAAGTCAATCAGGAGATCTGCAGTCGGACTGTAAGCTCGACGATCGGTCGCTTGGTCGGCCGGTCGAAAACATTGTGTATATAGATCTATATATATTATTTATATGTATATAGATTCCTGTGATACGCGGTGCATGGTCAGATATACATGTATATATATATAAATTATATATATAAATTATATATATATATGTATACATGATCTTCCAGCGTAAGGTGGATTTTGTTGTATTTGCACATCATGATGTGAGGCAGTGCATCACTAACAGCGCCATGTCTTCGGTCGGTGATGCCCCATCATGCAGTTCGGCGTGCCTGCATGTGACGGTCATTGACTCATTGGTAGATTTTTTAACCATCGTTTACACGATTCGTTGCTTGTAAGCATCAAGACGAGATTTCCGATTCTTTTTCACACTGACTCTGTTCGTCAATTCTCCATCGTTCGAGAAAACGAGATGTTATGTTTCGCTTCCAGAAATAACAACTTGCTGTGTTCATGGTTCGGAGACTGCATGGCACTGACCAACCAGGATATTGAAGTTTAGGCAATGGCGAAGCAGACTATATATGTTGGGCTTGAACTTCGAAGAGAACTTGAATAGGAGTGGGACACTGTGGACTAACAGCTTCTAGGAAACAGTGGAACAGAGGAGAGACTCATGAGATAATCAATAAAAAGAAGGAGCAGTGCATTGAGTGAGGTTTCTAGATAAGCGCAAAGCAAGGCAAGTCGAGGCTGCTTATAGAATATAGACTGTTAATTATTATTCAAGAACCAGAAATTCGGGCATAAATTATTTTCTTCAGTAGCCTACGAAAGTTGCAGACTTTCAAAATGGATTTCAATAGTAGGTCTACTGTCTCAATGAACACTTTATCACATGCAACTTGAAAGAAAAGGGGTCAGAAGTATGGGCTATTAAGCATTTACCGATGATTTAAAGCCCTTTTCTTTTGAACCATTTCAGACCCCTGTGATGCATATTAACGTAATTTGCGACAGTTTAATTATGTTTACTACATAATATCCAATTACCGACCTATGTGGTTATACCTGATCATTGATGATGATGATGATGATGATGATGATGATGATGATGATGATGATGATGATGATGATGATGATGATGAAGACGACGACGACGGTGGTGGTGGTGGTGGTGATGGTGACGATGATGACGACGACGATGACGATGATGATGATGATGATGATGATGAAGATGATGATGATGATGATGATGATGATGATGATGATGATGATGATGATGATGATGATGATGATGATGTAAATGCCATGTATGCTCTTCGGAAATTCGTCAATTCTGTCACGGAAACTGCATTTGCAATATCAATTATTACCATTCTGCAATTATTAGCATTCTGCGTCTAAACACTGCCGCAGAAGAAGACGAGGAGGAGGAGGAGGAGTAGGAGGAGGAGGAGGATTAGGAGGAGGAGGAGGCAGACACCGTTTTCTTTCTGTCGGGCGATTGCGCACAACATAAGCAGCGCAAATTGTTCAATGTGCTGATGATTGAAGACGCGACAAATGAACGCTGCCGCTATATAAATCGACGACGACTACGACGGGCAGAGCATCATCATCATCAGCAGCAGCAGCAGCAGAAGCAGAAGAAGATCTCGAAACGAGGCTGGTGGTGAATCCAGCCTAAGCCCCGGTGACCGCACAGGCCAGCGACTGCGCATGTCTACGCATGCGTATCAGTTAATCCGGCGACCAGGTAATAACTCTTGGCGATGATTCATTCGGCTGAGAAGCGGATTCGATGGAGGTTTTGCTAGCGCGCCCTTGACTACGTACGGCAGCGATGGTGGTGGCGCCGTTTCTTTCGACGACATAGGGGGGAGGGACTCTGATTAATTCGTCGTTACCTGACTGTAGTAGTAGGAGGTATTGGCCACCGCCACCGCTGCCATCAGTAAGCGGAAACTAACCCTGCCTCGGGCAATTATCCGGCTGAAGCGACCCCCGAGGCGAGCAGTCATTAATAACGTTGCCAACTAATTAGGTTAGTCGTTGGTAGAAGTGTGATGGAGCGTCGGGTGAGCTGGCCCCCTTGAACCCGTCACCCGCCCCTAACACCTTCCGCGTCGACACGGATTACGTCAACGACAACCCATATCCCAGTCCCCATCTCAGCCTCCTCATCCTCCTCCTCCTCAGCCGCAATTCCTCTTTACCTCCTCCTCCTCCTCCTCCTCATTCTATTCTACGCCTCCTCCTCATTTCTTTCGTCTGACCCTACTCCTATTCACTTTGTCTTCATCCATTCCAATTTCCAATTCATCCTTCTCCTTCCTCCTCTTCCATGTCGCTCTCCCTATCCTACTCGTTTGAACTTCCCTTCTTGTATTCACATCCTCTTATTACCTCATCCTCTTTCGCATAATTTCACATAATTTTTTCCCTAACTGTAAAGTAAACCTGCGTTGGTATGGGAAATTTCCACTACGTGACATTGACAAATGATCCGTCTGTCTGTCTTTTGTCTCTTTGGCTATTGGCTGGTCGTAGAAACCATGGTGATGTGACGTCATCCGTCGACTTATATTCTTCTGATTGGTCGGAGTTTGCTCGTATTGTAAAATTATAATTCTAAGCTTAGGCTACGTGTCTAATTTGTACGCCTTAATTTGCGGGCTTAAATTTTTTATAATTATGCGCTTTCTATTAGCTGTTTTTCAGGCTCAAACTTTGACAACAGTTACTGTTGTGTTGGGAGGGGCCACATAAGGTTGGTGGTAAATGCGCCATGTGAGAAGCGCAGAAATACCGTGAAATTGAGAACTTGAGATAGCAAACCCGGGACTGTCAACTTTGCATGTAGGCCTATGAATCTGGAGAAAAACGACAGCAGCTGTTAAATTCATGAACAATGTGTTTCTTCGCTCAGAGTGTCATGTACTGTAGGCTATAGTCTACATCTATAGATATATGTCTTAAAATAATATGCCTGTTAATGTGCCTCTCTTTCTTTTTTCTTTCTTTTTTCTTTTCTTTTCTTTCTTCTTTCTGTCTTTCTTTCTATCTATATCTTGGCCCACATGATGCCACATCTCTCTTACTATTCCTATTTAGGGCATTGTTCCCTGTGTCTATTTCCTGTGTAGACATTGAATCATGTCTCCCATAATTTGCTGCATGCCTTATCCTTGTATACATGTCCTTCCGCGGCTATCATTCTGTTTTCCATGCTGCGAAAGGATTTAGCTGTCCTTACTTACTTTCACCCGTCCGCCTCCAGTCTCGGGTCATTGATCACCAGTCTTTCAGCCAACGTGCCACATAATATAATCCGTCAGTATAGCCTACATTGTACATGACATTGTATAGGCCTATATAATTATCTCTGCAGATCTCGGCGTGTGTGCTGCTATAATCATCATCGTATATCATCGCTTTAAACGACTGCATGGTATGCTTTTCAAGCGTAAGTCATTTGCAGGAATTCTCGTCAAAAGTTATTTTCCACTCGATCATGTTTTTAATTGTCACCAGCAGCAGCAGCAGCAACCGAAGAAAGACAAGTCTCGTCGTCATTTGCGGTTCATTAGAAATGAGGCGAAGAACTTCAAAGCAGAAATTAATTATCAGACTATCAGTCAGTTATGACCCTGCTTCGTAAAGATTCTGATAAGGTAGGGCAAATCAAAAGGTGCACTCGTATACCATGCAGGCAGGGTGATTTTCCGCACAGATCATTGCACCTGACACAAATCTTAAGAACAGCAGCGCCATCATATTTTGTGTGGCCGACATTCAGACACGACGTGCGACTGTAGCTTCAGCGTCAAAGGGGAGTGCATGGACAGCGGCGGATCACATAAACCGTGCTCTTCTACCAGACAATTTACGCATAATTAGTAGGCCTATAATAATTATGGCCACATTCGTTAATTCTAGGACCCAGTGCTTCTGAACTGAACAGATGGTGTTGTATGTATACGTTATGAGACGGGAAGAGCAACGGTGTAGAAAGAAAGGGTGTCGTTTATTTCATTCATGTCAGCAGACGATAATTAATTGAACAGACGAAGAAGACGACTGAGACCCTGAATATATATATATTATATGTATATATATTATAAATATATATATCAAACTATTCAATGTCTGCTTTCTGCAACCATGTCATGTCATGTCATGTCAATCACCGACGTCGCTGCGCGACGGTTGGTCGCATGCATGGACTACAGCTCTCCACTGCCTCCTATCGCGTGCAGCGGCGAGAAGATTGGATCCGGAAAGACGGGACCAAGCAAGAATGTTGTCAATCCAGCTAATACGCGGTCTACCCTTGCGTCGACAACCTTCCACGTGACCCAGCATAATGGCTTTTTCCACGCAATCCTGGGGAATCCTGATGGTATGACCGAAATAGGAGAGTTTGCGAGCCTTAATGGAACCCAAGAGCTCTGGTGAAGTTCCGGCAAGCCGATAAACCTGCTCTGTGGTAAGTTTGAGCGTCCAAGAAATGCGCAAAAGCTTACGGGTACATTTGTTCTCGAAACTCTGTATCTGCTTTTCCTCCGCCTTTTTAAGCACCCATGATTCGCAACCATAGGTTGCAACTGACCAGACCAAGGATTTCATCAAACGAAGCTTGGTTTGAGTACTAATGGACTTGTTTTTCCAGACCTTCGTAAGCTTCACCATGACCGCCATACCCATGGCCAGCCTAGACTTAATATCGACTGAGCACTTTGCATCGCTTGAGATTTTGCTGCCTAGATATGTAAAGTTATCCACTTGATTGAGTTCACTGTCCGCGACAAAAATCCTGAGGATCCTATCGGTATTGGTCATAACCTTCGTCTTTGAAACATTTATCTTTAAACCGTACTCCTTGGCAGCGGATTCGACACGATTGACGAGCTCCTGGAGTTCCTCTGGTGATGTAGCGATCAAGAGTATGTCATCCGCGTATCTAAGATTACTGATGGTCCTACCTCCAATTCTGAAGCCCCCTCTGAACCCGTCAAGCGCCTTGCGCATTACCTGTTCCGCCAGGATGTTAAATAGGCAAGGCGAGATGTTACAACCTTGCAACCAGTTCAGCACAAAAAGAATAGATTTAATCAAATAATTATATACGCACATACTATATATATGCCACAGCATTGCCACATGAAGTGATAACAAGGTTACATATATATATATAGAATATATATATATATTATATATATAGAATTATATATATATACATATATCTATACATCATATACATATAATTATGTATAGCCTATTCATATGCCCATTGTAGGCCTACACTGCTTGTGCAAAACTTAGACATCGATTAAGGAAATTTATAGGCTACTTAATTATAGCATAGGTCTACGTGACTGCATATCACACGCTGTGTACACAACCATTTGTTATTTTGTAGTCTCAGTAATAATGGCTGTAGCAATGGTAAAATATGGATCTAATTAGCAAAATGACGACTGCGGGAGAAATGCAGAAATGAGAGTTGAAGTGAACGAATGAATAGATCAGATAAGGAAAAGGAGGGAGGAAGAAGAGAACCGGGCAGGCGCTTTATAAATTATCTGCCATAATCAAAAATTGCCAAAATGTTTTCACTCATGGATAAGACTACAAACGACCAGCAACAATGGTTCATTGTTGTGGCAACAATGGTTCATTGTTGTGTCATTATAATTATCATGGTAGCCATATTGACGACAATGGCCATGGAGAGAGTATATAGGCTATAATAGTAGTCAATAGTCATGACAGCGCGCGGCCATGATATACAGCCTACTTTCGGTTGTAGTGGAGGTGGCCATAATAAACCAACGTAATTATAGGCTATAGAATTTCCTGGGCATGCGCTCAAAATAATGCCCATTATTTCCGCCATTGTTCTAGGATAAACCTGCGTTTAGATTTGTGTGCATTGTATGAATTGTTGTTTCGAACAACGGTGGTCGCATGTGTTCAGTTGTCTTGTGCGAACACGCTCTGCCTCTTCTCAGAGAACGCTTCAGCAGACGACTAAGTCCGCTTGGCGCTACTAGATTATGACAGGCCACTTCACGCTGTGCATGGAGTAGCAGCAGCGTTGGCGTTGATACAATATTTCAAGGTAGAAGCAGCGCCATTACTTTCATTGCAATAATGAATACACTCCCCGTTCATTACGGCTGTAGGCTAATTGCGCCGCTTCTCCTGCAAAAGGAAACCGACGATTATTGCGTGGAACGTATTGCGCCGGTAAGGAAATCGGTCGTAATTTAGTCAATCGCTTATTCACTCTGCATATAGTTTATCTCCGTAAATGATTCTTGGCTTTATGGCCGATATTAGAGGTCGGTGGTCGTGGTGGTGCGTGGAAATATTATGAGCCATTAAAACTCATGCTAGAGTCAATACTATTAGAGATGCACGTCGTCGGCGAAGGTAGAACGCAAACAACTGAATCTCGGCTGCAGATACTTCAGGCTGTCGGTCCAGAAAGCAGATCGTTAAGGCTGAAGAAAGTGAAGTCTTTACGCCCTTTTGACATTTAATTATGCCGTCTTTATAGTAATAATTATAATAAGCGGTAGGCCTACTGCATGGCAACAATCTTCTGGTCATTGTATTGCGTTGTGGTCTCTGGCAGTGGATGTGGATGTCCGTAATAAATCCATACTGCTGATTCATCGTCATCAGAGAGAGAGACAGAGACAGACAGACAGACAGACAGACAGACACAGACAGACACACAGACAGAGAGAAAGAGAGACATACTTGCAGACAGAAGGACAAACAGAGTGAGAGACAGGGAGAGCTACAGAGAGAGATAGAGACAGGTACTGGAAGAAACACAGAGAGGGCTCGAGAGTGACAGATGCAGCGCTAGGGAGAGACAGCGAGAGACATACAGACAGACAGTTTATGTACAGTTTTTACTTGCGTTATACCTGAATTCTGTGTGTGTGTGTGTGTGTGTGTGTGTGTGTGTGTGTGTGTGTGTGTGTGTGTCTGTGTCTGTACTCTCTCTCTGTCTGACATTAAATAGGCCTATATTTAGCATTTGTTCCTAAAACTAGACAATCACTAAATAGGTAACAGTTGTATTGGAACCAAGATTTTGCATCAGCTTCGAAGCTATACCTGGATTCACTTTCGTTTTGAACTTGGGTCGTCTGGCTTTTGTCATGTTTGGCGAAAATTTCTCGTCGTTTCTGAAAATTTTCCTCGCAAATATCGCAAGTTGGCGACGAAAAAACCTGATGACTTTTTTGTCGCCCACTTGAAAATGTTTCGTTTCGCCTTTCTGCTTATTTTTCACTGCACAGGTCCTTCGTTCTTTCTTCCTTGGTGAACCGGCTGCAATTACCCTTTTCTAATGATTTTCACTGTATACAGAACTGCTTTTACAACTGCACAAATTCAATTACAATTTGTGTAGAACTGCACGTTAAAAAGCCCTAATATAGACATATAGGCCTACATTATACAATATACATGACCGAACAATTACCCCTGGACAATTACCCCCCGGAAAATTACCCCCCGGACAATTACCCCCAGGGGGTAATTGCCCTAGAACCAATATACATATACATTGTATATGCAGTGTTATACATTGGCTATTAACTATGGAGCACAGAATAAGTCAAGATGCATTACCGGCTATAATATTATGATATGAAACGAAGATTTAACGTCTTTATGCCAACATGTTTGTTCGTCAGACTCTTTACAGTGACGCAGTTTGCTACTGTTAGGTCTATAATTATAATTTATGCATAACAATAGCATTGATTGCTAATTGTTAATTTCTAGAGTAGGCCTAAACACTGCCTACGATGTTTATCGGCAGAATTTGAATATATAAAATGGAATCGTGCACTCGTCTGCACGTGCGCGTTTTAATGCGCGCAATTACAAAAGATGCGACGATCGTATCTATCATTCGAGGAAATTGAAAAAGTCGAAAGCGCCGCCTATCGGTTGATGGGAAAGATGATGACTATCACATCGTATTGTTACAGAACCGGAAGAAGAAGGAAGAAGAAAAAGAAGAGGAGGGGAGGTGGAGGTGGTGGTGGGTCAGGAGGAGGAGGAAGCTGGGGAATGACATTCCGATTACTGTGTGTGTGCGCATGTGTGTGCCTGTGTGTGTGCGCGCATTTGTGTGCCTGTGTGTGTGCCTGTGTGTGCCTGTGTGTGTGTGGCATTGTATGAGCATAATGATTCTGCATATAGTATGGGCCAATCGGTCTGAATGCCGGTGGCCGGGATTGAATATCATATTTCCAGGACTGGAGACCAAGAACGAAGGGTCGGTCTTCATCCTCCGCCGTATATATATATATATATATATATATATATATATATATGCATGTATAATTGTATACATATATATGTATATATATATGTATTATGTATATATATTATACACATATGGTCTAATCAGTAATCAACGCGATGGAGCTCGTGTGGGTGGGGTGTGGTATGGAAGGAAGAGGAGAAGGAGGAGGAGGGAAGGATGGACGGAAGGTGGGAGGGATGTAGGGATGGAAGCGGTGACCGTTGCTAATGGAACCAGTGGAACCGGTTCCCATTGCACAGCTGCGACGTTCAGTCCATCAATCTCGAAATCGACATCGAGGCTGGGTGGTGGTATGTGAGGTGGGGTATGTGGGGTGGGGTTGTTGGGGTGGGTGGGTATGGGGCTGGGTGGTATGTGGGGGTGGGTGGGTATGGGGGCAGGGTAGGTAGGGGGTGACCGTCCTGTGGCGTAGAAGGCGTCAGTGGCAATAGGCAGAAAATCATTTCATGCTGCGAGTCTGTCTTTGTCTTTGACGTTGTATCATCGCTTTTCTGTCGTCGCCCCATTCTGTCCTCCTCCTCCCCCTCCTCCTCATTCTCCCTCTCGTGTCTCCCCCCACACGCACACGAAATAAGCAACGCCCGACATCCGGCTTATTGGTTATGAGACGACGATGACGACGCTGGTGGTGGTGGTGGTGGTGTGGTGTTGGTGGTAGTGGTGTGCTGGTGGTGGTGGTAGTGGTGGTAGTGGTGGTGGAGGTGGTGGTGGTGGTGTGGTGGTGGTTGTATGATGGAGGTGGTGGTGGTGGTGGTGGTGGTGGTGGAGGTGGTGGTGGAGGTGGGGGTGGGAGTGGTGGTGTGGTGGTGGTGTTTGTGGCACTGGTATAGTGGTGGTGGTGGTATGGTGGTGGTGGTGGTGTGGTGGTGGTGTTGGTTGTGATGGTGTGGTGATGGTGGTGGTGGTGGTGGTGGTGGTGTGGTGGGGTGGGGTGGTGGTGGTGGTGGTGGTGGTGTGGTGGTGGCGTGGTGGTGGTGGTGTGCGCCACAACCAACGCCCGTCCGTCCGTCCGTCAGTCTCAGGAGATTGGCGTTCATTGCAGTGGCAATTGCTGCAACTGCGTCGTCGTCGTCGTCGGTTGGTGCGGGGATGAGGCGATGTGGCAATGATGTCGATCGTACTACTACTACTACGAGATCTGCCTATTTCTGGGCGACTACGGCGGCGGCGGCGGCGTCAAGGAATTTGGCAGCAACGGAGACGACGACGACGACGACTGAGGCTGAAATGATGCAAATTGTCGTCGATCGATGAGCAAACGCAGTCTTCAGTGTTCACAGGAGGAGGAGGAGGAGGAGGAGGAGGAGGAGGAGGAGGAGGAGGAGGAGGAGGAGGAGGAGGAGGAGGAGGAGGAGGAGGAGGAGGAGGAGGAGGAGGAGGAGGAGGAGGAGGAGGAGGAGGAGGAGGAGGAGGAGGAGGAGGAGGAGGAGGAGGAGGAGGAGGAGGAGGAGGAAAAGGAGGAAGAGGAGGAGGAGTAGGAGGAGGAGGAAGAGGAGGAGGAAGAAGAATATAAAAAGGAGGAGGACGAGGAGAAGGAGCAGGAGGACGAAGAGGAGGAGAAGAAGGAGGACGAAAAGGAGGAAGAGGAGGAAGAAGAATAGAAGGAGGAGAAGGAGAAGAAGGAGAAGAAGTAGAGAGAGGAGGAAGTAGAGGAGGAGGAAGAGAAAGAATAGAAGAAGGAGGTGGACGATAAGAAAAAAGGAGGACCAGAAGAAGGAGGAAGAGGAAGAGGAGGAGAGAATAGTAGGAGGATAGGTGGAGGAAGAAGAGGGGAGGAGATGGAGAAGGCGAAGAAGAGGGTAGGAGGAGGAGGGAGGAGAAAGAGAAGGCGATGGAAAAGGAGGTGGAAGGTAGGAGGAGGAGGACGACGACGACGAGGAGGAGGAGTGGAGAAGGGGAAGAAGAGGAAGAAGAGGAGGGGAAGGAAGGAAAGGGAGGAGGAAGAAGAGTGAAGGAGGAGGAAGAAGAAAAGGGAGAATAGATGGTAGGAGGAGGAGGGAGAAGGAAGACGAGGAGGCGATGGAAAAGGAGGTGGAAGGTAGGAGGAGGAAGAAGAGGAGGGGAAGGAAGGAAAGAGAGGAAGAAGAAGAGTGAAGGAGGAGGAAGAAGAGGAGGGAGAATAGATGGAGGAGGAAAAAGAGGAGGAGGAGGAGGAAGGACGAGAAAGAATAGAAGGAAGAGGAGGATGAGGAGGGAGAGGAGAAAGAGGAGGAAGAGGATGAAGGGAATATAGAATGGTCGAAGAGGAGGATGAGGTGAAACCATCGTCTTTAGACGATCAACGGACGCCGCCGCCTTCTGTCGACGATTCTCTCTCTCTTCCTGTGTCTGCAGTCGCTTCATGCGTCTGCTTTTTCCGTCGTAGACAGAAGCGGGAAAAGGAGGAGGAGGAGGATAGTGAGAAGAAGAAGAAGGAGGAGAGGGAGGATGATGAGGAGGTGATAAGAAGGGATGGGAGCAGCCACCGACCGAGCGACGGACGACTATTACAACGATTCTATAAAGTGAGAGCAGATTGTCTGAATCGAGGAATATCCTGTGGAGAGGAGGACTCTCCGTGTTGTTGTTCTTCGTCTTCGTCGTTGTCGCAAGAAGTAGGCGTGTGGTGTAAGTGGAAGAGGGAGACAGAGACAGAGAGACAGAGAGAGACACACACAGCTACCGACCAACCGACTGGAGCGTAAGGAATGACTGCAGCAGGTAATTCATCGTCATTCGTTGAATAATTATCTGTTACGATTTCAATTTGTGACTCTGTTGAAAATATATCACACCTGTTTAGCTGTAGGCCTATGTGAGGCGTCCTTGTAACGGCAGAAAGAGAGAAAGAGAGAGACACACACACAGGGATGGGAGCAGCCATGGAATGATGGAAATTGTCTTTGTTGCAATTATTATTGTTATTTATTATTCATTTCTTGTAATAATAATATATTATTATTATTTTTACTATTATTGCTATTATTGCTATTACCGTATTGCTATTGTAGCTATTATTATTATTTTATTATTATTATTATTATTATTATTATTGTTGTTGATATTATTATTATAATCATCATTATTATATAGTTATTGCTATTATTATTATTGTTATTATTAGGCCTACTATTACTATGATTACAATTATTATCATTAGGCCTATTATCATTACCATTATTTTATTATTGTTATTATAACAACAATCATTTATTAAACGCAATATTTATTATTATTATTATTATTATTATTATTATTATTCCCTCTTTATTCAGTCTTTACTGAAGCAATTTCATCTGTTAAATACTTCGCGCATTTGATCAGTAGGCCTATATGACTATTGCTGTATAGGCTACAAGTATGCGAATGAGGTCGACTGAATTTTCCATCTTCGATAAACGGACATCAAAGACAGCAATTACGAATCGAAGAAAATGCTATTCGCTGTTTCTCACATTTAATCTCGAACCACCAAGTCTCGTCTCGCAGCAGCCACGAGATGTATTTATTTCGCCACTTCATTTGGCGCCCGATTTCGATCACATTCATTTCCGATTAATTTTGAGATGAAGATTAAACGCTTAAGTTTGCTAAGGATTCAGCTGAACTTAATGAGAAAATATCTGGAAGACATTTCAAACGAAGCTGCCCGTTTCCATCTCTTCTGCATGAGTGTATTCTATTCCGAGGTCATATACCTATTGGCTTAAGCATCTGGCATTTATGAAGCGCCTTATTATTGTCACAATCGAAGGCAGGTTATTCACATTTTGTGTATGATATCGATGTCAATCGTAACTATATTGTAAGCAGTTCATGGTCTTATATAATTAGATAATTGTGAACCGATTAAAACCATATGACGTACAAACCATGGTATACGTGGAAACGAATATGATAATGCGTGAACTAAAAGGCATTTTATTGTTTGCCCAGAACTATTTCGAGTCATTTGTATCGGTAGAATTATCTTATTTCCTAAACTGTTGCACTTGAAAAGTTGAAATGAGTCGTATCATTAAAGGCTCTTATTAAATTGTTATTCCGCTTTTCAAGGCCTGGCGCTATAGTGCAGGGATGCATGCAGTGGTCATACGGTATTGCGAACATAATCAGCCTACGCTAGTAATATATAGAATCTAGCTTGGTCTGAAAGACGGTGAAAATAATGATATATAATACAAAGCTCATGAGAACTTACGATTAGGCTCATGAAGCCTATAAGGAGATTCAAAACCGAAGAATATATACATCTTATATGGATAACTATAGTCTGGAGGAGAGGAGACATTAACTAATTGCAAATATTCTATAGGTCAGCGCCTTGTTGAATCGATTTGGAGGACTGCACTAGGAATTCTGTCTCGCTTTGTAAGCTCTTGATTTTTGTGATCATCTGTATTAGTCTATAACCACTTCGTTAAGCTGAAGCCATTTGGGGAAATCATGAAATTGATGACGGAGACAGAATTGAAGTCATCGAGTGCGATAGGCCACCATTCACAAAATCAGTCTCATAATGATGCATATAATTATCCATTAGTCTAAAGAATTATTCAAAAAAGCTCAGCGTATACACCGGTGTCGCGTGACAGAGTCTCCCCCTAAAAGTCTATCCGGAGACTTTATTTCCAAACATATTCTAACCCGGCGGATCTGCTCCAGAATAAATTCGCCCCTGGAGATATATTCTGAAATAACAACGCTAGTCGCTAGATATATATATATATATATATATATATATATGCGTAACAATTATGCTTAATAGATGAGCTATATATACCTATCTAATATGTCTGTCTGTCTATTTGTCTGTTTCTCCATTATTCTGATCAATGGTGGATCGTATTAGTTCATTGTTGCGCATAATCTCTAAAATGTATGCGGAGCTTACACGATTGGCTGAATCCAAGATATTCAGAGTTGCATCAGGTACATGTAATTTCAATCTCACGCAGATAAAAAAGACGGAAGATGATATCCTCCTATATTTACAATAGCCTACGTGGCGGTCTATTGATTCTGTCTGTGTATTGTGCGTTTCTTCGGCATATAGAACAGGCGCGCACATGTATATGTAGGCCATAATAGACTATAATTTAAGTACTGCTGACGTGGCAGAGGGAGACCAAGGAAGAACTGGATGGAGACTGTACGGGAGGATTTGCAAAGTCTGGAGATGACGTGGAACAATGCTGTCGAGGTGGCAATGGATAGAGTGGAATGGAGAAGCTGCGTTGCCCGATGTGCAGAGCTGCACGGGAAGAACTAAGGTTCTAAGGTACTGCTGACGAATGGACAAATCTTGATTAGGTTTCCTGTATATTATATATTATTATGCTGTCGTTCTATTCAACGTGTATATAAATTGGAATGTGTATGTACGAGCACTTGTTATGGCACCCTTTCAAGATTCCTACGCAGAGCGCTATACCGGGTACAGCGCAGACACTGAAACGGAGTTTCAAGACGAAGCGCATGAGCAATTGCGAGTGAAGGACTTGCTCAAGGTCCCTACGCGCGACGGCTTGAGGTGGATTTGAATTCTCAACCTTCCGGTTCCAAGGCACCGAACATACCCATATTACACCACTGCGCCTCACAAACGGAATATGTGCAAGAGTATCGCTAATGTTTGTATGGGGTTCACCTCAGTTCTACAGTTAAGCAGTGGGCGAATAAACAGATAGATCTAATTCTGGCTTATGCTAAAGGTTTTTCCGAACGAATTAGCCAAGTAAAATCTATGATTAGTTGCGTAGACGACCAACTTAGCCAGTAATACAATTTCAGCGGGTCGTTTCAGAGTCATGGGAATTATTCACCAGGTAGGCCTATAGAAGAAATTCAATACCGGTATAATTATAAATTATAAAGGACAATAACAATGAAATAAATTTTTAGCAAGTCACAAGTAAAGTCAAGAACTAAACAGGCAATTCAAATTACCTGACGCGACCTATTGAGGCGTCACCACTGAAAATAAGGTTTTAATGACCCAGACTCATCGAAACAATTCTGGAGATTTTTCGGATAAATTGCATCAATTCTATTCAAAGATTCAACAATAATTCTCTATCGAGTGCAGTTATGTTTAGGTCAGTATAGGCTATAGTATGCTGACATAATGGCAATGTAACACATCCTAGAAGTGGCTGGCCACTAACGATGCTTTAGAAGCTATAGGCTACATGTATCTTAATCACATGCAGTTATAACAACTTATTAAGTTTACTACAACTTAGTAAGTAAGCGCAGAGGCGTAGCGACCGCCCTCCGTACCCTCCGACCGAAGGGGGCCCCGGGCAAGGAAGGGGCCCCTAAAAGTGCCAAAAAATAAATGAAATGGCTAAAAATTAATTTCAAAAGTCATAAAAAAATTTGGACGGCAAATATGAAAATTTTCCGAGATTTTGGCAAAAAAGTCATCAACTTTTTTGGACGGCGAATTGATGAAATTGATGAAATTTTCCCGACATTTTGGCCGGATGACTAAAAAAAGTCGTCAGAAAATTCGGACATTATGCTCGGAAGGGGCCCCGTTCGTTCTTGCTACGGCCCTGAGTAAGCGGGTGGATAATTATTAGCTAAATAACACAGTATGTAACAACATGGGTCTTAAGTCGTCGTCCAGAAGATATTTCATCTGTGTTAGAACCACTGCATCGCACTTTGGGAGGATGTAGCCTAACGCTTTAGCAAATTCTACTCTATGAGAAAGTTGTTAGAACTTCCATAGGGTAGTTTCTCGTCTTGTGGCTCAATGATTTATTCTCACACAATCCATGCATCAGAGTCAATCATTCTGTTTTCAGGTGTTTCTACATTCTCGAATCCGGTTCTTTGCGGTTCAACTCCGAACAAAATTGTCGACAATAATAATTGTTGTCACAGCGTCTGCAGTTCGACGGCAAGCATTGTAACGAGAGGATCCCGGCGTTTGATGATGACGCTAGTCATGACTTCAATCGTCGTCATGGCAACGATAGCAGGGAGATCGAGAGCCCTGCTGCCGGAGCCAAGAGATGATGATCCGTTGACGTGCTTTGAAGGTCGAATCCGATGTCTTGGAGATGTCACGTGCAAAGTTCTCATGGAATCAATATCGAAAGTGTGCGACGAATCAAGTGAGTTTGTCTTTCCCACATAAAATTATAACAATTATGATGTACGCCTATCATACACGTGAATAGCTATAGGCCTATAGTCTATATCCTATAGTCTATATGTTATTAAAATACCATTAAATGCACCACAATCTTGAACTGCAGCATACGCACATATCATGCAGCT
This sequence comes from Lumbricus rubellus, assembly GCA_945859605.1. Lineage (NCBI taxonomy): Eukaryota > Metazoa > Annelida > Clitellata > Crassiclitellata > Lumbricidae > Lumbricus > Lumbricus rubellus. The sequence goes on along the minus strand of OX243811.1, from coordinate 43,189,167 downwards.
TCCATCTGCGTCGCAACGTACACATGTGCAATGTGCATTGTGCAATGCTTTTGTGCATGATGCCACTCCTTTTCATAAACAAAAACAATAATCGCCATCTAGTGTTGATGTTCATTGTTCATCTCAGTTGTTATTATTAAGCTCAGTCCATAAAAAATTATCCAGTCTTATAAATGTTGCATCGGTCTACATAATTATGTAGCCTACATAAGTCTATAAGAATTAACTCTTATACATAATGCGTTTAATTCTATACGGTATGAGTACTATCCTCTTCCAAAATAGAATATGGAAATAATATACAGACCTGAGTATGCATTTGTATATATTCTGTACATTAGACACATTATATAGAATGTAGGCCTATATATATACAAATGTGTGCTAGCGCGGTGTGTGTATTTATGCGTTCAAGATTGGTGTGTATTTAATGGTATTTGCAAATCTTAAATCTGGCGTCGTCTCTTTTGTCGACGACGGCGTCGCTCGTTTCCGTCAGTCGTTTAAGCCACTTCCGGAAAAAGCGACAATTGTACATCCGGTCACCGAACAAAACCGACGACCACCGACCGAAGAGAGCAAACACATCCAAAGCACCACTCTGCGAATATATAAATATATAGAGTAGAGTGGTCCAAAAAGACAAAAGTCTGAAAATTGATTTGGGTCACATGACTCACATCTCTTCTTGTTCCACTCAGTTCAGTGAGTATTTGGACCAATTTTTGTGTCACCTGAAGGATATCTAGAGGCGGCTCAATTTTGAACGATAAATATTGTTTCTTCGAAATTTCGTCGTAATGTAAGTATATTCGCATTTATGACCAAAAAGTCTTTTGAAACAAAACTGACAGGAAATCACTATCTTGTGTTAAATGTTTAGTAAGTTCATAGGTACTGAGAACAACATTAACACAAGTCTTTATTGATATGTTCCTCTGCAGAGACTTTTATGGCTCTGTAATGGCTTGACAAAAGGTATTGTCTTGATTCTTGACTCTTGCTACAGAAGGGTTGAATATCTGTATGGAAGCAATACCTTTCACTGCGCAGTAGGCCTAATTAATTTTTTCTTACTTTAATCTGCCTGGCTTTGTCTCTCAATATGAGATAAATTGAATGCAACTGCCAAAGTCTGGTGTCGTCGAGAAGAAAGACTAAGCCATCACTGCCAGCCACATGGTGGCATTGATCATAGGTCGATGAGTCATGATCTTCGGCTTGTCACATAAATTATGATTCCAAAGTTCATCATTTTGCATTCAATCCTGTTTGAAGTTATATTCTTTTCAGAACATTTGAGATTCTTATCCAGAGTGGTATTTGCATTAATTCACATCAATGCTGGGTTAAAGAGACCAGGATAATCAAATGCTTGTAAAAACACCAGGGTGTATCTTGAAATCTGTTGTGGCAGCTTTCTGCACGATAGCGTTGCAGATATTAAGTTCTGACTAGTTCAACAGTGTTGAGTAATAGTTTGGAGCTCTCTCTCCTTTAAGCAAGCTTTATGACCATATACCCCATAGACAAGAGAAACAAAAAGGCCGACATTAGATCTGTTGAAACTTTTTCACCCCAAATGCGGAGAGTCATTTGATTTTTGAGGATTTTGCTAGAAGTTGATGAGCCACTAACCAACCTTGCATGGTGTACTGCACCAGAAGCTGGAAACGAAATTGCACTCCTTCTCTCAAACAGAGCCATAAAAGACTCTCAAAAGACACCAAGAAGGATGGCACGCGATAATTGCAGAAGCCTGCCGTAATCTTCACGTTGGTGTTGGTTTTTCATAGAAATCGTTTTGGTCTATTCGTAATTTCGAGGGTTTTGGGAGTTAAAAAACCCACTGGATTTCACAGATGCGAGCATACGGCGGTGGCTCCTCATTGAGTGTCTGTTAGATAAGAGTACAACTGTAGGCCTACATGTGCAAGTCTTTAAGTCCGTGGGTGAGGCTGCAGTATCAAATGCAGCCTGGCCATATAATAATTATTATATCCTCTGCATTCGCCTCCGATCATTCAACATTTGAAGACCAGCATTAACTTGATGTTTTAAATTCTCTAATAACCTTGGAAACTACAAGACACTTTTCTCTCAAGTTCCAGAAACACTTTCAGAATGGTCTGGATAAATTATAGATAACATTTGCCATCGCAGTGCAAAAGGAGAGGTACCTCGGCTGAATACAATTCCTGTTCAGCTGCAGCCTTAGCTTGCGTGTGGCAGTTCTAATGACAGAAAAAACGTTCAAGTTTGAGCCACCTCTAAATATCATTGAATCGTTTCAATTTTTGGCATGTAAGCTACCCTGGTGTATAGGAACAAGGACAACTGTGACCCAATTTGATATTTGAAATTTTTTTTTTTTACATGGTAAGTTGGACCACTCTAATATAGAGTGAGAGTGAGAGAGAGTATGTACCACTATGTCTGTGTAACACATGTAACACAGTCCCTTTGTTTGTACCACTCTCCTTTCTTCTGTACCACTGTCTCTTTGTACGTACCCCTGTCTCTGTGTATGCATTACTGTTTCTACCACTGCTTATGTGCAAATATCACTGCATGTCTCTGTGTATGCACCACTGTCTGTGTGGTTGAATGCCTCGGCAGTCGGCGTCTGGACGTGGTTGTGGTGGTGGTGGTGGTGGTGGTGGTGGTGGTGGTGGTGGTGGTGGTGGTGGTGGTGGTGGTGGTGGTGGTGGTGGTGGTGGTGGTGGTGGTGGTGGTGGTGGTGGTGGTGGTGGTGGTGGTGGTGGTGGTGGTGGTGGTGGTGGTGGTGGTTATGACTTTAGTTGTCGTCGTCGTCGTGGTGTAATATTGATGCTCGGCTTTTGATTGTTCGACTCGAACACAAAAGATGTTCAGTGGACACAGTATGCATACCGTCGCTGTCGTCGTCTTTTGCGGACGACGATGACCAGAGTCCGGTCCTCGGTCCGTCTTAATCAACTGCTGACCACCACATATGCACATGATGTTATCGGTCGAATCGTTTCGTCGCTATTCCTTCTTCAGTTTGACGCAGATTGGAAAGAGATGTGGAAGATAGATTTACACGAGAACAGACACAGACACAATCATGCAGACACAGACAGAAGGACCTTACAGACAGATGCTTGGATTACGTCGATTATCAAACACGGCAATATATCCGTGCACCGTCCGTTTATTCCTCCATATATAGTCTACGTGTATAATATATTGTATGTATTGTATGTATATATATAAGCTAGATATCGCCTTATTCACGATCTTTGTGTAGTCTATAGGTCCTATAATATATATATATATATTTATTTCTAATAGATTTTCCTCGTCCGAAGACGATTAAAAAGAATTTGAATACGACTATCAGAACATCAGTCATTCGATTCAATAAGAAATTTGAGATTTGTCAGAAAACTTTAATGCCTTAATGAGTCCTTACAGTTTTAACGGACTCAAACAATGCACGCACACAATGAGCCACCCATGTTATATTTGACATGTGTGTGTGCGTGTGTGTGTGTGTGTATGTGTGTGCATGCATGAGTCTATGTTTGAGCGCTTACGTGCAGTCACACGAGTCGTCGAGTAATACAACTAGCCTAAACCGGACAGAAAGAGACGATAAAATACCGACAGACCTTCAAAACAGACAAAAATATGGAAGAGTCGAGAGAGCGAGACAAAGCTTCATAAACGGGAAAAAATGAGACAAAATGAGACAAAACGAGGCATACGCACAGTGACAACGAGAGACAACATGAGACAAAATGAGACAAAATGAGACAAAATGAGACAAAATGAGACAAAATGAGACAAAATGAGGCAAACGCACACTGACAACGAGAGGCACAGACACTGCTGCTGTGTCTGCAGCAGTCAATGAAGGAAGAAGCGATTGATGACCGGAATTAGCGACGTCTTCGGAGTTTCATGACCAGCATTCGGTCCGTCGTTTATACAGTCACACGCAACAACACACGCACACACACACACACACACACACATAAGCACACACGCATACACAGAAACACACACACACACATACGCACATAAGCACACACATGCACACACGCATACACCGACACACACACACATAGACAGAAGCGTGTCGGTCGTTGCCGGATGATCGGATGTTTCCAGCCGAGTAACGACCGTCATGCTCGGCTGAACGTCTTACTTCCGACACACGAGGTCGATGTCGCTGCCGACGCCGACAGGAGCAGCATTTATGAGGCGCCAGTAGTAGACTGATGCCTTACGTGTTTGTCGGTCGGTGGTTCGATGAGTGCAATGATTAGTTCGCGTATTAGAGCGCTAAACTCTTCTCGACTGGTTTCGATTAGACTTAGGCAACGATGTTGGGACATTTCGGCTGATTGATTGGAATTTTGTCGTAATTGCCGGATTTATGCTTCTAATTAGTTTCCGGCAATGATTTCAGTCTACGTCTCAGAAGTGGCTGAGAAACAATGCAAAAATACAATGGAACGAAACAATGCAAAAATACAATGGAATTATTTGACTAAGGATCCTAAGAGAGTCCATTCGAGTACATGATTGCATAGAGGTGGAAAGTTACCGGATTTGTTGGTGAATTGGACGATGGCTAAATGTCCTGTTAATGGCTGCTGGCAGTTGGTCCATGGCTGGATGACAAGCAGACATTGTCTGGAAGACTGGAACCATGCCAGAGACAGAGGACAAGGGTCTGGAACACTGAGATTCATCCAACCAGCATACACCAAATGTTCAATAGGTTACAAGACAACACATTCAAAAGACAATCATATATACAGGGTGCGCCAAAAAAGTAATGTCTTACGGTTTTTAGCCCATATCTTGTCATTAGTTGATGTTTCACACCAGAACTCATGTTGTATAATGTTGTTGATGTTGTTGCTGTTGTTGTTCTGTATACTCTATAGCGTAGTAACAAATGCGTTACTTACTTATATGCCTATAATATAGTCTATGCAATTATTATACTTACAGTTGACACGTGTGAGACATCGCAGCGTCTTCACTGTCATTCAGTGCTGACGGCTCTTCAGTCGAACATCTACTTCCGCAACTGTATCTGCAATAATCCCATGGACGTGGAATGCCACGACGTCAAAAGAACCATCTTCCTACACTCGTGCGTCATACAAAACGGCAAGTGTCATCATTGTCATGTACATACTCACTCATTCATTTTATCTTTCTTCTTTCCCTTCTCTGCATCCGCTCCAACTCGTGACACAGTTTCTACAAGAACAACAGAGTTCAGAGTTCGCGATATATAGAGACCTATACGAATCTAATGAACTTTATAGCTGCTTCCCACAGGGATTGTCATAATGTTCGCATAGAAACCACTTTGCTATAAGTCAGTAACAACGACGATGCTTCCAACGCCATTCCACCTTTATGGACCGGATTGTCGGACCCGAAGGAAAAGAATTACTATAACCGACCGACGCCCACAGTCCTTGAAGCAGGCGCTATATAAATGCTCCATTAAATATCATGGCAAAGTATATAAAAACATATATGCATGCAGACAAGCATGCAAGTAGCCTATACGTTAACATACATATATAAGTACATGCATGCATACATACATACATGTACTGTAACATAAATACATACATACATACATACATACATACATACATAAATACATACATACATACATACATACATACATACATACATACATACATACATACATACATACATACATACATACATACAATGTCATACATACATGCATGCATGCATACATTGCATAGTGCATACGTACCTACATAGGGGCCTACATACAGCTATTTATGTATAATTATGTAGTGCTATATGTATAACTCAAACCGCCACGTATAGGGACCTTTAGCAAGTCCTTCACTCGCAATTGTTCGTGCACTTCGGCGTGAAACTCCGATGCAGTGTCCGCGCAGTAGTCGGGAGCGCCTCTGATAAGATACCTTGAAGTGGCGTTATAGCAAATTAAATAAATAACTAAAAATATATGTCTTTCGCTTGCATGTTCATTTAAGTTTGATGAATTCAATGCTTCACATTGTGTTTAAGTTAAAATTTAAATAGACACACTGCTTGTAATGTTCATTAAACATTTTAGTAATAATTGTGGAACTGGTTTTTAGTTGGTGAGTTTTGACAGAGCAACTTTGACGCGGTTGTTTTGGTAGAATTATTTTGACGGGGCTATTTTGACGAAGTTGTTTTGACGGACTGTTTTGGTCTTGAGAGATTTTGATGGGGCTGGTTTGACGGGGCTGTTTTCTTCTTCGGAGATTTTTATGTGGCTGTTTTGACGGGGCTGTTTTGGTCTTGGGAGATATCGACGGTGTTTTGACGGGGCTGTTTTGACAGGGTTGTTTTTGACGGCTGTTTTGGCGGTGCTATTTTGACGGGACTATTTTGACAAGGTGACAATTACTGCGCAGGTATACATCGCAGCTGAAAACAACAGAAACCCTGAAGTAATCTTCGTCGTTTTGTTTCTCTTCGTTGTGTTCAGTACAATAATAATTGTCATGATTTGACAAATTATTGTCTGAAAAATGAAGTGAACTCTTTTTCATAACATACGTCTGATTGCCTCCTGGATCTAATCAGTCAAATCGTTCGCTTTCTTCAATAGACCTCATCCGCCTTCCTGTCGCCAAACATTATGCTACGTTATATTAACAGTCTTCCTCCACAACTTACAATGTCTTTTTTGATAACTCGCTTTAATCGGTGGATGGCAAAGCGCAGCCATCAGTCTTATAATAGTCGCTAGTCCAACCATAGACTATAGATTGCAGAATGCAGAGGGAGAACTCTATGCTATGCCGTGCTGACCTCTTTTGTTTGCGAGTGGTTCAGTTTCAGGTAAAAACACCTTGCAGATTTACTGCAAATGTAGGCCTGTGTAGGCTTATACATGGAAAAAAGCAATTTGTCATTTCATGTCGTGTAGAATAGCATTTTAAGGCATCATAAAATAATCCGAAGTGTTTTCGACTGTAGATTTTTTCAGTAAGTTCTGTTGACAAAGGATGCAACTGGTAATTAATTAATTAGCCTAATCATCCGAACGCATGATTTCATGTGTATGATGGGATGTGTTTCTAATAACGCATATTTCTGTACACTATGTATAAAAGTACCAATTAGGTATGTAGGCATCAACTACATGTAAGCCCTACGAACATTTCATTATTCTGAAAAACAACAATAATTATTATTCTTGTTTAATTAAATTAAAGTCTCACTAGTTTTCGTGACTCCAGAAAAATTGTCCAATTTTTTTTCAATCGGTCGGTTTTTAACAACCGTGTTGAAGATTTTACCTGGATGCTGTTCGCGGAGTTCTGTTCCATTATCTGACTGTATAATTATTGGATATGAATTCTGACTGACCGACGATTGACTGACTGTCACTGACTGACTGACTGACTGACTGACTGATTGACTGTCTGACAGACAAATTGAGCGAGTGAGTGATTGACTGAATGACTGACGCACTCAGTCATTTACTCGCTCAATCAATCACGCATTCACTCACCCATTCAATTGCTCAATCATGCAGTAACTCGATCAATCACGCATTCACTATTCACTCACTTACTCATTCACTAAAGTTTTGGATGAAGCAGGTTTCCAGCCTGGGCGGAGGTTGAACAACGTGGAGTCGACTCCGGATCCAAGGCTTTCTGAAGACGACATCGAAGAGGTGGATGTGTCGTGCATCGGTGTTCGAAAGGATTGTCAACAGAATCCGAGATGCAGATATCTGCTCAACGACTATCGCAGCTACTGTCGAGAAAACAAGAAACTCAACCACTGCCTCATGACTGAATGGTATTATAATAGGCCATCTCTTTTCTGATGTGTAATAATTATTATGTACAATGATGAGTGGATGGATAAATGGTAGGATAAAGGATCAGCGAACAAGACTTTCTATTTGATCTAAATTGAAGCACCTTGCTAAGGAAGGCTATGCGAAAGGGAAAATAATTTGCGCCAACAGATGCTAGAGAAGTTGTTTCTAGAAAGGTGAAGTTGAGAAGACGATTTGAAATAAATGCCTGGCGGTCTAGCATATAGACCTGCAGGAATAAAAATTATTTGAAACCCGTTTTCATTTATCAGAATAGTTGTAAGTTGCTTGACGCGGTCAACCTTGTATTGTATGTAGGCCTATGTATTTTTTTTTGTATGTAGGCCTATGTATGTTTGTATGTTTGTATTGCGTCACAGGAGGAAATGTTTTACTGCGATTGAAGAACTCAGTCAAGAGTCGTCTGACCTGCTTCAATGTACATGTCCAATGAGAAGATCGGACATGAAGGAGAGATGCGAGAGGATCAGATGGCGTCTCTCCAACAACACGTGTCTAGGTCAGTGGTCGGTCAGTTCTTACGCTCCTCATCATCATCCAGATCATTAGGTCCACATCACATGTGTAGCTGTTAATCATTGACCAGCTTTGGGCTGAACGTATGCGTTTGTCCAGAGAGAAACATCAAACAGTAAGTAAGTACAGGTAAGTTTTCAATCAATGAGTAATTTCGTCAGTCAGTAAATGAGTAAGTAGCCTACTCCAGCCTCAATCAAGTCATTCAGACAATTATTTGAACGTCGTCGGTATAACAGTTATTTGTCTGTCTGATTATCAGCATGTCTTGCTGCCTGTCCGTCTGTTTACCAGTGTGTGTCTATTTGTTTTTGTTTGTTTACAAGGATGTGCTTTTTATAGCGCCCTTCAACGTTTCTACTCAGAAGTTCTCCCAGCGTGGACACTGAATCGGAGTTTCACGCTGAAGCGCTGAGCAATTGCGAGTGAAGGACTTGCCCAAGGCCCCTACGTGTGTGTGTGTGTGTGTGTGTGTGTGTGCGCGCGCGCGCATGTGTGCATGTAGGTGTGTGTGTGTGTTTGGTTGTGTTTGTGTGCATGTCCATTCCACTGTCTGTGTGCATTTTGGGTTGCCATCTTCAGTGCAGAGCTATACCGGTGTCAGCCTCGTTGTCCGCATTGGCCAATTACATCCCTCGGTTCTCCCTTAATCTGCATGGACGTAGGCCGTATACAATGATAATGTAACACGGTTGACAATGCCAATGCCAATGCTGCTGCTGCTGCTGCTGCTGCTGCTGCTGCTGCTGCTGCCTTCCTTTCCTTCGTTTTACACAGCCATGGCGCTGACCGAGGAGTAATAATAGCTTGGCTGCTTCATCGACTCCGCTTCATGCATTATGTATGATGGCCATCTCGTCGTATTATCTTTACTGTGATACTTCTGAGATTTATAATTCTCTTCTTGTCTGAATCTCTGCCAGGCTTTAATCTGATTGAATTGCCTTTCCTATTTTATGGCTCCATGTTCAGCTATGGGAAAAAGAAGGTTAGGGTATCTGTCTCGTTCAAGTGAACAGCGTAGACGTTTCTGTATCTGCAATCATTGCAACGTCTTTTCTGTGTGTTGAGATGAGACATGAAGCAAGTAATGCTACAACTTGCGAGACATTGCTCTGCCTGAGTGGTGCTTCATTACATCACAATGACTTCGTGGGGTGCGGTGGTGCACAAGGGTATGTTCGGCGTCTTGGAGCCGGAAGGTTGCGGGTTCGAATCCACCTCAAGCCGCCGCGTAGAGACCCTCATGAGCAGGTCCTTCACTCGCAATTGCTCATGCGCCTCGGCGTGAAACTCCTATTCAATGTCCGTGATTTAATCGGGAGCGCCTCTGAGTAGAGTTCTTTAAGCGGTGCTATGACATGCGCTCATGCATGCATAGGCTACATACAAATGTCATACAAGGCAAACTCAGCGTTGTTGTCATCTGGTTCAACTATAAGATTAATAAACTTAATTCAGTAAACTCTGTTGCGCCAAATTGTCCAAATATAATACATGTAGACTATAATATACCGCCTTCTTTGCTTCATTTCAATGGATTCAACCAACTGCAGTCTATTTAAAGTGGCGGAGATAGAACTAAAAATGGTTTTTGTTGAATTAAAAATAGCGACGATTCCGTACTTGGCATACTACTCCACCAAGATACCAGAGCCAACCTATGACGAATTACTGGCATTCGCCGAAGTGGGAGCGGACAATCCGCCACGACATTACACTATCGGTACGTACATTGTACTCGTTGGGGTTTGATATGCTATGTGAATGGTAGGCCTATTTATTATGTTCCTTCTTAATTCTGCCTATCTCACATAAACATGTTTTCAGACATCTCGTCCTTAGTGACACAATGTCATGCTACACACGCATACCTATTTGATCCACAATAGAAATGAATGGAACTATAATTATAATTATTAATAGGCTAATAGGAATGGTGTTATAGCCAATGGGTTGAATCTGCACAGCACAGCGTACATGTATACGAGTTTGATGATCTATAAACTGAGTTCGTATAACTGTGTAAAAACATTGATTAAATTCTTCAAACTCATCTTCATCATTTGATGCTATGGACGGTCGAAGAGACGGTTGCGAAGATACCGGTATGAATAATTATGGTGGCGCTGGATAAATGCCGGTGTCATGAAAAGGATTATCCCCCTGAAAGCTATCCGGGGGGATGAATTAATCTATCCCCCCGGATGGAATTAACCGGTCTAGACTATCCGGGGGGATAAACCATTCTATCCCATTTTTTGAAAAATGCGTATAATTAAAAAATTTATACTCTAATCAAAATTTAAAGTCACTCTAATTGTTTTAAGTGACCTAAGCAATGCTCAGAGAAAGGCAACTCGAAATTATTTAGTGTCTCCGAGTGTTTTTAAGCGTTTTAAATGTTTTAAGTGCTATAAAACCAAAGCAAAACAAATTATCTAGTAGGAATAAACATACCTGTTAGTGTCATTGTTCAAAACAGAGCAGATGAAAATTAATTTGCAAAAATAAATGCACGCGGAAGTGTTATTTTTGACTTTTCCTCATTTTGGGGGATACTACACGGTGATTCATAAAAAAAACGTTACCATACATAAGTCAGCATAACTCATGTCGATGACCATCAAATTTAATGAAATTTCAGAGTAATGAAGCTTGATGATCTAGCCAAGTGCTATATAAATTGTGTCACATTCAGAGCTATAATGACGTAACGCGGATGACAAAACTAATGACGTCACGATAATCTCGAGAAACAAGCAAGATTCCGATATTCCCGTCAGTCACTGAGGTTGTATCATGCAAACCTGGTCATTTTCATCTGGTTAAGCCTCCTGGTGAGAATTGTTTACTGTTGCATCACCCAGTAACAATCAGAATATTCGCAATCACGTATCTGCCGGTACACGGAAGAGGGACGTTCCAGCAAATCGTCTTTTGCGGAATCGACCAATTTTCAGCAAATCCATTATGGCATCGGTCGGGTCTCTGCTCTTGGTCGTACAAACATATCCATTTAATCGAACCAGATTTTGAGGTCAATGGACAACATTGCAGAGATATTCCACTTTGCCAGGCATTCGTGACATTTACGGAGTAGGCTTATTTCATCGTCCATCATAATAGCGCTCGTGCGCACAGAGAAACCGTTGCGTAATGGAAACTGAAACTCCTGATTTCATCCCGCCTACTTTGTGGCCACCCAATAGTCTTGATTTAAATCCAGTAGACTAAAAGATATGTAGTGTCATGCAAGAAAATGTCTACATAATTTGAATATGCGATGTCAACGAGTTGTGTCGTAGAATTGCGGAGGCATCGGACACAATGGATCAGCGCATCATTGGTGAATCAGCCAAGAAATGCGTAAGCGTCTTCGCGCATGCGTATCTGCCAAATGAGGGTAATTTAGAAAATAAATTTTAACTTCCATAATGTTCAGAAATGAATCCTCTATCTTCACCTAAAATTTCGTCAACATAACCCGATGTTTGGCGGAGTTAAAGTAAAATATGTAGGGTAACGTTTTTTTATGAATCACCGTGTATTAATATGGGGGATACTCTATTTCGTGACAGGCATATAATAATGTCAATGAGTGTTTGCTATGATTATAAAGGCTCTTCGTTTGTTTTATGACGCGATGCTGAGTCTCAGAACATTGTTACTCTTTTTGTTGATTTGTTAAAATCGAACGAGATGCTATGCAATGTTATGCATGCAGCTGTTATACCATGCACTGAACCATGAAGACGCGAGAGGCGATAAGGCCATTCGACGTACATGCAATATAGCCTATATATGTAGCTCAGGATATAGTATACATGTATTATATATATATACATTATATTGCTATGCAGCTCATGCTATACATGTATTATATATAATATATTATATATATATATATATATATTGCTATGCAGCTCATGCTATACACAGTGTTGTGCGTTACTCGTTACTAGTAACGCGTTACTAGTAACTAGTTACTTTTTTGAGGTAACTATTGCAGTAACTAGTTACTTTTCCAAAAAAGTAACTAGTTACAGTAACTGATTACTTTTACCAGGTAACGGTAACTAAAACAACAATAGTTACTTTTCGTTACTTTCTTAGTTCTCCTTTGACCTAAATTGTTGTGAGTTGAGCTCATTTCAAATTCCCCGGTCTTTAACTGGGCCTAAGTTGCGATCATTGTGAATAGGGTAATAGCCTCTGAATACGACGACCCGGAATTAGGTCAGACGATACGAGGTGATCAATGCACCGACTGACCACAGCGCGAGGAACACAAGTAGCAGGCAAGCCAAGATTCACCAATTAGTGATTGATCTTGCAGGCTAGCCTAGCTCCAGTTCTCTGATATTAGGGCAACAAGGGTCCGTCTGTTTGCTGTCCAGGCCCTTCCACTCACATGTCGGCGCAATTATAGAGGTGGGGGTTGGGGTCTCATCAACGCGTGTCTATCGGAGTTTGGCGCTGTGACGTCGCAGGCCTAGTCGGGCAGGGCTGCTGACATCTGTTTATGTTCTTCTCAGTCAACTGAATGGTGTGTAGGTCATTGGTGTATGGAGGACTCTATGGTCTGTATACATGAACCAAGCAAGGAATGGGTGGGAGCAAACCCAAATCCGCTGCCTGACCACTGGGAAACATCTTCCTCTAGTCACCCTTTTACCTTCACTAGGGCATCTGCTTTTCTGTCGTTTTGGCATTTATTAACCAAGGAATTGTTGCAAAACGGGTCAAGTAGTTCAGTAAAAAATCCGAATTTATTTTAATCCCGAAAAACTGGATTCCAAATTTGTCAATCCCGGGATTACGGTATTGTAAAGTGTCCTGGATTCCCGAGATCCATGGATTCAAGGTCCCGGGATTACATTCCCTAGTAGTTACTTACTTTTGCGATCCAGACTATTACTCTGGTGATTACATGCTGAAAGACTCAATCAATGATATTGGACCAGTGGTAACTAAAAGTAACTATAGTTACTTTGAAAAGTAACTGTAATCAGTAACTAGTTACTTTTTTGGCAAAGTAATCAGTTACAGTAACTAGTTACTTTTTGCAGTCCAGTAACTAGTTACTGTAACTGATTACTTTTAAAAAGTAACTAGCCAACACTGGCTATACATGTATTATATTGCTAAAGACAGATCAGATCAGAGAAGAAGACATCAACATTGACGATCAGACGACGACGATGAGAGAAATGGATGTTGAGATGAAGCAGCTGAGATTTATGAGTCTGAGGAGCATAAAGCGGATGAATCGATTGGCAATGCATGGACAGATGATGAACTGATGAGAACAGGAATCATCTGCTGCAGCAGCAGCAGCAGCCAGTAGATTAGTCCCGTTCTCCATGCAGTATCCATGCATAATTGCATATAATATATATACATATATATATATATATATGCTGCGTTTATAGCCGGGTGTTTCTAATAGCTGTGCATCTGACGCAATCTCAATGACCTGGAAAATGACCTCAGCACATGATAATGATGATGATGATGATGATGATGATGATGATGATGATGATGATGATGATGATGATGACGACGACGACGACGATGATGATGACGACGACGATGATGATGATTATGATGACGACGACGACGATGATGATGACGACGACGATGATGATGATGATGATGACGACGACGACGACGACGACGATGATGATGATGATGATGATGACGACGATGACGACGACGGCGATGATGTCGACGACAAGATGACGACGAGTACAACGATGATGACATTGACTGACTGCTACCGATGGAGAATTGTGTCAGCCTTACATGTAATATAAACCTGAATTTGTTAGTTCAATGATGTCGCTGATCATCAACAGAAGATCGATTGATTCATCGATTGATTGATGAATCGATCGATCGATTGATCGATTGATAGATTGATCGATTCATTTATTGATTGATTGATTGACTGATTTATTGATTGATTGATTGATTGATGAATCGATCGATCGATCGATCGATCGATCGATCGATCGATCGATTGATTGATTGATTGATTGATTGATTGATTGATTGATTGATTGATTGATTGATTGACTGATTGATTGGTGTTTGTCGTTAGACGGTGACCTCAGTTGCATCGGTGCGTTCCAAATGTGTCACGTGGACGATCTCTGTCGATCTCAGCTCATCAAAGTGCTCAACGTGTGTGCGTGGAACGCAACGGTCAACGACTGCAGCCGCAAGGATTGTTCGATGGCGCTACAGAACTTCTACCTTCTCGTTCGACCAGAACGATCTCACGCTCTGCTCTTCTGCCACTGTCCAGTCGGTCTGCCTTCGGACGACCGATGTCAGACTGTGAAGCGGGCACTTGCCCCGGCATGCACCACGATTGAGATGCCGCCGCCATCTTGCTCTGACGTCATCACCCGATGCAACCAGGAACCCGGTTGCAGGTCGGCCTATAGTCTGTCGATTTCATAATATTCTTGCACAAGTCCTGTGTAAATGTATGTAGACTGATATTTAGGATGTCCGTAATGCCAATCAGAGGCTTAAAATAATAAGAGAATTAAGATAGTCCAATTATAATCCCGAAATATGGTCACGTCTCCAACAGTAGCCTATAGCTTACGCTGGAGGTGCTTCATTGGCGAATCATTTCTTATTCGCCAGCGTATTGAGTTCAGGGTATCTGCTCTGATGAGGTGCTGTCGACATGCAATAATTCACCTCCGAGAGCTACATGTATGCTGCCTCATGTTGAGTGGATAAAAAAGACGTCGTCCCCCTACGCTCTGCTGTAAAATGGAATCCTCTTGGTCCCTTGAATCATTGAATGAATGAATGAATGAATGAATGAATGAATGAATGAATAATAATTGTAGGTTAAGTATCTTTGTTACAATTTGTTTGATTAATTATTGCAGGCAGCGATGGATATTGTATCAGCAGAATTGCAAGTATGATGAAACGTTTAACCGATGTCCGGTCAATGGCGCCCTGTGTCTGCGGTCAGCCATTGACGTCATCGGTACAGTGCTGACCATCAACTGCACGTGCGTCATGATGACCGATACTGACCAGAGTCCAGTCTGTCATGAAGCGCAGACGACTCTCCAGCAGCTGACCTTCTGTATAGGTAAACCTCACCAACACGATCCACTATAGGAGTCAGTTAGGCCTATACTGCAACTGAGGAATTTAGATAATGAAATGCGACTTCTTCTGTGTAACTTCTTTGCATGCTAAGTTAAACGATATTTTGTTCTGTAGAAATTTCCTTTCTTATCTGTGTATCCAAACCTTAACTTTCAGTTGTATCCCGATTAGGCCTACCTGTTATCGCTGTTAAATTCAATGCTTATTCAAAGGTGAATTTTTGTTAGTGGGGCTTAGACCATTTGAGCCAACTTTGCATTTGTGACATACTACCTCTGTTAAACTGTTTTACTTCTAGTTTCATTAAAACATATGGTTATGGTTGCGATAAACTATCACATTCTTACTAACTTACCTGTATTCATTTCGGTTGGTTTAAACTGAAATGGCTTTTGTGGTTTTCAGAATTGGCAATCGCAAACTTTCGTCGGTCTCAGTCTGTCGTCATCGGTCAAAGTTCATCCGAAGAATTGTGGAGAACGACGTCGGAAAATGACGCACAACCGAAAACAGGACAAGATATCTATTCAGGTAAACACAATACCACTTCAACCTAAACTCAGGTAAACAATACCACTTCCACCTGAACTTAGGTAAACAATATACCACTTCCACCTGAACTCAGGTAAACAATATACTACTTTCACCTGAATTCAGGTAAACAATATACCACTTCCACCTGAACTCAGGTAAACAATATACTACTTTCACCTGAATTCAGGTAAACAATATACCACTTCCACCTGAACTCAGGTAATCGATAGGTCTACCACTTCCACCTGAAAATACCACGACCCACCACCATTGGTAACAGACCCCACATCAGCACCATCTCATCGATTGATCGAATCCGTATACGAGCCATGTTGGCTGACTGCAGACGATCAGAAACAAGCTGACGTAAGCAAAAGAACCAAAATTCCTTCAGATCTTCCACCGGACAAAAGGTTTCCCGCTTAGGCGTTGTTATGAATGCCACGATTGAACCATTTCTATTGCGAGGATCATAGAATTACTCTGATTCTTTGTTTCTGATAATAATAGTAATGTTATCAAGAGAGGAATTAGGTTGCATAGACAATATCTTTCAATTGATGTATGTGTAATGTTGAACGTGCATTAAATGATCTAACGTTACTTTACACGTGTTTACTTTGCCTCACCTGGTCTCATGAGCACCTGGCATTGTCTTGAAGAGCAACAATGAGTCTTTTGATGGATGTCATCCTCAGCATCCTGACACCGAGAGATGCTGATAATCTTGAACCTTCAATTCGCTTCCCTTAGCGATGCCATCGCTCATTCTGATCTGAAACCGGACATGAATATAGTTGCGATGGATGCGATGTTGTCTGTCGCATATGATCCACAGTGACTGATTTCCACTAGACATTCATCTCCTTCGTGTACAATACATCATCTGTTGCACTACACTGCTGTGACAGTTCAATCACGCCATGCAGGCTTCGTCCCTGGCTGCATGGCTTTAACATACATTGTAGGATGATCTGTTATTGATTGATGGCTTATGATCCATAAAGATCGATTGACCTACTTTCTTTCCATCATTCAATATCATTCGTTGTGTGTCATTCCACTTCAAGACTTACAAGCATCTCATCTTATATATATATATATATATATATATATATATATATATATATATATATATATATATATATGACCAACATCGAATGCTTCGATTATTATTTTCGTCTTAATATGACTGTCAAGTGACTTCGGAACAGGCTGCTGTCGCATTGTGCAATGTTGATGATCTGATATAGTTGTATTTCAATCTGAATAGATGGAACTGTCAAAGCAAAGAGCGGTCAGTGCGAAATTTTAAAATGTAGGCCTGGAATCCTTCTACTGGTAGGTAGTCGTTTCAGTTTAATGACACTGAGTGCTGATAAAGATCATTATCGTTGCCCTCCTCCTTTACCCAGGCTTTGAACTGGCACTGGTTGCCGCTATCGACTGAATGGCACCTGAATTAATGCATAGCAGACTAAAACATCTTTAGTAATGGGACAACGAGAAAGAGCTGTAAATTCAAACATTGATGTAATTGTCAAAAAACTGTTAAACTAACTAGAAAGCTCTTTAATTGTTCGCGTAAAAACATTGCACTTGAATGTTCAAATTGCTGTTGTTTTTAGCTGGATGCAAACGTCACATTGGGCTGAAGATTCCATCTTTTATGACAAGTCCTTCAGTGATTAGAGTAAGTTCAGAATACATGTATCGTTTATTATGCAAATATTATGATGTTATGTGTAAATAATAAAGACAAAGCAGTATACATGTAATTTGGTACCGGCGTAAGCTGGGAAGTAAACGCGGCAAGTCCTGCGATACACTGGCCTCGTATCCAGGACCTTGGGATTCGTCCATTGCTGGCTCAAGGCTATTGAAAAGGAGATGAGCGCCTCATGGAACCACATGGAACTGGATGGACTTCACTTTTTACTTTACTGTCTTCATGTCTCTGTCTCTGACAACGGGAAAAGATTCGGACCCGCTTCAAGACTGAAAGTAAGCGGATATAGGCGTATATATAAGAGTCAGTCTTACGTTAAAAGAAAAGAGCCAAATCATGACTTGTTGACTTAAACTTCTCCTGATCGATAGACCATGCATGGATGGGCGAAACCTCTCGAGTAGGGTATCGATTGAGGTCATCCAGATTGTCAACCGTCAATTAGACCAGCTGCCCCCTTGTTACAATAGGTCAACTCTGAAACTGTGTTTGTCAAGCAATGATATCTTACTTCTCTTTGACGGCAGAGTTACCACAATGCGACGGATTGTTCTGATCTGTGTCACTGTCACCTCAACAACACCGTCATGTGTCGAACCCTTCCATGCTCTCCGAATCTGTCCTGCAAACACAAGGACGCTCTGTACGGTAAGTTGCCACTTGAACCTACATGTAACACTATCCTTTATAGACGCTTACAGTTAACATAATTAGGCCTATCATGAACAGCTGCTGTAGCGCCACGCTCAATCGTCTGTCGACTACGAAATCGTAGATATAATTCATGAGCAAATTTATGTAAGAATTTTCAAAATTAAGTTCTAATTACAATTGATTAGTTGTCACCAATTCTAATTCTAGATGATTTGATAAAGAATTTTTGTGAATTCTTATTCTAATAGAATAATAGATGATCGGTTTAATTAATCATACACTCGTCTCTGCATACTAGGCCTACTATGAAATTAGGCTATGTGTAGACCTGAATGAAGAATCTTTTCTATCATGCGGAATCCTACGTGGGTTCTATTCCGGGATACTGGTAAGAAAAAGCTTTGCAGTTTGAACACGATTTACTGAGAAATAAGTAATTTTTGCTTTGACTGAATTCAGTGCACGGTTCGTCGTTTACGTTGACCGACAGAGGTCAGTGTCGTTGCATCAAGTCAGAAGTCGTCTGCGCAAAAGCTCGATTTGAAATGCATCCGAAAGTCGGTCAGTTATTCTCAATTCTCATGACTGCGTGTTCGTTTTTTATTGTGACGGTGACACCGTGACGATGACGATGACGGTTGGCAAATGATGACACGGTTCCTATAGCGATAGATGTGCTGCTAAAATGCTAAATGATTCAGACATAATAATAAGATGTCGTTTTATGTATGTTTTGAGGCACTCTATATAGCGCTTTTTGAGGCTTGTGTTGTTTGGTTTCAAATGCGAGAGGAAAGCCCTCAGGAAAACAGCTGTTGATGCATAGGATGATAGGATCTGATTAACGAATACGTGGAATGGTCAGAGAAGGAGGCAAAGTTGTATTGAGACACGTATACCATACTGCAGCCTACTAAACTCTAAAGTTTTAGCCGATGTTTGCAGATACTTCATTCATTCTTTCTTTCATTTCGAGAATTTAGATAGCGCCCTTCAAGGTGATTTATTGCCGTCGATTAACATTTCTATGAACGGAGTCGAAGATCGTATTAATATTGGACTCCAAGATTGTAGCCTAATAATCATAGGCAAAACAAATATGAGAACTGTATGCGCAGTGAACGTTTTGCACAGGTTTGTTCATACACATAGGCTACAGCATGGACGAGAAGAACTTAATTGAAGGACACTCATCAGTCAACTTCCAACTGGATCGTCTCAAAAGCAAACTGTCGGCACTACTTAATGAAGACTCAGCAGAACAGGTGGAAATATATAAAGATAATCTATTCATTCACTTTAAAACATTTAGGCAATGCCAGTCTCTATCTTTAAAATAATAATACAAGATAAGCATTTAATTAATAAAAACGTTGGCCATTATTTATTGTTTCGCAGCGTTGTGCTGTGGTAGGCCTATATAGGCTAAAGCATCATCATCACGCAGACCTTTGCGAACAGTTAGGCCTAAAAAGGCCTTTTCAACTAAAATTTAATTTCTAAAATGGTTTACAATATTTCTGACATAAAACTTGTAGCTTAACTAACATTGCGGCATATCCTATTCAGGTTCACATGAAAACATCGAACCATAAGCTTAGGGCCTACTCTTAAATTTATGTAGCGCATCGATCACCTATAACACTTTGTTTCTATATTCAGAGTTTGGACTCAATGCCCGACATTAGAATAGCGCGATTAATAGTCCCTATAAGCTTAGTCATACTGCAAGGACTCTTTATAGAATCCTTGGTCAATGGTCATACTGTAGTAATTAGGCTAACCGATTTGTAGGCTCTTCAACAATAAATAAATCCAGTAATCACGTGAACTTCGATTTCCATTAGACTATCTTATTAATTTTACTGTCGGCATAGAAACGCATAGGCCTAAATCTTTCACAGCTTTAGAAACGTTGTGTCGCTGTGACTGATGTGGATATCTTTTGCAGTTTTGCAGAATGTCTTTGCATCAAAACTTCGACGGAAATCTGATATTTGAGATCGCTTTATCAAAGTACAGTCGCAAAACGCGAGGACTCGATTCAGTAGAGGTGGGCACTAAAATTTGTTCACAATGTCATGTAGGCTAAGATTTGGCTTTAGAATATAGGCTACTGTAACCGGTTGCCGTCTGTACACCGGATTGTTGAATTACAAAAATTAGCAAAAATTGTTATTAGCTATATAAGAGCTTATCTCACTTAACCATTTGTCAAATTTGGCACTAGAATGTTTCAATGCCTAATCACATCTTTCAACTCTGGTAGCAGACCGTG
The DNA here is from genome assembly GCA_945859605.1 of Lumbricus rubellus. Lineage (NCBI taxonomy): Eukaryota > Metazoa > Annelida > Clitellata > Crassiclitellata > Lumbricidae > Lumbricus > Lumbricus rubellus. Next base: position 43,168,419 of record OX243811.1, on the reverse strand, counting down.
CATGGTCGATATTTTAGGCTATCAAACTATTGAAAGATAATATATAGGCTCTATAGGCCTACGTCTCCGATTTTCTTGAGTCTGGATTGAAATTGATTGCCGCTGCATGCATTGCATTTGTGATTATAGCAGAACCATTATTCTATTGTTCTTGTATAGGTCTATAAGCTTACTCTATAGGTACCGGTAGTGTTTTTCTTCATTGTTGCGTTCTTCAGAATGCCTAGTAATGACCAGTTTCTAAAGAATTGTCATATTCCTCATCAGTGTCCTTGGTGATAATAATTTAATTTCAGAATTGCATGTCGTCAGCAAAGACCTTAAGTCACATGATCAACGCCAGACACTGGACGATAATAACGGATCCAGAGTTATCGCTGCTCAAAGTCTCTCAACTGGAGCGGGTTCGCTTCCATGAGCAAACGCCGAAGGAGGAGCGCAAGGGCAGCCTGTCGAACGCATCGAGTCTGCGCATGATGATGACTACAACAACAACGACGACGACGACAACGACGACTACGACGACTGTTGGTTATCATATAAAACTAGCGACAGTTTCTTGTGTTCTGCTTGGTTGCCGGTTGACCCATTTTCTGACCTATATTTAACGTCCATTCCTGTACAGTTCTGCCGCCATAGCACGTGACCTGCAGAGGTCAACTTTTTATTCTAAAAAGAGAGCGTATCACTATATAAATAGGTGTGTGATTTAAAGGAATATTTTTGTGCCAAACAGATTATGATGATGAATGTTCAGATGAGACGATCTTATACGTTACTTTATTTTTTGACAATTACGATGAGCTTCTCAACAGTTATGAGTTCCTACTGAGGCAACCTTTGTCTGCGTTTTGACTGTTCGTATTGGCCTCGGCCTACCTTACTGCAAGTGATCAGGCCTAGGCAGAGGCGGATCCAGGGAGGCCAATCCGGCCATGACGTACCCCATTGAGAGATTTGCATAGGACGTGCCCCCCCCCCATCAGGTTTCAACGAGGTTTCAATAAATGCAGTGGGGGAAAGGTGAGATAAAAGTAGCGTATGACTTTTAAGTTAATGTTAATAAAAGTCATCAGATTTCTCGGGAAAGACCAATGAAAAAAATTTCAGCCCAAGACCAAAAATTATGTCCCCTTCACAAATTTATGTATTCGCCCCTGGGCCTAGATCCCTAGGCTATGTAAATTCAAACAGGCATTGAAATTCTCCCATTGAACTTTTGGATCTGAATAATTATATTAGGACAGAAACTTGGTTGCGTTTGTCGTCGTTTTAACTCAAATAATATTTTCAATTATTCAATAAACATAGGCTAATATATGAGAGACCGCAACCAAATACACTCTACGATTACATTCCACAAAAAACATGAGTGAAACAATTAAATCCACAATTTGAGTCAGTTAATGCAGCTTAATTGCAGATCTGCACAGACTGCACCTAATCATGATTGTGTTGCTAATTATAGCCTAGTAGGCCTATTTATATCTCTATGCGATATTACAACACGAACAAGTTCAACAGTTCAGCGTTTATTAGCATCAACTATATGAAACAGCAAAGAGAACAATGTATAAAGTGCGTTTTTCTTTGATTTTCTACTGCTCTTCTTCCGTTCCTCAGTCCTCAGCCCTTTTTGCACTCCGTAGGATGGTAAAGGAAGAAGGGTAGGCCTACACAGACTAAGGGGTCACTATACATGTAGGCTATAAGTCTTCTGAGAACATGACAATATGCAAACAGTATAGGAGACTCGACTAGCCAGACAACGGAGAGAATAAAGGCAAAGAGATATAGCATAATTATTATAGAAACATGACTAGATCAAGAAGACATGGTAGCCTAAATAAAGAGGACAGTGGCGGCGCTACGGTAGGTCGCGGCGGCCGGGTAATTTGGCCTGTCTATTTTGCTCTTGACCTGCGTCATGACCTTCTGAAACTTCTTTAGAACTTTTAATATCATCTTCACAGAATATTTAATTTTCAAGAATATTCAAGTAGATAAATCACAAAATGTGATCACATGTCCCTTATAAGATTACGGTACTTAGGATAGGCCTACTACCGCAATCAAATATATATCTTTGTCCCAAATTAAATGGAGAATGGAAGATTCAAAGAGAGAGATCGACTGCGAGAGATCAATAAAAAGAACCCCAAAAAACAAAGAGAAGACATGCCTGTATATCTGACGGTAAAAAATGTGAAGCAAACAACGCAAAGCCATATATAGAACGGTATACATAGGCCTAATTCTGCGAGATATAGCGCAATCATCGAAAATATGCTCTAATAACGTGAACATGGGACACTGCATCGGAGTTTCACGCCGAAGCGCTGAGCAATTGCGAGTGAAGGTCTTGCCCAAGGTCCCCTACGTGGCCACATGAGGTGGATTCGAACCTGCAACCCTCCGGCTGCAAGGCAACGAACATGCCCACATGCACCGCGCCCCACAAACATATTGGCATAGAGAGAATTTCATAATAATTATAATTATTATAGATTCATTGAACATTATAATTCAGTTAGTGAATAGGCCTAATGAAGTTTCTACTGCATGGTTTTACATGAAAAGTGCACACTTAAGGTTTTCGTGTGAAAGTTTGTGTCGTCCTCAGTTTCACTAAAGACCAATCCTATAGATATCATCGCAGGATCAGCTGCTTGGCGTATTAGCGCAGATATGTTATAGGCAACAGTACTGCAGCCTTGGTTAGCGTACAGAACAATCCTATAAAATAAATGCTACTTAAGGCACCCTTGGACTTCAGGCCGGATCTATACTCCTGTATAGTGTTGCTAGCTAGAATTATCCGCTTGATGGCCTTTCGTGATCCTTCTGGACCTTTTCGTTTATACTGTTCATTGAAAAGAAGAATATAAAGAGTTCACACTGTTGCAACTTGTTGCAGGTTGTGAAGGACAGAAGTTCGACAGATAGGTCTACGTGTCTGGGCTTGTATATATGACCTGTCTACAACCAACTAACGCATGTCATTCGTCATTACGCTTTAGTGACAAACGTCACTATGATGAACAAACGTCACTATGATGAACAAACGTCACTATGGTGAACAAACGTCACTATGGTGAACATACGTCACTATGGTGAACATACGTCACTATGGTGAACAAACGTCACTATGGTGCACAACCTCTACAACATTGTATTCGAAGCCACAATTAAGCTGTGACGTCAGTTGCGTCAGTATAGATCTCACTCAGAAGGCCGCAGGTCACAGTTATATAGCTCTAGTCATATTTAGACCTGCTTTATTGTTGTAGGCACCTAATTAGCTGGGATAGGTCTACTGGGAATAATTATAATGCCAACATGAAATCCTGGCACCGCGCGCGCTGCTGAGTCCAATTCCAGAACCCGGCCTGCATTGTTTACTAAAGCTATCGGTTAGAACATTATAGATAGGGCCTACGTACAGTGTAGCCTACAGCCTACTGTTACCTACACATACAGAGCGAAAATTTAGTTTGGCCTATATAGGACTGTTCCTGCATGGGTGAAGGCCGTGAAGCTCAAGAAGCTAACAATCTTCATAATATCGTGCCGGTAGCGCTGTATTAGTTCCACTCGGTGCAAACTTAATGTAATGTAAACGCCAGAGGATGCACGCACGACATTTAAGCTGTAGGCCTATACATAGGCCTACAGCTATATATAGGACCTACTGCATGTCGGCATATTGCTGGCATTGTCATTAAATTTTACTGTGCATGGCAATCCATAAAATTCATAGAACTATATAGTATCAGCATGCAGAGAATCGAGAAGGCTATGCCTAGGCTATATACAGGGTGGCGCATAAAAAGTGAGACCACCTGGCATAATTTCAAATAATAAATTATTTACAAACTTTTTCTTCTACAAAAAAAACAAGTAAGCTTAGGCCCTAAATTGTTGCCAATGTTTATTCATACAGAATAAGAAATCAAATTCAATGTGTCCACCTCGGTTCTTAGCAGTTTTTGTCTAAACGTCGGCATCACTTGTCAATGCTTCTGTGTTTAAACCGCCGAAGGAATTTTTGCCACTCTTCAACAATGGCCAGTTTCGAATATTCAGGAGCAATTATTGTCTTAAGACGTGATCACAATAGGTACCGTACACTCACTGTTCACCCTAGCTCCATGTTCAACAATCAACACACTGGTTTTTCTCATCCGAGACACCGCGATGGAAACCATGATGCAACGACTGAAATGTTCACGTGCGCGTATGAGTGACGAGTTCGTTGCTGGAACATTTTTCTTGCATCAGAATAAACTCGATCATTTTGAGAAAATTACCCATTGTGACAAGAGTATAGGCTAAAATAATGTCTTTTCGTCTGTAAACCAAATGCTTCGTACACTTTTCTCTTTGAGAAATGCCAACTGACTGTTGAATTCGCTGCCGGTATTTTAATTTGCAGTTTTCCTTTATAACATGCCCTATTACGCGTTTGCATTCGGTTGAAGTTGCAAACTTTGCTTTATAGGCCTTATGCGCGCAATGTTCTTGATATGCCAGTTTCTCTTCATGTTTCCTGTTGACTCTTGTGGTTGTGAGAATCATCATCGTGGCTGAAAATCAGCTCACTTGCACACAGAATATTCCGTACCATTCCAACGAACTTCGGATAGCCGCTTCCTGATTTAAACGCTGTCGCAGCCTACCATCGGCATCAATTTAACATAAAATATAAAGATGGCGGCCGGAAGTTTGCGAAATACTGACGTCACATGTTGAGTTAATGAGCAAGAATAATTTTACAGTTTTAAAAACCGCCAAAAACGTAATTTAATATTATAGGCCTAATAGGCCTACAAAATATTTAACGAAGCAGTCTCACTTTTTATGCACCACCCTGTATAGTAGCTTGCGCCAGGGTTGCCACTTGCCAGGTCGTCGCGAATAGCGCGAATTGGGCGACTTTTGAAAGCGCTCGAGACTAAAAATTTCGTCCTCGCGACCTCGCGCTTTTTGGGCGACTTTTGAATTGTAGGCCTAGATTAAATTTACCGTGACCACTTGTGTGTGTGTGTGTGTGTGTGTGTGTGTGTGTGTGTGTGTGTGTGTGTGTGTGTGTGTGTGTGTGTGTGTGTGTGTGTGTGTGTGTGTGTGTGTGTGTGTGTGTGTGTGTGTGTGTGTGTGTGTGTGTGTGTGTGTGTGTGTGTGTGTGGCGTTGTCTACATAATAATAATAAGGGCATTAATTCTCTAAGGAGCACAGTCTAATTTACCGTAATTAAGCACTATAAATTGCTTAATTGTCATCTCAATTTTTACGTCATTGTTTTCATCATGTGTCTTCTGACTGGCGCCAAACTTGAAGACGACGCTGCCAGACGGTCATTGGTTCTATTAGCCACGCCCCACCAAGATTCTACCAAGAGAATCTGGAATGTCGAGCTTGGCCTTTAAAAGAAGGCCTGAAAAAAGTTGTTTCAACTCAAAACGCACCAAAAAGCGTTGACGGCGAATTCCTAGTATAGGCCTACCTATTTGTCCCTTATTTCTTCAATATAGAGACCATTAAGTAGGCTAAACTGTTACTGTGCCGCAGGCCTAACTTAGGCTATTCTTTGCTTTCGCTTCATGCAAGTTGTGCATAGGCTACAAAAATAAAACCCTGGAGGCGCCACTGATCTACAGAGCACTGGGCGAGGACTTGTTTGGTCTATTCTTATTTTGAGCTTCATTTTGTGGTAAAATTTCTCGTGCAGAGGTAGGCCTAGCGAATATTCGAATTTTTCAAAACGTAGCTTATTAGGCCTAAGGTTGCAGAGCATTGATTGGGCAATCTGCAGAATCCTTAACCGACAGACCCATAATGCATAGGCTACTCGCTATTAAAATTGCTTCTCGGAAAGTCACATTATCGATTTGTGAAACAAGTGGCCGAAGCACCTTTTCGCTTATTAGGTCGTGCATGGGCCTAGGCCTAGCCTATTAGGCTATTAGCCTACCTAGTCTATTTATCGAAAATCTGCGAGTAGGCCTAGGCTATTAGCCAAAATTTTGTCTGACTAGGCCTATTTTTATAGAAGGTCTAGGCCTAATTCGAGCTTTAAATATATTGGCCTCAGGACTGGAACTTATGACTCATAATCGAGAATCCGACATGTGTAGGCCTAATGAACCACGTGCGTACACGCCATAGAAGTCATTCAAGTCAATGTGCAGTATCTTAGTCGATTTACACACTTATATTATAGCGCTATACTAACATGGCACTGTGCTGGGTTCCAGCCTCGTTTTAATTTTGTGATTTTATTTTAATTATGTTGTAAAGTTTATCAAAAGCTTGGAAAATCCGTCGAAAGTTTTGGTTTTCCTAAATGCAGAAGCGCTTGATTCAAACGAAGTTTTTTGCTAAGAACATGTATGTATAATTCGTGTCGTTGTCTTATCAGATTTTTAAGTTCGTTGCGCGTTTACCTGCAAGTACTGTAATATCGCCCCACTGTTTGGCTATGTCTTTATTTTTGTGAAATAGAATGCCAGATCGTGTTGCTCACAACGTGTAGTACAGTATAACCTGCAGACCCATTTAAAAACGTTCTTTTCTCGTATATTTCGCATCTATAGAGTTTCTAGAGGTGTCGCTGATTTCGTCAATTGTGCTGTCATCCTCTTTTAACAGAACGCGTCGATTTCACTTGAAATCATTCCCATTTTGGGTTGTCTCATTTCACTTTGAATAGTTTGAGTTTCTTCGATAACATGATGAGTAATGTTTGTATGGTGTTTGACACGTCTTTACAAAAAGAGGCCTAGGCCACTTGTGAAAAAATTCCGTCAAATACCGAAAAAGCCTTAAAACAGGTTAAAATGGATTTTAAAAACACTTTACAGCTCTGTAGACCTCGCTTAGTTTTGGCTTTAGTTGTTGTCCTGGACCTTATTCTTTAACATTGAAATAGCACTGGAGATGTTAAGTGGTTACTTTCATCCTTCTTCAAACTTTCAAGCATCTTTCAGGTAACTGAAAGCAGAACGTAGCAGAAGATTGAGAGTCATGTTGCAGATAAACTTGTAAACTGTATTTCTAGAAGACATCTGCTACAGTGTTTGTCTGTGATGTCCATTTTTTATGTGATCAGGTAAAGCTGTTCAGTGATGGATTCTACTTATGTGGAAATGGCCGTATCCAACTGTTCATCGGAGATCGGTCAATGTAATAACTTTGCACCATCTGCTACGTCTTTGGCGTCTTACAGCTCTTCATCGCCAATGATGCATAGCCTTGAGTCTTCTACTTTAAACGTTGCAAATGCCAACCTGCAGCCAGAGAGCAGCAAGGAAATGCCTCCACCAAGTACAATTCCAGGAGTTACACCACCGATGTTTTCAACCGTGGAATTCGTGGGATTTTCTCAGGCAGCGTGCGACGCCAACGACTCGGCCTGCGGATCACCTGCACAGAAAAATGCAGTTTCTGCGAGCAGTTGTGGAAGTGTTTCGGCCGAAAGCCAGTCTCAGGTGCACGTGGTAACTGCGCCCAGCCAGGTGAATTCACAAGCCATCTTCCACCATCCTTCAGCATCAGAGGCCAGTGTCCAGTACTTCCAGTCGCATCTGTCAGACCAAAGACCAGGATCCGTTTCTGCGTCACCTGGTCCATCCGGGTCTTGTGGGTCGGTTGGATCACCAGCCCCTTCCACTTCACTCTCGCATCCTTCAGTTGGGTCACCTTGGTCGTTCGATGCAGGCTCTCAGCCAAACCCTGAAACGCCGGTTGCCATGTCGCAGGCTGCCACAGCGGTCGTCGCACCTGCCTGTTATACGTCACAGGTATCGGAAACGGCGAAAACCGAAAAGCCTCTGCCACCAAAGAAACCACTCACTCCTTATATGAGGTTCAGCAAGTCGGTAAGTCATCATTTTCAATAAGGATTTTAATCTTGGTCTGAAATACTATAGATTGGAAGATTACGTGGGGCATTGAAGCTGAGGGCAAGTGGACAAATGTAGAGTCATAAAGAAATTATATTTAAAACGTTGGCATTTACCACAATAATGGTGCATTTTTGATCTTTTAGATTACATTAACTTATTGGCAATTACAAGGGTCAATAAAATCAGCAGCCTTGTTGTAAAGAGTAAAGACAGGCTTCCAAGCTTTATTGATATTAGGAACAAGGTCATAAACTATTGATATGTTAGATTCATTTTAGTTCTAAGTACAAATTTATTCTTGTTGTATACTATATGTATACTATAGTAATGTATTATAAATCTTGTGAAGTTTCATATTCTCTTTAAGTTAGTAAAGTTTCGTGTTCATTTTAAATATAATTATAGACTTGTGCAGTATTAATTATTTACCTATAGTATTGATGTGCTGCCAGTGGCATTGTTTCCCATATTTCTTCTCTTGCTGCTCTTAAACATAATAGTGTTTTTCTAGCATCATTTTCGCTACATTTAGGCCTCATTTTATCCACCATGGAGCTAATGCACTTAAATGTTTTCTTATAAAACATTGAAGTTTCTTTTCAACTTTTGTTGTCATCAGCGATCATAGCAATGGAATTTAATGTATCTTGAAAACTGTTGGTTTTATTCAGATATGGCAGCAAGTAAAGGCAGCCAATCCCAGTCTCTCTGTCTGTGAGGTTGGCGCCAATATCGGACGCTTGTGGCGAGAAATGAACGAAACAGATAAACAGCGATACAATGACGACTTTGCAAACGATAAGGTGTGACTACAGTTGCATTTAAAGCATTATTATGGCAATTGTTTTTTAAATAATTTTTACTAATAACTGATTAATATTATGATTAAAATTACTTTACATATATATTGGATGTCAAACAGAGATTAGCCATCTGGATTGTCAGTCCAGGGGATGAAAATCAAATCTCTTCCCACGCAGGAGAGTACTTAAACATACTTTTTGTTCCACATATTTAATATTTTTTAATTATTTATGTCCTTTTGCAAACTCGGGTTAGCATTCATGAGTGTACTTGTCTTACGTGGTTGGTGAGAAGAATTGCATTGGGAGAGAATTGTCACCTGTCTTCACATGCAGAAGTTAGGCAGTTTATTTACTAGCTTGAGTCATCTAATGAATCTTCAATCTACCATGACAATTTGCCATTTTTTTCTTTGCTGATATAATCTAATCCAGTGAAAGAAAAATTACAGTCATACCGTCAATAATTTGATGTTGATTGGGTACAGAGTTCTACTCAGTGCACGTGAAAATTCTATGCTTCTCTTTCTGTCTTGCTTTATATTTGTCAAGGTGTTACTCATTTTGCTCGAACATTCTGAACTTCAACAATGATTTTTAAACTGATCTCATATTTGGAAATGTCACTTGAAAGAGTGACTTAAATTCAGAAACACTTAAGTGGCACTGCAGCATTTGAGAAATTAGCTTAAAATTAATTGTAGTTTAAAATGAAGTCATGATAATTTCACCGAATTGAAGTACTATTCTGCGCAAAAGTACATTAAAAAGTTTAATCCACCTAATAGTATCTCTACTTGTTGATGTCAGCAGGCATTCTTAATTAATCGAATGTTTGTAATGCACCATATGTTACCTGTAGGTGCGATATGATGGAGAGCTCCAGAGTTACTTGAAGGTGACGGGTCTTCAGGCGTCAGATCTTGTGAGGCCTAAAGCCAAGAAGAAAGAAGTCAAAGACAAGACACAAACACCTGCAAGACCAAATAAGCCTCAAGTGCTACAATATAGCACCACAGAGTCTGGCAATAGTGGCATAGTTACTATGAATGACCAGACAACAACAGAACCATTGGCTGCAAATGTGACTTCGGCCGGCACTTTTAACGGCAGTGCACAAGGGGACACGTCGCTACAGACGGCTGGCTTCCAAACAATGGGAGTTGCAGGAGAAGAATGCGGTGGTGGAGGCGTTGGGCTTGGATCTGCTCTCGGTTCCTTGCCTCATTTCTCTCAGGTCTGGGCTGGCCAAGACGTATACGCCAATCCACAGCTTCTCGCTCAGATGGGCATGACTACCGGCCAGACAATTTATGCCAATCAGACGATGAGTGACTCGCTCAATGCATCTGGCCTGATTACCATACAGCCTCAAGATGTCAATCAGAACGACGGTCAGATGGCGGCAATGTACAGGTAGTTTCAAGTTTTCATACATGTGTCTTATTTCTGACTTGTTTCTTGACTTTGTAGAATTCACTCCCATGTGGTTCTGAATTTGATGTTATCTGTCAATTTTTTATATGAATCTGTAAGGTGGGCAGTTTGGGCACCGTGTATGTGAAATTGTGCATGAACAACTACAGTAGTCAGTAGTCTATATGTTCCTATGCATTGTTTTGCTTGCTGGTGCTGTTTCTATTGTTCATTAACCCTTTATGCGCCACAAGTGCAGAATTTGTGATATGGTTAAACTTTCCATGCAATCAGGAAGCACAGAATTGTGTCATTGTTGGTACATTTGCTAAGTCAGTTTTGAAGGAGGTAGTGATCTTTTGTTTAATTAATTGCACCGTTTAGTATTGTCTTGTCTTCAAACATCCTCGGTTCAAGGTTTGGTCATTCCATGGACAAGTTCTCTCCATCTTTTCCTGTCGTCTGTCTCTATCAACACCCGATCGAATGACATTTCCACCTAGGTTCTGATGTTGGCGATCCATCCCATCGTCGGTCTCGCCTGTGTTCGTGTTCCTGGCACCGTGCCCTATTGCACGATCTCTTTTTCAGTCAGTCTCCTTTCTTTCTCATCAGGTGTTCGAAGTACGAAAGTTTCCGTCTTTTGATCAAGTTGAACAGACTTCTTCCACTCCTGCCACCTGTGGAATGTGTCAGAGAGTGATCTAGGAAACAGGCGCTGCTCATGTTGCTTGGTCCACCTTTTAAGGTCATAACCTTAGTTTTATCCATATTAATCAGCAGTTCCCTTTCTTTCCCCCACCTGCTTGCTCCAGATGATTGACTAAGTTCTGTAGTTCCACTTCTGATCAGGCCAAGAGCTAATGTCATCAGCGCATCTCAGATTTGTTATTTTATTTTACAATAGAAATAGATGGTTTTTACTATTTACTTAGACTTTATTACCAGAAAAGAATTGGAAATATTTGTTTGTGAAAATCAACGAATGAGATTTCACTGCCATTTGACTATGTAAATGGTCACATGGATTATATGTTTCACTTGTTAATTTTAATTTTACGAACACCATTTAAAAGTTACCACAATTATGACAGCTAGTCATAGACCAATCATAGTCAAATGTTTTTGCTCTGCTGTTTATAACATGAATTTTTAGAATTTCCGAATATACAATGAAAAAATTAATATTTCTTGAAACACTATGGCGACCCACTTTTGGGTCGTGATCCCCAGTTTTGGGAACGCTGATATATAAAACTTTAGGTTTGTTCTTGAAGGAGGTAAATAAGTTCTTAACAAACATTTCTACTTGGATATCTGGTGATTTCACAGTCACAAGTTTGGATTTTATGTTTACGAAAGTGGTGTAAGGCATTCTTCTGAACATTCATATTTGAATTAATATATTTTAAAAAACTTTTACTTCTTTCGAGATGAAGAAGCAAAAGCAGAAGAATAGATTGACTGTAGTTAAAAGAGTCTGTAAGCGTTCCTTACCCAAAAATTCAGATAACTGACGGATCATGAGCTATTTTCAAATGTTTAATATTTGTTTATATTGCATAGGTATGCGCTCTGTTTTTAAAGCATGCTTAAACTGTAATTTTTGCATGTTGTTATTTATTATTATTATTGTTTATGCTAAAATGAGTCAATGATATTAGTTTTTCTTGTGTTCCATGTTTAATTGTGAACTTTGCTATATAGTGTGTGACTAAATATTTCTTTTTGTTGATTGTTTTTGTTTGTTTAGCATGTTTTTGTTTGTTTGTTTAGCGGTCAAAATCAGTCGTCGCAGCAAGTGGGGAATCAGTGTGTGCCTGCTCATCAGAATGTCCAACTTCAGCAGATGTCGGTAGAAGGTCTGTCAGACTCGCTGACGTCATCACTCGGCCAAACGGACAATACTGGCACCATGACAGCCAATGACAACACCTGGCTGTGGCAGCAGTACAATGCAGGGAACCAGTTTGTTCAGGATGCGCTGACACAGTCTTCAGGGCCGCAAGCTCAGAGCCACGAGGGAGGAGTAATTATATACCAGCTGACGTCATCGGATGGAACGCAGAGCTCACTGGTGCGGTCGTCCATGGAGTCTGGCATTCAGACGAACCACAATATTCCGATGACGCTGATGGCAAAGCAGGGTGGAGCTGGCGATGGAACTATGGACGCTGTGCTGGAACCAGGCGAGGTTCCCCTTTCCAGTCAGCTTCAGGTCGCTTCTAACGGACCTATCGACGCCGGACTGTACGATCTGAATCAGCTGTACGGTCTGACGCAGTGGAACCAAGTGAAAGACGAGAAGATGGACTTTGCGCAACCGGTTGACGGGGAGAAGCAGCTTCTACGGAGTGCCTTGTTCGAGAAGACGAAAGAAATTCAACGACTGACGAAGGAACTGGAAATGGCGTACGGACTTATTCATCACCTGAAACAGGAGAGTAACAATTACCAGCGCCATTGGGACAGTCAACAGCAGCAACAGCAACAACAGCAGCAGCAGCAGCAGCTGCATATTTTGCCAAAGGGTTGCACAAATACAGACAATGGAACAGGCATTAGCATCGGCTCATAGAAATGGTTTGAGGAAATTTTACGAATGCACTGTTTTTATACAAACATAGGTGGCCACTGTTTGTTTGTGTGCGTGTGTGTCCTATGTCCAACGGTCTGTTTGTGTTTTAATGGTTAGTTACATATGTATAGGGAATGTTTGGTTTCTGAGTAATTTAATACTTCTGTTGAAAGCGTTCGTAGTGTGGACTGAAGCGGTTGGTATCCTGCCATAAACTGCGCCAACTGGCGGAATGTGTACAACTGTACATTAGAGATTTTGGATTGAAGTGATTTTTTTTAGTTTTATCATGCACAGAATCTATGGCCCTGGTAAAGTTTTTATGGATACTACTAGTCAGATGAAGCCCAATGAGAAAATTTGTGCTATAATCTTCCCTTTATCATTGTCTATGGTTGTCTCTTTGTTTTCGGTTCCCTTTGTTACTTGATGCTTGAAATTGCACTCTGGCAGTCGTAAAAGCGACTTGATTTTCAAGTGAGCCACCAACAATGTCAGACAGTTTCTCAATATTGAGATCAAAGCAACTGTGTAAATGACAATCTGCATCATAAATTGACTTGGTATACAACTAATAGTTACATACATACGGTGTGTGACAAGTCTGTTGTTAGATTAATGCCGTGGCGTTGATATAAATCCACACCTGCTAATTAACCCCATGACCTTGCACTGATCCAGTGCGGTAAAGGTGATCTGTTTCATTTACGTCGACCGCACGTTATTGAATGTATACAGGAATGTTGGATTGGATCAATGACTGATGCAGTGTGATTGTGTGTCTTGTACAGGAGAAGTTCCCAACAAAGCTCTGTGGTGTCTTTTGCATAGAAAATTGTTTTTTCTTACCAAACTGAAAAAAGACATTCAGGTTGTCCAGTTCACGCCCTTTTACTTAGCCTCGTTTCTGTTTTTGTATCAGTTTTGAATCCGTTTTGTTCTCCACTTTGAAGCATGTGTACTACCGGTGTCTGAGCGCTCTATGACGTGGTCACATGGATTATATGTTTCACTTGTTAAATGTTTGGTATATGAATCCATGCCAATTGTTGAGCAGCTCTGTTTCAGTTAAGACTTTTATGTCTGTACTCTTAGCAGTTTCTGCTGATTCACATTTTTTTCTAGCGTATTCAGTAGTTGGAACTGGATGGGTAATTTGTTAAACGTTTACCAATTTTTAAGTTTGAAACCTGTTTTTGAAATTTCAGTGTAGACATGTGACTATGCATGATAGGCACAAATTGTGCATTTGTAATAATTTGCGACACAGATTAACAAGTCATTCAACCAAATAATTCTTTGTTTGGTTATAATTGTTATGGCTTCAAAGCCAAGCATCCCATTTGCTTATTTTAACCCTTTGAGTTCCCTTATGCTTTGGGGGGAGGGGGGGGGGAATAGATTCTGCTCATTGATGTTCTGATAGTTTTAGGGTCTGTTTATCATTCATTTTAAATCAATTTTAGGTGACCCTACTAATTGGAACCTTGTGTTATTCTGAGTCTACCATTTTGATCACAGAAGTTTTTGTACAAGTGCTTCTTGTGACATTAAGGAGACTAATTGAAATGGATTTGATGTATGTATGATGCTTGTGTATTCTGTACAAAGCCATACAAATGCTCACTTTGCAAACTGTAGCTAGTATTTGAAGACTGTGTTGTAATGAGATCATCCTATAAAGCTGACTTGAATTGTAGGTCTGTTCCCATACTATTTTATATCAGAATTTGCGAGTTGTTGCCAGGGTCTGATACATGTGTGTGGGCGTGTGTGTGTGTGTGTGTGTGTTAGGGCATCCCAGAACATAGAAATTTCATGTGTTTACTTGAAAGCCAGCCTCTTCAAAGTTCCTATAGGACTAGTTTTTAATTGCAAAGACAAACTTTCGTTAATATTCTGCAACAGAATTTCAGGATCAGAGACAAGAAACTGTTTGAGGTTCATTTAACCGTAGCTTGAGGTGAAGAATGGTAACAAATACCTTCAGTCTTACTTATAGCTGTAAAGTTTTAGCCACATCTATACAGTAAAATATTTTTTAACTCTAGTTTTTTTATGAGACTAAAAAAACAGTGGCTGCCCATGTTGGTGCTGATGGTAGTTTTATGGTAATTTTTCACCTGTTTTATTCTGTTGCTGCTTTTTAAACTTAGCACGATGTTTCTAGAATCATGTTATAATCAGTATTCCAACCTTGATATATCCACGGGAAGATGTTTTTAGCCTTCTGGCCCCAAATCAACCATCAATGTTGGATCAGTCATATTTGGTAATGCATTGGCTTAGGAATGGTGTCTTTTTACTTTTTGTTGGACCCAGGTGTTTTAACCCTTTGATGCCGAGAGTGTAGTAAAATGTATGGGAAATCCTATACCCTCCGGCATTAAAGGGTTAAATTGTGAGTGAGTGGTGCTCAAAGGGTTAACCCTTTAATGCCGAAGGGTATAGGATTTCCCATACCATTTACTACCATCTCGGCATTAAAGGGTTAAGTGAAATGAATTAGAAATTTCATTATCATCTTGAGACCAGTGCCAAGGAGTTTTGTGTAATAATTCAAGCGAGTACTATTCGTTTCATTTTGTTAAGATATGTAGATGTATTTATGATAGCCTGCATAGACCTGTACTGCCTGATGCTGTTAAAGGTGTTAGCTTAATATAATAATATATTATCATATAACAATAGTGCTCAAATTTGTTTAATTAGTGGTTTAGAAGTTCTTTCACAATTATGTTTCGCAAAATTATGATGGACAGAGATGTGTTGAGCAAGGATTGAATGAAAATGTTTTAGCAATATTTGTTCAGGACCTTCTGTGGAATGCCTACATGGTTTGTTGACATATTAGAAAGAATGTAAGTATATGCGTGTTTGCCACTGACGTGTTATTTGAAATCATTACATTTAACTAACCTTTTGTTTTGCTTTTCTAGGCTATGTAGCGAATAGAAAAAAGACATACTGAATTATTAAGAGATCGCTACATAGTGCATGTTAGGCATTGTTGAGCAGGGCTGTACTCAAGGGTATATGCGGGTATACGGCGCATACTCACCTCCGGGAAAAACGGCATCGTATACTCACCTCCTGAAAACCAGGGTATACGTGGGTAAAAATCAGGGTATACGCAAAATTCTGGTCAATTCGGAGCAAATGACAAAAAAAATGGTCATCAGGTTTTTTCGGATGGAAAATTGGCGACTTTTATGAAAATATTGGCCGGACGACTTAAAAAAAGGTCATAGGTTTTTTCGGACGAGAAATTGGCGGCTTTTAAGAAAAAATTTTGTGCGGGAAAATTTTACCGGTGGTAGCGTGTACTCACCTCAAAACTTCCTAGTACAGCCCTGTTGTTGAGTGCTGACTTTGTGAGGCTTAGACATGTGCAGTATGAGAAGCTGATAAATGTTGCATGCGATGACACTTTTAAAAACCAATATTATTAAAACTAGTAATATAATTTTAGACACTGCCTGTAAAAGATCTATTCACATTATTTGCATTGTACATTTGTTAAATGAATTTTCCGGAACTTAACTAACAATATAATTAATCATTGGCATTTGCAGACAGTTGGATGGATTAAGATCCGTAATTATTTTTAATTGTTCTGCAGTCATTGTTTTTTTGTTGGTCTTGTGCCACAGAGATTTGCCTGTAACTTCTTGCGAATTCAGCTAAAAATATTTATATAATTCGATCGCTTAAATATGCAAGAACCTCATGAAGGGTGTTGCAACATTGTCTATACAACTGTTTTAAATGGTGTGTGTTCGTGGGTAAGCAGCGGGTGATGATGTCTGTAGCAGAAAACTTTGATTTTCAGTGAAAAGACTGTTCTACTCAAAATTTATGGTGTTCACTATTAGAAGGTGAAACTGTTTTGTTTCAGATATTTCATTGTTTCTGCATGACAGAGTCCAGCGAATTGCAAAAGTATTTTTTATCAGAAAATGCACTTTATAGAACTTGCAATTCTATATTTTATAGACTTAACATGGCAGATGGATTGTTGGTAAAGGATTGAATTCATTGTGTTGTCATTGAATTCTTTAGTTATCTTGTTTTTGGACGATCCAAAGACAGCAAAAATGTATTCACTCAATTTGGCTTTAGTATTTTGAATTCAAATAGTTTTGTAACTCACTGACATGCAAGCCTAAAGGCAGTTTTTTTTACAAACGAGCTACTCATTTTATTCACATATTATTTAATGATGTTCTTTCATTCACTAATGATCCCAGCTGACATAAATTTTCTGTTTCTATAATTACATGTAGTAATTTAAAACTTTACAGTTTAGGACATGAGTTTTTGAAGGTAACACAGAATTGTGTGCCAAAAATGTGGGACCAAATTTCAAATTTTCAACATTTTAAATGACAAACTTATTGGTTTGTTACTCACTTTTATTTTAGTACTTGCTCATGGCTAAAATGTTGCACCTTACTGCTCAATTTGTGCCACAACACAGACGTTTCGGAAATTTCTGTGAAGAATATGTATTCTTTAAAGTAAATAGTATTTATAAGTCGTCATAAACAGTTCATCTCCATCTATGCGTAGTTGGAAGCCGAAGTCACTATGATCACATGTTAAGAAGGCCATACTGAAAGCACAATTTTGTGTGTGATGTAAAGTTAAGTCTTAATGTGACTAAGTGAGTAAAAAAGCCCAAAAACATTGACTGAATAGGAAGGTTCTCGCGCTGTATCCTGCTGCTACCGACGTGATTTTGCCCAATGCTTTGATGGGCCACATTTTTTTTATTGAACCCAGAAATAGGGAGGGGGCTGTGGTCAGATTCCTTCCTTCCATAAGAGTTATAACATGTAACAATTAGTTTAAGCATTTAATTTAGTTTTTGATTACATTTCTTTAAAACCCTTGAGACTTTGGAAATGTGACTAATAGTTAGCAGGAAGTCTGTACATGACTTGTTTTCATTTACAGAAGGGGATTAGCATTATTGTAGTGGTTAGTATGCTGTACCATCAGCTTAGAGGTTGTGGATTTTGGTCCTTGCAAGGGCAGGAATTTGTTTAAAATATTTCTGCTCTAATGGTGTCTGCAGCCAACTCTGCTGTGAGTACACTGTTTGTGGGATATGTGATGAAGAAGGAGAAGACCAGCCATCTGGGGAGAGGATTAGCCATCTGAGGAGAGGATTAGCCATCTGTCCTCATATGCCAAGGCTAAGAAAATGAAGTTGCCAGCCATTCATGCGCATGGTTGCCTCTCAGCATACGGCACTGTTTCTTCTCGTTTTCCCATTATTTTATTTGAGTGATTGTACTTTAAAATAGTGCAATCGGTAATGCGCTTGCTCATGGAGCGGGCGGTTGCGGGTTCGACTCCAGGTAACGACCTTGGGCAAGTTGTTTACGCACACGTGCCTCTGTCACCAAGCAGTATGATTTGGTACTGGCGTAAGCTGGATAGCACACGGCAAGTCCTGTGAAAACACTGGCCCGGTGTCCAGGACCTTGGGATTTGTCCTTTGCTGGCTCAAGGGCCTAGAAAAGGAGATGAGTGCCTCACCAACAGGCCTTGAGCCCAGGGACGACTTTACTTTTACTTACTTTAAAGTCAGTTTTATTGTATGTCAGTTGTAAGAGCAGAATAAAGATGTGGTCAAGATGTCAGCAATTCTAAGGGTTCTAGTCATAGGCGTACGGGAGATTTCAGCAGTGTGGGGGGTCAGGATTTTTCTTCTGCCCGAAAAATAAATGTTGTGGTGGAAAATACTATTTTTTAGTCATCGGGTTCAAATCTTGTGAAAAATACTATTTCTAGCTTTTTTTGTACAATTTATCCAGGTCTGCCTTACCCCAAAAACAGACTTGCTCAAAATTTGGGGGGGGGGCATTTGCCCCCTCTGGACTCCGCCTCGTACGCCTATGGTTCTAGTGTTCTGTTACTTGCTGAAAGAGAGTTTTATAGTCTTGAAGACTGGATGAGCAACAGAAAAAGGTACCTACTGTACAGTGGACACCAATGGTATTCACACATTGGACATGTAAAATCGTGGAATTCTGTTTGATACAATACATTTAAGTAACGACAATGGTAATGAAATGCATTAGACTCTTTGCTTAATATTTATCTGCCTTGGCCATTCCAAATCCACATATGTCAAATAGGAAGCACTGTTCTATTTGAATATTTTTTTCCAGTCATCAGAAAGAAAATTTGTGATGCCATTTGTGGACCCTGCATAGGTACATGTTTACATAAAAAAGAACCATTTAGCCTGCAACCTAGGTTCACTCAAATATTTATATAGGTTATCTTCAAGGAGACTACTCAGAGGTGCTCCAGACTCCAGCAGGGCCAAAAAATAATAGTTTTCAAGTGCTTATAGAATGCCTAGAGAATGACGTAGGAAACAGGCATAATAAGAAATCTGTCTCGAGGACAAGACTTTCAATAACTACCAAAACTTGGCTAATTGAGCATATACACAACTCGACATTTGTGTCATTTTCTTTACAGACATCAAATTAATATGACTGCACCTTCAACAATCAATGCAATTGAAATTATAGAATGCAAGAATATTATTGTTCAAGTTTAGTGTGCGAAAACAAGGACATTTGAGAATTTTGATATTTGCTTAAAAGACTCTCCAGGCAAATCCGGAACGGTTGGCCGCCCTATAGGCCTACATGATTCATAGTGTGATCAGCTATTTATAAAAACTTGGAACGGGGTAGAAGACAATGATCACTCGGTGGCTCATTATCTGTCAATTTCATTCCTATATAGTCTATATCCTACTAGGGCCTTGCCTAGTTCATTCGTTGCATCTGTCTTACATCAAACACAACCGGAAACTTTTGAGTTCGCGCTTTACGATCAATTGTTTTAGGCTTGGATGGTTTGACCATGGTTATATGGATGCCTGTCTACCTAGACTCCTAGAGTAATGACTAATTGGTGAGAGCGGCCAGCCTGTAACGCGGAGTGTACGGGTTCGAACCGCGTCCGATCGCGACGGTAAATTAGTCCACTGTGGAGAGACCATGAGCAAATCCTTTATTCACCATTGCTCTGTGACAATGATGCTCAATTTCTCAAATGAATTTTATACTGTAAATCTGTGATCTTACTGAGTTGCGCTCGTCAATCTGCCTGTAAGGATTACGTGCGTTTGTCTAAAAGCACCGACCGTTTTACATCGTCGCATCGCATCAACATAACAAATATGGCGACTTTCTGGTGAATGGAGGAAGGTTTGGTGGAATTGCGGAGCGTCTTCTCTGCAGTTCATCTACCCTTCTGCAGATATGTCTGACAGGTGATTTATTTTGTAATGTTTGTCGTACTTATCGGCTTTGTTGTCTGTCAATTAATTGCTGTTAACTGGTATTGCTCTTATAAATGCATCGGCTCAGTCCGTCGTTAACCCGACGCACTGCTACGGATTACGAGAGACAGAGCACTGATCAGTAATTTAAGTGTTGGACACAGAAAATCCACGAACACTGAAATTAGAAGTAGAATGAATATTCTATGAGACAAATCAGATGGAAACGGTCACCATGTAAGCGTTTGCTTTGCTACTTAGCTGCTTATGTCATTATGTTCTCAACTTAAGACTTGCCTTGTTCGAGTTAATTGTTTATCCACCATAGTTGACTCATCTTCTGGATATTGTCCTGATTGCTGCTTGGGTTTCGGTTGCCTTCATTTGAGGCTTTGTGCATTAAACACCGGCGCATAATATAAGTTACTAATTAAGAATATTGATGCAACTCAGTAAGAATATTGTGCGACCTGGTGGCGGACCAGTAACGCGTCCGCTCACGGAGCGGGAGGTTGCGGGTTCGACTCCCGGTAACGACCTTGGGCAAGTTGTTTACGCACACGTGCCTCTGTCACCAAGCAGTATAATTTGGTACCGGCGTAAGCTGGGAAGTAAACAGCAAGTCCTGCGATACACTGGCACCGTGTCCAGGACCTTGGGATTCGTCCATTGCTGGCTCAGTGCTATGTAAAAGGAGACGGGCGCCTCCCTATGTTCCTCATGGAACGGGATAGGACTTTTTTTAAAATTAAGAATATTATGCGAATAATTATGGTAATAATAATTGCGATGATAGGGCCCTACTCACTCGTTAAATGACAGAAAGGCAATAACATAATAACAATTATAGTATTAATAATAATTATGGTAATATTATTTCTGCTCTGAGGTACTTCATTTCCCCAGGGTGTTAGAAATTGTGAAAGTGGTGAATCTGGAATGGCTACCCTCATCCGTGTCAATTAACTATTTAATGGAAAAGTCAGTGAAAGTCACAGCTTAAAGCGTTGTTTAGTAATGGAGATAAGCTTAAATAAAAAAAGCTTGTCTGGCCGTTTTGAATTTAATTTATATGATATGCAGACCTGTTTATGCACAATCATTTTTAACAAACAGACCACAGGCTAAGCCGCTAAGGGGATTGTACAATGTACATAAATACATGCATAGTGTATGATCTAGAAATTTGTCTTTATGTGGATTGAAAACTGAATGACATGTCTGATTAGGAGGCACTTGCAATGTAGCCTGCCTTCAGATGATTTTGGCAAATTACTTTGGAAGGCCACATTGCTGTCTGATGATGAGCAGAAGTGGTTGGAATTTTGTACCTGACAATTTGTGCTTTGATCTACTATTTCTTGACATTCTTTCAAAGAGTGAAGTTGCTTTCTTTTGAACTACAATGAATTGGATACTCAGTTTCTAAGTCCTTGGTTGAGAAAACAATTGCTATTCAGTCTGTGTAGTGTGTACTTTAAAAATCATTTGATATACTGTCTGGTTCCAAATGCAATTAAACTCTTTATGTACCGGTAGGTTCCAGTCATATGTGGGTTGGAAATTATAACTAGATAGTAGATACACTGTTAAACATTTTTTATTTATAATTGGAAAGAATGTACTATATTGTGATGTATAGTTTCTGCTTTCTTATCCCAACGCGTCTGACTGTAGGTGCAGTTGGGTGCAAGTACTCGAACCAAAGTCTAAGGAGTACATATACGTCAACCTTGGCACAGGAGAATGCCTGTGGGAGCCACCCTCTGCTGTCTCCGTGTAAGATCAGGTTTCTAACATGTTTTAATTTACTTGCCAGTGCCGAGTTTACATATCACACTTACTCATCGTATCTGCTGTGGATTTTTTGCGCATTGTTGTTAGTTGGATAGGCTGCTGCCACCTGTTGTCGTACCACACGAATGATCATGCAATTTGATCCAGATATGCTGAACATGATGCCTTCAGCTGGTTCCAATCTATTGCTTGGACTAACTTGTAGAATTTTTCTGTGTATTGCTTTGCTGACCAGCGATATTTTTTTTCATAGTGACATTTAATATCAGTTAGGCTGGTACTGTACTATGAGAGCATCTTTGATTGTTTGTAAATTTCCTTAAATAAATAATAAATACTGTGACAGTCTTTTCTGATTAATTACAGACATTTAGCCTCACATGATTTATGATCATGTTATTGTTGCACCCTGTCATCTACATTATGGACCATTGTACATGAGCAGTCATAGTGTCAGACTCAAGGCTTAATTTAATAGCAACCCTGTGTACACTGTGTATGCAAGGTTAACACTTTCCTTCATTAACCAACTGCAACCCATCTTAAACAGACTTAGTGGCCTAGTTTCCCCTAAGTAGGTCATACACAGTGCAGTTGAGAAACTTTGCTTTGGTCCAACTTTCTGGAATAGGTTACCTAGAATCTTAAGGACATGAGTTTCTTGGTATTTCTTTACCTTCATTCTGTAATCGCCTGAAAGCCATTTTGTTTGGTCCTGGTTTTCTGTCGTTAGGTCTAGGCATCTCTGACGAGTTTCACCTGAAAGGTGCTATATAAATCTGTTATTACATCACATTACATTATTTGTATGGGTGTATAGTGTTTCTTAGTTTGTCCTTATATTTGTTTTGTAGAGGTCTAACTTGCTTTTATTCCTGTTTCTTATCTCTGCACAATAGTGGTTATATTGCCTTACTGTTAGTTGAGAGGTCTGAGGCCAAATCCCTAACAGGGTAGACATTTATTCCAAGACTTTTCCTTCTTCGGCACCTCTAGGCAACTTGACTATGTAATGATAACACTGGCCAATGTGGCCATACACTAGCAAGGGGTATATCTGGTGGCCAATAGCCATGGATAGCCACCCAACCCTTATGTGCGTAGCTGCCTCTTAGGTCAACTTGAGGGTCTGCTACTCTTCTCACTGCCTCTTATCAGTGCATGTTTATCTTGTTTTATTCCTGTCTGCTTCTTTATGCATCTTGATTTCTCTGTTGTATATGTATTCGTTTCTTTATATGTCCTTGAATAATGAGCATCCATTGACATCTGTATCTCTTTATAAATAACGTATCACCTTACAAGAAAGAATTCTTTGTTTTAGTTTCAATCCCATGTTTGCTGTGAGCTTAGTTTATGAGTCTGTCCAGACTTTAAAATAACACAAGCATACACATTTTTTGAGATGTCTTTCTTCTTTACTTTAAGCCAAAACACTGATTGAAAGTCTTGGGTTCTACAGATTTGAAGCAGGCATTGAACCATTTAAAGTTATAGTGACTTTGCTTTATTCAGAAAGCAGATTATGTTGCTTATGGATATTTTCTCAGTCATGTGATGTCTTTTAAATGAGTTATATATACTACAGAAATATCAGACTTGTCATTTCTACGTTTAGGTCTAGTATGGGGGTGACGGTTATCATTGTCTGTTGCTTGTAGCAAAAAGTCAGATAACAATGAATGGTGGGAACTGTTTGATAAGACAACTCAGCGCTTCTACTACTACAGCACGCATCTCCAGACAACTGTTTGGCATCGGCCAATCAACTGTGACATCATCCCTCTTGCCAAGCTACAGGTAGCCATGCGCATCCTTCAATTCTTAAGTACCAACACCTTTATCATTCTATATACTTTTCTGCTTACATGTCCACAGGCATTGCTCATAGTCTGCACATGTAACCATTCCCAGACTGGATGGGCCTATATGGTTTAAGAAATGTTTTGCAGGTTCTTCATGAAGTGCTCAGGCAATCAACCTTTGCCGCATCAGACGCTGTTTGTGGCACAAGTTCATGTGATTGGCTGTTAAAATGTGCAGAGCTGCTGGTGCTGATTCTATTTTAATTAGTTGATAAGGCAAGGAAGGGTAACTGCACTGAGCTTTTGGTTTCCTCAGTAAGCAGTAATGCTCTTAGGTGAGTGGACTTAACCATTTAATGACGAAGATGTACTAAAATGCATGAATGCACTTTCACATTGCTTACACTGTTGCTCACACTTTTAGTATATATATATAATTTATATATATGTTTATTGTATTACATAACAACATCTTATCATTATAATTCAAATCTGCAAATTGTATTATTAAACGTGAATTTTCCTAAATATGCTAGAGCTGAAAGACTGTTTTAACCCAAATAACATTACAGCAGTTGCATGCTGTAGATTCTAGGTTTGAATGGAGATAACTTTTCCCTCCAACTTATTCTTATTCTGTTGTAGTAGTGTATAAAGGTCATCTATATGTTAATGAAACTGATTTTGGGTTTGACACTGATTTTCCAGGCTTACCTTAGTGCTCCGAGCTAAGGCAGCTGTTGGTGTATTTGAACTTGGTTTTTAGACATATCTTTGTAGTTTCATTACTTTCTGAATTTCCATTAAAATAAGTAGTAGTCTATACTGTTGTATCCTTTATAGTTACTGTTAATATTCCACTTTTACCTCATTACACTATGTTATGATGTGAAGTTCACCCAGATCATGATCTTTGTTTTTCAAACTGCCAACCTGACCCCATCTGATGCGATAGTCCCCTTGTGTGTACCTGTGTGTTGTTAATTCATAATTATGCACATGCACTGGAAACATTTGACATTATACATGTGTTAGTTTAGTGCAGGGTCCTGCTGTTGATGCTGTTGTGGCTTAGAGTGTGGTGTACAGCCAGACATGCTACGCCATTCCTCATACTGACCTCCCTCAATTTACTTTTATGACACAGAGAGGAAACTGTAGGATCTGTGCTTAGAACCTTAGCAAAGTAGAGCGTTGTGATAAGTGTTAATTGAACATACTATAAGATAGTTAAAACTATGGAAATGCCAGTGATAATACCTTTCAAGAGCACATTAAACAGAGCGTAATGGCGTAATTGGTGTTGACACTGAACACTGAATTCGTGTTGTGTCTTTCACTCAGCTCTGCTTATGAAGTTATGTTTTTGGCCGTCTCAGTAAGATGCCAAGGGAGAAGCAGATTACCATCTAGATAGACATGACCAGAATGCTGAGAAAGAAAGAGGGAGACAGGGGAGGGTGAGAAAGAAACAGAGACAGGGAGGGAGAGAAAGAAACAGAGACAGACAGACAGATAGATGAGAAAGTGACAGACAGCTCGGGTAAAAAAATAATATCTAGAGAGAGCAGACCAAGTGAGATGGAGAAAGAGGCGGAAAAACACCAAGGACAGAGACAAAGAAATGCAGAGGGAGGAAATACACAAAAATATCAGAATTGAAGAGAAATTGATAGACACAGACAAGCAGAAAAATTGGGATGCCACACAAATAGATGCAGACAGACATAGAGGGAGAGAAAAATAAGCAGACATTTGGGGGAGGGGCTGAATGCAGAGAGGCCATCAAACAATGAGGCAGAGAGAGATTGAGAATGCTATTCAAATAGGTAAGCAAGTAAATAACTCATTTTTTGCAGACACTTATGGGTGCACACAAACAGAGAGATAAAGGAAAAGTAGACAGATCGATGTGGAGAGGGATACAGACTTATGCATGAACAGACAGACAGACAGACAGAAGCCTGTCAAATCTTGAAGAGTTGTTATTTTGTCATGGTCATCACCAGATGTCATTAGTGTCAATGTTATGTTCGGTGATCATCCGTCTGCCATGTTTTGCAGATAATTGAACCGTAAGATAAATGACTCATTGCAGTATCTGTTGTCAGAGCATAAACAACCCAAACAATTGCCTTCCAACAGAATTTTGATCCGGAACAATTCACTTGTATTGTACATACCGTAGTTCCACTCAGCTATTCTGATTTAGAACTGTGTACTGTTTTTTCATTTCACAGAGGCCAATTATCGGGTTTGGCTTTGGAAGGTCTCTTAAGTTTTATCCGGTGTAAAAAAATTAATGTGTAAAGGCTGATATGGATCTGGTAGTGGCTTGTACTTTTGTTTTTAATTGTTAATAATCACTTCCAAATTATTAAAGTAGTTGCTCTTTAATCACAATTTATAAAGAATAATTTTTGTTTAATTGAAATTGATTTTTGCAAGGTTTAAGTCTGAAACAATTGAAAAGACTAATGGTTCAGCCATATATTGGTGTCATGCAATGGTTGGCTGATAGATCAGGCTCTGGTCTTGTAAATGCTGGCAGCTAATTTTTAAACAATCATCAGATCGCTGACCTTGAGGAAGTCCACATTTGCCACTGGTTGATGTCATCAGGTGATCCTTCTGTATTAGACATTTGACAGCATATAAACATTGACATATCCTCCTCCTTCTCATCCTCCTCCTTCTCCTCTTCTCTTCATCATCATCACCATCAGCAATTCAGCATCAATAAATCAACATCAGTTTCTGATGGCAGACATTAATTTGTCAGGATGATCGTTCCAATAACTTGTCTCATATCTCATGTGTCTTATTGTGCGCTCATCTATTTTGCCTATTCAGTCTGGTCATGGTCTTTGCTGAAGTCTTCTCTTTACATCTAGCTGTGGTGCCATTTTGTAGATGGAGCAAGCTGATATAATTATTTATACATGATGAAATCACATGGCAATTTTCGGTGAGCAAGTGTGTGCAGCCAAATGTTGTTCACATACGAAGACTGTCAGTAACAGAACAATGAAACAATACCAGTTGAACTTCTTGAACCATAATTACCGTAGTTTAAGTTGACACATCTTTATATGTTATTTATTTTTGAATAAAGTTAGAAATGCACTTCTATCTATCTATATCTATCTATCTAAGGAATTCATATAGCACCCATTCCATAACTATTCAGCTCCTTAACCAGGTGCAGCCAAAGAGGAAAACTTGTGCCATATTTTATAAAAATATTTAAACTCTTTACGTAACTCCGATCATTTTGTAAAGCATCCTAGAAGTAGCTTGATACCGACGCTGCTGTATAAATTGTCATAATTGCAATTGCAAAGTTATTTTAATATCTGTTGGTATCTGAGTTTTTTTTGTTTTAAGTCCATTAAAGCAAGACAAGGCATTTTTAATTGCCCATCTTGCAGCTTGTCAGTTCTGGAGCTGAATTGTCAAATTTCAGACTATGCAGTAATTGTTCTGAATAAATATTGTACTTGGTGTTTAATTTGTTGTGTGGGGAAACCTGATGAGCTAATTTTATATAAGTAAGTAAGTATAGCCTCAGCCTGTATGTATAATATCTATATGTATGAACATTTCTGTAGTGCCTTACAATAACCTCACGAAGGTGCTTAACGTAGCTACTCGACATTTCATCTCGTGCCACTGTACACTTAGAAATTCTATATCTGACCTCCACTAATGCTGCTGGTGTAAACTATTTTTTTAAATCCTGGATTAGACAGTGTATGTATATATATAGGATATTTTAACATATACATCAAGCGTGCACGTGGGCCCTTGTTAATACTAACTCGTGATGATTTATAGCTTTCAAACACGTATCTGGCTTTGTAGTCCTGCAATCCTAATTGCATTTATATTTCTTAGATAGGGCAGAGCTCTATCCAGTAATACTGTAGCCTTTATGCTTATCTTGCCTTGTTTAATCGGGTATGAATTATTACTGGACAATAATCTAGCCAAAATAAAGAGAATCCGGTTTTTATAAATGGAAAATATATTCAAAATAATGTATCACAATAAACATACAATTATGCAGTTCCCTAATTACCTATTGGCGTTGATTAATAAGTAATTATAATTATTATTCTTATCTTCTCTCGTAAGATGCAGTTTCACCAGACAAAAGTTCACCACTTCATCAGTTTATGAAATTCAGTTCCTTCCGTGAAATGCAACCAAGTGCCTCCTCGTAGAATCGTAGATGATATGGAAAGATATACACCAATGAAGAACTTGACTCCGGCCGAATCAAGTCTCACGATGAATATATAATTCGCCAATACCAATCTTCTTATTCGAATTGATGCAACGTGTCACAATGCCAGCGACACATTCAAAGTCAATCAACCAAGTGATTTACGACCCAACGATTTCTTCAACGCTCTCCGAAATTCAAATCAACGAACAACTCACGACACACACGATGAATATCCACTACAGGCCGTCCAATATCGCTTCCAAACGCTAATCGGTCCCGTAACTTTATCGTACAGTTGACAACACTTCGTTTTACAACAGATAGTGTTCAACACAGTTCATCCCACTACTAATATTTACTTCGAATCCACGTGCCGAAAACGACCGTGATTCTAGCCATTAGTATTTCTGTAGGAATCACCTTCTTCACCAAAATTTGATGACGTGACACGAACGTTCGTTAATTTCCTGAGCTTCTAATTGGTCCACGCAACACCAACATCGGTTTTGCTGACGTCATCCTTATGGTAGCTAATCTTTATTTCGTTAATGCTGCATTCCGTTTATGTTTCTTGATTACTGTTCGTCTGATTAGATATTAATTTAACTAAAACGCCAAATATCTATTTATCTATAATCAACGCCAGTATAAAATTAGCTATCTTAATTCCTACCTATAATTAATAATTAACATGTAGACAATTTAGTTTGAGAGATAATAGCAAGTCAAACGCTACAAATACCCCCACCTTAAAAGTCTGTAATCAGGCTTTTCAATCTTACCTAATTATCTAACAACTAATTGTCTATCGACGTCCTTACTCTACCTTACTATGCAATACAACATAACTGAACTACTTCTTATCTATTTTAGTTACAATACATTACTGACTTATTTAAATACTATGTCAGTCCTCTACTCAAATAGTCAGACATCACGTTATTACATCCCTTAATGTAACGTATTGTAAAACAATAATTCTGAAGGGCAAGACTCCACCTCATCACTCTTGCATTCTTCATTCTTCCTTCTTTCATGTACTGTAGTCCACAGTGGTCTGTCTCTATCACAAATTTCTTTCCACATAAGTATCTGTCAAACCTACTAATTCCCCACATAATAGCTAGACACTCTCTCTCTTCAACTGAATACCTTTTTTCTCTTTCTAATAATTTCCGACTTGCATATGCAATAGGATGATTCACTCCTCCATGCTGCTGCATGAGTACACAACCTATCCCTTTTCCAGAAGCGTCAGTTTGAATAATGAATTCCTTACTCAAATCAGGTAACCTTAGGATTGGTGTTTTGGCCAGTGCATCCTTCAACTGCCTAAAACTATTACCCAACTCCTCGTTCCATTCAACATTATTCGATGCTGTCTTCTTTGTCAAATCACTGAAGGGTGACATCAATTCCGCACAGTGTGGAATAAATTTCCTATAATAATTTATGGCTCCCAAGAAACTTCTCACTTGCTTCTTCGTTCTTGGCTGTGGCATATCCACAATTTTATCTACTGACTCTCCTTTTGGACTAATGTCATCATTTCCCAATGTATGACCTAAGAAATCAATTCTCCCATAACCCAATGAACATTTCTTCGGCTTTAATGTCAAACGAGCTTTCCTCACTCTTCCGAAAAATTCTCTCAATGTCTTTATATGTTCTTCCCATCCTTTTGTGTGAGCTAGTATGTCATCGACATAACTCTCCAAGTTCTCAGTCCCATATAATATTTTCCTTATTAACCGGTTATAACTGGATGCACTATTAACCAGTCCAAATGGTAATATACCATCTTGTTTTTATAACCTTCCTAATATTCTTTTATTTCTCAAATTAAAATACCTTATTAATTAACATCTACTCTCACTAAATAGAACTCATCTACTTAATGTTAGTTTCTGATGATGATTCACTCTCATCTCACTAAGACTCTTCATTTGTCCAGAGTTCCTTTAATACTTGTACAGGCCCTCTGCACGACCTTTCAAAATTTAACACAAATGTTTAAATCCATGGCTTTCAAATGATGACTCACTCTCATCTCATCAAGCCTATTCAGCTTGTTTACTTTAATCTTAACTATACACTCGTCGTCTCATTCCTCAAAATAATCTCATATCTACATGAGTGCTTGAGTAAACAACACTCAATAAACAATACCCTACTATACTATTCGACTATGTGTTTTACTCAGCTAAGCATTCTCCAATTGCATAACTGTTATAACTAACAACTCAACTTAACTTGAACTCAGATTAAATTTTATTTACAATCCACTTAACTAATTCTCCTGTCTATACTCTATAGACTTAACTACCACCTCATATTCACAACTCTCCCTCTTTTGTCTTGATCACTCATCTGGTCCATACATGAATTCCATGTTTTACTACTGGACTTCCTTTTCAGATTCAATGTATTACCGTTTCTTACTCCTCCTCTGTTAGCTCTTACTTCCCAACTATTCTCATCTAAATCTCCATAAGACTTCCATCTTACTCCTTCCAATGACTCAGTTTCCTTACTACAGTCATTATTATTCTCCCTTCTATGTATAATCCTTCTAGGATATGACCACTTCCTGTCATTCCATGTTCTACCTCTCCACTTATTCTCATCATGGTGCACTCCACCAGTTTCTCTCTGTTTCCTTAAATATTCATTACCATTGGTATTTCTATACCATGGTTTACTCTCATAACATCTTCCCACAGTTTCAACTGTGTTTCTCTCATCTCTGCGTCTCCAATTTAATCTATTAGATCTATCACTGTCTATTCCATTGTTCCTATTGAACTCTCTTGACCTATGTCTATAATTTCTCCTATTATCACTGTTCATTTCTCTCTCGTTCCAATTCACATTTCTCCTATTCACTTCTTTATCATCTGTGTATCTTCCATTTATCCATCTATTTTGTCTCTTAGACTGGATCTCACATCTCCTGTAGTTATTCTCCTTATTCTTCCAATCAACATACTGTCTCCTATACATATTCTTATTCTCATCAACATTACTCGACTCACATCTATTCCTTGTGATCACGTATCTATCTTGAGTCTCTGTTACTTTAAACGGCTCACGTTTGAAATTCCTTTTCACCTTTGGCCCATACGGCCAACTATTCTCCTTCTTATACAGAAGTTCATCCGTTCTTCTGTCTTTCTCACACCAGTGTGATGCTTTGTCCCAGCATCTCTTCAAAGTATCATCTTTATACTGAAGCTCCTTAATTTCTTTCGTAGTTATATTCAGATCTGGCATCTCAGTTACTTTCAACGGTTTAAACTTATTTATCTTCTTCGCTTCCGCTCTCGTTTCAACTGCTGCCACCATCTGTTTTGTGTCACTGTTCATGACGTCATCACCTATGACATCGTTTGTTATGTCATCACACCCATCACTCATAGTATCACACTGAAATTGCACTTTCTTCTTGACATGTCGTCCATGTGACTCACTACATATATTTTCTTTGAGTATACCTTTCCACTCAATTCTTTCTAACTCTTCCTTTTCACTCACAACCTCTGTTTCACTAATTGTATCGCAATTCTCTGTATTATCTGTATTCTCATTCACCACTATGTATTTCAGTCCTCTGATTCGTCCAATAATGACTGGTTTAACTGGGTCTTCCATCACCATTGCTTCAACTCTACCATTAAAGTATTCACTCTCGAGGTCTATACAAGCTGTTGGAAAACACCTCATGCTTCCGTCTACTAATACACAGTGTGTCTCACGACCCGTTAAATCGACTTCGTCAATTAACGATCTCTTCACTATGCATGTGCTAGACCCTGAGTCATATAGACAATTCGCTGTAACACCATTTACTTTGACTTGGCACTCATTCTCACTTTCCACTTCAAGATCGCCATCTCCTCTTATCGCCGTTATCATTGCACTCACTTCCATGTGCACAGGTAACTCTCCGTCTGTCTTCTTCTCCAAACGTTTCTCTATCTCAACAAACTCACTCTGTCTCGCGGTCTCTCGGTCTTGTACTACCCTGTGTGCACGACTTTCGTACACCTGTACCGTTGCTTCTGTATGTCTAACAAACCTGTTCTGTTTGTTCATACATTCAAATGATTTGTGCCCGCTTCCATTGCAGATAAAACATATTACTCTATGCTTCATCGCCCACTCTCTTTCTCTACTATATCCTCTATTCCTATTCCCTGCGAATCTCTCTTTAGATTTATTCTCATATGGTCTTCCGTTGACCCTGTCATTGTTGACCTTTATAATATTCTCGCCATATTTATATCGCTGTCCCTCAACATAGGACTCTCTGTGGGACGATAGCTTTTTTACTTCAGCTGCTTCGACCCCTCTTCTAGTCTGGCACTCAGCATTTGCTGCTTCAGGAATTAGCCTCGCCTCATTTACTTCACGTTCCCGCCTCGTTTCAGCTGCTTCCCAGGCCAATATCTCTTCATAGCGTTCATATTCACATCTATCGTTATACGCTTCTAGTCCAATTCTTGCGTTATTCTCTTCACACTCAGTTTCAATTCTCGCCACATCTGCTTGACGCTCACGTTCAATTCTTATTTCGGATAATTTATCCATCTGTAATTCATGCTCTATGACTTTTTCGGCCTCCTCAGTTGCACATAGGTCTTGTTCGTTCTCGACACTTGCCTCACGTTCACGTCTTATTTCGTTTGTCTCACTCTCACATCTCGCGTCATTCACTTCGCGTTCAACTCTCGCGTCGGCTATTCTCGCTATTTCTGACTGTCGTGTACTGGCTGCCTGTGCCCCTTCTTTTTCTCTAAGAGCTTTTGCCTCTGCTCTTGCGTCAAATAATAATTTCGCCTCCTCGAGTCTTCTTTTACATCTCGCGTAAAACACTTCTCGTTTAATTCTCGCGTCGTTCACTTGACGCTTCCATTCAATCGCCAATTCATTTTTTTCACTTTCACGTCTCGCGTCATTTGCCTGACATTCACGTTTCATTTCGGCTAATTTGTCTTCATCCAACTTACCATTTTCTCGCGCCATTTTTAGCGCCCTCTTCTCTTCAAGTCTCTCCTTGTTTATCTTGTCCATCTTTAATTCACATACTCTGATTGCTTCTGCTTCCTCTTTCTCTTCGATTATCCGTTGTCTTCGTTCATCTTGTCTTTCTTTGATAAACTCTTTCAACTGTTCTCCCTCGTACTGCAACAGTTTCCCCATGTCAAGCCACATCTTATAATTTGTGTTCGACATCTTCTCTCTACTCACTTACTTTGTCTAAGTAGTAATAAATTTCAAAGCAACGCTGCTATTAAATTCTAAAGAATTTACAATGCACAAATACCTATAGTAATTATTTAATTGCTATGGCTTCGCTACTGAGTCCTCTTCGTAATATATACTCTTGTCCTACTCTAGTAACAAACTTACTGTACCTAGTCCAATGTTTATTCAATACACACGTTGAACAGCTTTACGCTAACACTTTCCGTATGAAAATAAATTTCCATTATATCGGTTTTGTCTCTTTAAAATTAATGTCAGCAATATTCAAATAATCAACAATTAATATTGTTTAAATCCCGGACGGGCCCCCATCTGTAGCCTTTATGCTTATCTTGCCTTGTTTAATCGGGTATGAATTATTACTGGACAATAATCTAGCCAGAATAAAGAGAATCCGGTTTTTATAAATGGAAAATATATTCAAAATAATGTATCACAATAAACATACAATTATGCAGTTCCCTAATTACCTATTGGCGTTGATTAATAAGTAATTATAATTATTATTCTTATCTTCTCTCGTAAGATGCAGTTTCACCAGACAAAAGTTCACCACTTCATCAGTTTATGAAATTCAGTTCCTTCCGTGAAATGCAACCAAGTGCCTCCTCGTAGAATCGTAGATGATATGGAAAGATATACACCAATGAAGAACTTGACTCCGGCCGAATCAAGTCTCACGATGAATATATAATTCGCCAATACCAATCTTCTTATTCGAATTGATGCAACGTGTCACAATGCCAGCGACACATTCAAAGTCAATCAACCAAGTGATTTACGACCCAACGATTTCTTCAACGTTCTCCGAAATTCAAATCAACGAACAACTCACGACACACACGATGAATATCCACTACAGGCCGTCCAATATCGCTTCCAAACGCTAATCGGTCCCGTAACTTTATCGTACAGTTGACAACACTTCGTTTTACAACAGATAGTGTTCAACACAGTTCATCCCACTACTAATATTTACTTCGAATCCACGTGCCGAAAACGACCGTGATTCTAGCCATTAGTATTTCTGTAGGAATCACCTTCTTCACCAAAATTTGATGACGTGACACGAACGTTCGTTAATTTCCTGAGCTTCTAATTGGTCCACGCAACACCAACATCGGTTTTGCTGACGTCATCCTTATGGTAGCTAATCTTTATTTCGTTAATGCTGCATTCCGTTTATGTTTCTTGATTACTGTTCGTCTGATTAGATATTAATTTAACTAAAACGCCAAATATCTATTTATCTATAATCAACGCCAGTATAAAATTAGCTATCTTAATTCCTACCTATAATTAATAATTAACATGTAGACAATTTAGTTTGAGAGATAATAGCAAGTCAAACGCTACAAATACCTTATTTTGTTGTTTTCACCAAGGCCAGACAATAAAACAAATTCAAGAGGTATCGCAGTTAGGTATTTAAATGGGTCTAACAAAATGACAGACTTTGATGTGTTAAATAAATATATTTAAATGCAGTTTCTCTTTCATTAAAATTTTATTTTCTTCATTTCTGAAAGCATGCACATAAATGTCTTGCAAGTCTTGCCTTTGATGCTTAAATTATCATGAAAGTTCCTAGTTAGGTTTGCAGAGATGTCTTAGTATTAAGATTTTAGTTATTGCTTTGCTGCCCAAGTTTTACCTTGAAAGGATGGAACTACTGTTTTATACGAAATAATATGATAATCATATGATTATGGTATAGTTTGGGGAAATTTATTGCTCTGGTGAGTTTAAATTTATAAATAAAAAATGGTAATATGCTACATATGCTGTAGAATTACACATTATACAGGGCTTGAGATGATTACATTTTTAATTTGTCTTCATCTCCAAGTGTTAATTTGTATTCAGAAAGTACAAATTCTCAGTCCAGACAATCATGGCTAAATCATGTGCTGTTATGTTAAGGGATTTCTCAGTTTGAATGACCTGAAGATTAGGAAATTGAATTACAGACGATCTTGATCTTCTTAATCTTTTCAGCTGATGATTACTAACTAGTAATAAACAAGATTTGATTTGATTAGTGCCTGTTTATCATTTCCTGGCATCATCGTATAGATGGAATACAGAAATAGCAACAATACCCATTTGTTCATCAGTTAGGCATAATTTTGCATTTATATCTTGGACACAAGAGTTGGCCAATAGAAATTATAATTGATGACTAGAGTTTGTCTTTCTGTTAAACGCGTCATGTGTGAAATGTCTTGTGATGTCTTTGTCCGATGCGTTTTGCTTTCAGTTCTGTCAACTGTGCAATCGCAACAACATGTTCTGTCACAGTAATCGATCTGTGAATCTGTCAAGCACAAAGCTATGCTTGATGAAAATAAGACTCCCTTTGATGATATTGGCTGGCTGTCTGCTCCTCTATACAAATGCCTGTCTTTCTGTTGAGCTTCTTTAATGGTGTGACTGTTTTCGATATTGGTTTGTCTGCATCAGTCTGTGCTTGCATCAGTCTCTGTGTGTGTGTGTGTGTGTGTGTGTGTGTGTTTGCTTGCATCAGTCTGTGTGTGTGTGTGTGTGTGCATCACGTTCTGTGTCTGTCTGTCTTTCTTCATCTTAGCTGGAAATTATTTTCTGCAGATGCTGAAATGCCAATCGGATGCGAGTAATAACGAAGAGGAAGATGAGGCTGCTGCTGTTGATGCTGCCGCCTTGGTTATCAGGAAGGAGATATCAACACAGACCTCAGCATCTGCTGCTGCTGCTGCTGCTGCTGCTGCTGCTATGGCAAGTACACTTCTGCTGTTGGCATGCTATGGCTGGCAGTCAGCTGGCTTAGTTCAGCTTTGTTACTACTCTGCTATCTGTCTTTGATACCATTTTTACCGAATCTGACCCAAATGTCGGTCATTGGCCTTGTGAGAAGAGGTTTAGTTGTTTTGCCGCTGTGGGATGTTACTTCTGTTGTTAACATGTTTGTCTTCATTTATCTACTGTCATTAGCTGTAATAAGCTATTGTAGTCAAATGCAGTTATTATCATCATCATTAATGTCATTATTGTTGTGATACCTAAACTTGTTTGAGGCAGTGTATGAGTGTCAGGCTCGAATGACAAGTACAGTTGCTCATGGATGTATCATATTACGGGCAGGATCTACCTGCAAAGACATGCTCACTGTAACCCAGTGTAGTGTAGCATGTCTGATTAAGACTTACCGCATCCTCATGTTATACTTTGCAACATCTTAATAGCACTTACCTTTATAGATTGGATGATCCTAGCTATTTGGAGTCAGTCATGAATGAAATTTGTAAGTGCTTGAGTGATTGTTGTTTTATGAGCAGTTGCTTAGTTAGCTCTAGAGGCTGACTTCCATATTCAAGGGTCATGTTTATACAAGAATTAAATTTATAGCAAGAGTATTATGTCTGGACACTCTTTTCATTTCTTGAGTATGACAAAAGCTCAGAAAGACGTAATATACAGGAACATTTAGATTCCGAGGTTCCTTGTTCCGTTTTCAGGGCATCATATTGACTATACAAGTATACATACATGTGTGCAGCTGTCTTTTGGATAGTATAATGTACTTTCAACACATGTTGATGATTCAAAACCCTGCCAAGAAAGAAATTCCAAACTTACAGAACTTTCTTTTAATGCCTCCTAGACTTAGCAATTAAATTGAGCAATACAATGGTTTTATTGAGAAGAACCGATGACAAAAGAGAGAATGTCTAGCATCTTTCCCTCATATAAGCACCTCTGAATGGTGTGCACTGAGAGAGAGATGCTGTATAAATTTATAGATATGCTACCATATGCCAGGCTTATAATTGAATGAAGCAGCATTTTTGTGGCAGTCTCAGTAGTAGTTATAAGAGATTGATGTCATCCATGTTTTTGCTGAACTATTCTCTGAGGACTAAGGTCTGTGATATTGTAATTCAAAGAAGATGAGAACATGGTGGATGTGTCTGGTCCTGCTTGCAAATTGCTGAAACATCAATTATTGATTGCAAGCCTTTTGATATATCTGTACTGCACTGAAAATGATCAGAGTCAGTGGAGAGCAGCTCACCCAACAAATATGATGGTCCATGTTTCTAGAATTATCTGCCTCATTTTTCGTCTCTTTAACATAATTTATTAACATTTTGTTATTTTATTCCTTTTGTGAATTGTGGTGTGGCTTTGATTTAAATGAATTTGAATGTTAATGAAGTTTTGTCATCTGCTGTTAGTAAAATAATGGCAGGTGATTATTATTTTTCGTGAGAAAGTTGAAAATGTTGACTTTTTTTACAATTTCTATGCAAAGCTTGCGGCTAATAGGTAGCTGTTTTCTGAACTTTTGCAGGTTGGTTGTGAATCCAACAAGGAGGTGAAAGCAGCGGTTGATGAATCCCAGAAAGAGAATGAGGAGGAGGAGGAGGAGGAGGAAGGGGAGGAGCCTGTGCTGCTCATCTTAGATGAGAAATCGGATGACCATTCGGAAGACTCAGTTGATGTGATGAAGTCATCTCTCAAAGATGATAATGACAAACTGATGATGCCAGCATTTGACGTCGGTCCAGACAAACAAGAGTTCATCAGAGGCGACGGTGGTCTACCAGTGCTGCCTCCTCGATCTCCGCAAGTGAAAGCAACGCATCAGCCGATCTACGATGTCGATTATCGTCAAGCTGCCAACAACATCGGTTCTCGGCATCATCATCATTGGGAGCGTCATTCGCATCCAGAAGCGTCTCGTCAACAACCGGTTCGCAGTTTGCAGAGGGACCTAACCTATCCTTCTGTTCCGCAGAGGACGCTGGAATCGCCGGTCTCTCCGCTGATTCACGACAGCGTTTCGGATCTTCCAAGGTCGTACGGTTTCCGGCGCTCTCCGGACTGTCAGATGTTGGCGAATGAATTCACTTCGAGCCTGGCTCAACTTCCCCTCGAGAGTTTCCGCCCGGCGTGTTTCCTACGCCAGGAGAGCTATCCATCGGCGACTCGCGACAGCAGTCTCGGTTACGCACAAGAGGCAGCGAACAAATGTCACGATGCGTCAAAGATGATGACCTTTCAGGCGACCCCGACGTCAAGGCCACGAGCGTTTCCTCGAACTAACCCTTCGTACGTCGGAACGTACCGTCGTGACCGCCAGGGTGCGTCGTCGGCATCCTATGCAAGAATTCCCGTCAGTTTACACCATATTCCATCTGTAGGCAATGAAGACTGCTTTCGCGATTCTCAGTTGAGTTCAGCGCATGCATTCCTGCCTCTGTCCGCTCGGCACCAGGCGGCAAACGGCCAGCCGCCAGCATATGCAAATTTTGATGAAGCAGCGCTGGATCAACGATGTGCTCTGTTCTCTTGTGAAGGAGGCAACAACTCGAGAAGAATTAACACGGCGTTTGGAACAATCAGCAAGAAGCAGTTGTCGCTGTGGTCCAGCAAAGATGATGCTGCTGCTGCTTCTGTTTTACAGTATGC
Source organism: Lumbricus rubellus (assembly GCA_945859605.1). NCBI lineage: Eukaryota > Metazoa > Annelida > Clitellata > Crassiclitellata > Lumbricidae > Lumbricus > Lumbricus rubellus. The sequence goes on along the minus strand of OX243811.1, from coordinate 43,129,851 downwards.
TGACCCCTGTGTTACAGCAGCAGGTCACCGTATCCATGACAACAGTGCTCACAGCGGCGGCGGCACAGGGGGTGAGGGCGAAAACTTGGCACATTCCAGCCGAACTTTATCCAGCAACCGTTACAGTGATCACGGTTTGCCACCAGATGGCCATCTAGGCACGAAGATCTACCGGCCGTACAACGGACACATTCATGCGGACCGTGGAGCGGCGACAGACGACGCGTTCCTCATTCAGATGCGTCGAAGATCGGAGCCGGAGTACGTCAACGTTCCGCCGGGACACGGGAGACCGAAGCCCCCGACAAACAACGTCAAGTCGTTCCTAGGTGCACACATCGAAACTCTAGTCAATTCTCTCCCGGACAGTTACACCGAACAGGGAAGAGATTCGAGATGTAGCGATCCACCGGGATGCATGGATCGCATATCGCTGGACGAGTACAGCAAGGAACGCATGGACGACCCGTGTCTTCATTCCAGCAGAGGATTCTCGCCACGCAATTCTGATGGTAGGTGCCGCCCTCTATCCAGTATCCAAGACATTCTGGTGGTTGGTAATAATTCAAAAAGTCATCAATCCTTTCTGGTCGTCCCTACGTGTTTCAAATGTACCTCTGATGTCCCTCCCATTCTTGATGTCTACAGGATTGTCTAAACTCGGGACAGGGAGATAGATGAATGGTGCCACACTGGCATGAGGATCAGAGGGATGTGGGTTCAATACCCGCTGGCCAATTAAGGTTGTTTCAAGCTTCAGTTCCCTAGAGGGCGACTGTAAAATGTGCAGTAGGATGGATGGGTGTGCTTTGCAGACTGCCATACGGTTAAATTCAACTCTTGTTGACCTTGTTATCACGTGTTTTTTACTGTATCACAAAATCTGTCGGCGTAGTTGTGAATATTTGAATTAATAAACGAATATTATTATCTTTTTTATCTTTGACCTGTCCTTGATGTATTTCTCGTGACCTGATTTTCAGAGTCTCTACTTTGCATGGCCTAATTCCATTTCCTATGAACTGAAACTGTGCAATGCATATTCTTCCATGTGACTTTTATATGCATCAGATTCACGCATCTATATGTTGGGGCTGTCAAGTGAAAATATTTTATACCAAGCGCAGCGCAAACAGCCGCTCCATGCATGCTCACTCATCACATGGTCAGAATGAAACAGAACACTCTGGCTGACATTATGTTTCAATGATTCTTCCGGATGCAGCATAATAGATTGCAATTTATGATGCTGACAAGTTCATAGAGTTTAGAGTTAGGCAGCATGAACAGGATGATGCACTTTCGTAAGCAGCATGAACAGGATTTATGCACTTTCATCTGTGAGGTATTGTTTTAATATTAAGGTTCAAAGTTGGTGCAGAGTAAGCAGGTTTATGATGGATAGAGGTTTTATTAAGTTTCGCTATTGAGCTTGCCCTAAGGTCATAATGAATGATTTTGAACAACAATGGTTAGTTATTGTTATGCTTCAAATAAATTATCTTAATAAGTCTGTTTCTATATCTCTTCATATCTCATCCTCTGTCTTCTTGAAGCTTCCCTGTCTCCAGACTCTTTTTGTTTGAATGTATCGTGAAATGAATGTTTCATGACTTGTTGAGTTGTGATAATATTTAATTGTGCATCTAGGAAGACCAGCTGGCAAAGTATTTAAGTGTTGCAAATGTTTTAGTGTGATACAATGTGGCATTCTGTCATGTGTGAATGACATCGTTGATACACTGCCCCCCAAAGAAAGCACACCCACCCACAAAACATTGGTATTCTCATTGTTCTTGACATTGTGTCTCTAAAATTGGCACTTCTAATGCGTGGCTTTATCACTATGGGGTATGTCTATCATCACTGTTAAATGGTATGTCTGTCATCATTGTTAAGGGGCATGTCTGTCGCCATTGTTAAGGGGCATGTATGTCGCCGTTGCTAAGTGGTATGTCTATCATCACTGTCGTTAAATGGTATGTCTATGTCTGTCATTATTGTTAAGTGGTATGTCTATGTCTGTCATCATTGTTAAGTGGTATGTCTATGTCTGTCATTATTGTTAAGTGGTATGTCTATGTCTGTCATCGTTGTTAAGTGGTATGTCTATGTCTGTCATCGTTGTTAAGTGGTATGTCTATGTCTGTCATCATTGTTAAGTGGTATGTCTATGTCTGTCATTATTGTTAAGTGGTATGTCTATGTCTGTCATCGTTGTTAAGTGGTATGTCTATGTCTGTCATCATTGTTAAGTGGTATGTCTGTCATTATTGTTAAGTGGTATGTCTGTCATCATTGTTAAGTGGTATGTCTGTCATTATTGTTAAGGGGTATGTCTGTCATCATTGTTAAGTGGTATGTCTGTCATCATTGTTTAATGGTATGTCTGTCATTATTGTTAAGTGGTATGTCTGTCATTGTCGTTAAGTGGTATGTCTGTCATCATTGTTAAGTGGTATGTCTGTCATTATTGTTAAGGGGTATGTCTGTCACTGTTGTTAAGTGGTATGTCTGATTAAGTGGATGCTGGACAATCAAGATGCAAGCATTGCTGCATAGAACATCAAGTGTTTGACTTTGATTTGTTAAACAAGGCACACAAAGAAGTCGGTGGCATAATGCTATTGTATCAGTATCCCACCAAAACCCAGATAAAAGGCTATTGGGGTCCGTCCATAAAAACACAGAATTTTTATGAGGTTCTTCTATTCCTTTCTTCCCTCAGTATCTTCGTTTTAAAGCAGACAAGATCTGAGATATGATGAGCCAATAGTTTTGCATACAGACGCAATCTGATTGTTCTGTAGGCCACCTTGATTAGAGATTATGTACTGGATAGATTGATAACTATTCACATAATTCACAGTTTTTGTGATTCTAGAGTCCAGTTTGTGCCTCGCTATTCATCTGTTTCAACAAAGGACTGAGCTGTTTAGGCCTTGTCTTGCTCTAGCAGTGGTCAGCATGTGAGGAGAGTATCAGCCGGCGTATTCAGGAATCACTATTCAGGAATCGTGCTCACAAAATAGATATGAAACGATGTTAGACTAGTGTTTTCAACATTACAATTGGCCATCCATAGGAACATGCTGTGTTGTACCGGTACTTGTGCTAGAAGATGTCAGAAGACAGTGATTAGTAAGTATATGGAGTACACCCCTTTAATTCGTTCGCTCAAACACTGTACAATGTACATATAGCGTCATTGTATTACATCAAATTAAAAGGTCAGCCCACTACAACTGGTAATAGAGGGCTGTGCAAGATTTATTAGACCCTGTCAGGTGGGATCGTCTTGGTGCCCTGTGACCCTAGGCAGCTGCCTACTTTGTCTGCTGGGTAATCCTGCTCTGCTTCAATCTCTGCAATGCATCAAATCCTGTTCACTGATATTTCACTGAACATTGTTATCATGTGATACATTGCACAATCACTTGTTTTGTTACTGCTGTGCGGCAGCTATCGTAGCCTATTTCTGCTGATTAATACTGTGTATAATTTGAAGTGAAATTGTGGCTGAATGGTAAAGTATTGACGCTACTTCACCAATGCATTTGCTATTTAAGTAATTCATAGCAAATATGGCAGCCTAGGTTTTAAGTTCTCACCTTGTGTCTCTCTAAACCGCTTTGTAAGAGTAATCATGTAATTTGTATGATGCAGCATCACGAGAAACTGCGCCAACTTCTTAGCCTGACTTCTGGTATTGCTGATCCTGTTGATTTTGATCTTGATGAAATGATCTTCCCTTTGATTCTGAACAACCGAGTGGTGACGGGTAGTCACAGAAACCTTCTCGACATATCACCCATCCCTGAGAAAGATGCCCTTCATTCTCCTGCTAATGGGGGATCTTCTGGTTCCCTGCACTAGCACCTCAACTAGGCAGCATCGCACATTCTCGATTGTTGGCCCATCCACTTGAAATGGACTTCCACTAGAGATGCGTCCACTCTCTAGAAATAATTATGCCAATACTTTTTACAAGTTGCTTAAAATCTAGTTTATATTGCTGTGGTTGGGCTGGGAGTGCCTCTGAGTGGGTATCTTGAAGGGGGGGGGGGCTCTATGCACATTTTGTGGATGATTGAAATGAATATCGCTGTTATCATGAATAATATCATTTGTAGTGTGACCATATTGTGTTTGTTCAGGCCTGCCAGACATTGACTGCGAGGATTCCGATCGTACGAGCGCTCAGTCGACCCCCTCTCCCCAGACGCGCCAGTTCCAGGCGATGCTACCAGCCAGGTTGCAGTCAGCCGCGTCAGCCTCCTCGACATATCACCCGTCCCTGAGAAAGAAGAAGTGGGGGCTGGACCGCTCTGGCCCGCAGCCGTCGGCAAGACAAAGTACTCTTGAGAAGGACTGGCTGCTGCAGTCAACCGATATTAATCAACATCGTCCTGTCTCAATGCTCACGGTTTCACCCTCCGACTCAAATGTCATCGCCAACAAGGTTGCTGGAACTCTGCTGCAACAGGTCTGTGCTATTTCCGGTGATTTCTTCTTTGTGGAATTACGAGAAATATGGAGTATCGTGAATGTTCTTGTCTTTGAAATGGTACATTTATAAGCTTGACAACATTGTCTGTAATATTTTAGATATTTTATATATTTGTGCATGCATGTGAGTAAGTATGTATTTTTGGGATGATGAGAATCTCTGTAGGCTTTCTTTTCACTGTGCACACTGTTGACTGTCTGGCTGTCACCATATAACCGTCTTTGTTACTCTGGACTCGTAAAAATGTCTGTGGGAGTTGCAATGACAATCCAGAATGATGGCATATTCGGGGCCTAAAACAAGCTGAGATAAACTATCCAAAGTCCAAAACGAACTCCAAAACTGTCAACCTGAGTATGTCATAATATTGTAAACAAGGAGAGTTTAACCGGAATTTCCTGTGGCAAGTAATTATTGATGTCATGAATTACATTTTTATTGAGATTTATAGAACTGCAATAAAGTTTTCACAACGACAGCCATTTAAGTCTTATCTTGACATCTAATCATAAAATATGTTTGCAGACCGTGCTTATATACCCAGTGCTGAACACATGAGCTAACTGAATGACACTGTGGTTGTTTGTGTTTGGTGAGCAGTAGTACTTCTCATTTCTTGGTTAGGATGACAATTTTGTTGAGCGTTGTGTTGTTTCTTTCAGATGCACATTGAGCAGTTTGTGCTGGAGAACCTGAACGAGCATCGCAAGGGCATTCTCGGTAAAACCGTCTCTGTCGGTCATATGCTCAGCTGGACTAAGGTTTGTCTTCAGAATTGAGATATTCTAACTTGAATGATTTGCTATTTCATTCATACATCGTAGGGAGTGTCATTTGCAGTGCAGTTTGGAGTGTAGGAAAAATGAGCCTTTAACCAAGAAATATGCATGTAACTGTATTCATTGCTAGCTCTACAGCCACAAAGTTGAGAATTTTAATAATCCTGTAAGACACTTCCTTTTTGCGATGTGAAAAGTATCTGCAGTATGATGATCAAGCATCTTCAATTTATCAGTCATCTCTGTAATAACTGAAGACTTCTGTGGTGACAGCGGTTTCTGTGTATCTGAAATTTCCAATTCTTTATACAGATCTAATTTTCAGTTGCAGTGTTTGAGGAGACAATGGTGAAATATGAGATCAATGCTGAAAATTGCAGATAAGAATACATATTATATTTGAGTGCCAGCCGACACATTTGCAGTAGATAGCAACATAAAAAAGAGCTTATTTGATGGATGCTGTGATTGTGTGGGACGAGATAATAGCTGAATAATACCACACTGGCACAAAGAGCAGAAAGCCCCACACAAGGTCGCCTCGACCTTCTACTCCAAAGTAAATTGATGCTCAGTTTCACTGCGCAGGTAACGTTGGGTTCGGTGGAAAGACGTGGCCACCCACTGCTGATGTATGGAAATGCCACCTAAGGAGACTGATGGCCGGAGATCAGCACCGGACCTGACGCTCACAAACGAAGAGTTGGCAATGCGTTTACCTTTTCTTATTGTGCTTTCTTTCGAAGGACGTCATCCAGAAACCAATGATTCGAACGTCAAATAAATCCGTGAAGAAGGAAGCTCCCGAGGTCTTCAAGTTGATCCTGATGTATATGGGAGACCGGAAGACAAAGGATGCTGCCATGCAGATAGCGCTCGACATCACGGTCCGTGGATGGATGGTCGTGGAATTAAGGGATGAAATATTCATCCAGCTTTGCCGACAAACGTCAAAGAATCCACGAGGGTTTGTCTTTTTTGTGATTGCATTCATGAAAGATCATGTAGCGGACTTTAAGTGCAGGCGTGCTGAAAATTAAATGGGTATTATAGTGTGTGTGTATGTGTGTGTGGAAAAAATTTAGTTGTCAGCTATGACAAATTGAAATTCTTATTCGATTTTTGAAAATTTTGTCATTTGTTTTTTATTTAACAGATGATATAATTTTTTATGGAATTACAGTCATAAACTATTTAAACGGATAATCCACAATTTCTACTCAACATAATTAATTCATCATTATTTGTCAAATCAAACAATTTCTGATTTCCAGTACTTGTACTTGAATCATTTAATATTAGATACTGCGAGTAACGGTCGTCATTGCCAGACTTTAGAAGCAATCATTTGCCAAGTGATGTCAAGTAAGTATGGCAAGAGATCTGTGAATAAGTATGCGAGTAATGAATTAAAAACTGTATAGAAGATATCAGTTACACGATTTCATGTTAATCAGCAGTTTGAGTGTGTACGTGTTATGTCACGTAGTGTGATGCATTGTTTTTGTTTAAATGCCTCATAAAAATGTTGATTCAAAGTGCACAATATGTTTTGAATTTGTGACTTTATGAATATATTTTTAAGCAGGTAGAATCGTTTAACATGAACGTCAATTTTTGACGTACCACAGTTGTCTTATGTTTGCAATGATTTTAAACAATGAACTGAAGAGATGCTTTGTTACAGATGGATACCTAAGTGCATTGTTTTTTTTTCTGCTATTGTTTCCAACATTTAGGTGATGCTCATGACTTGTTGGTTGTTTTTTTAAACAGAGAGAGCGCTGTGCAAGGATGGGAACTGCTTGGAATTTGTCTGGCTTTCTTCCCTCCATCATCCAAGTTCTACTCATTCCTTGACGACCATATCCACAAGAGCATTGATGCCCATGGCCACACAGAAAAGGTACGGCTGCTCAAAAACTGCCTGGTCCTTCGGTCAAACTCCCGTGAACTTTCAGATGTTACTTATTTCAAAATGATCAGCCTCTCTCAGAATTGAAACAAAAATTAATTTAAATTAATTGATATGATTTCTATGCAATTAGGGTTTAAGTAATTTTAAAAAGGATAATTTGCTATATTTTGAATTGTTGCATTTTGTCTGTTTTAGTCACTGATGCATTTATACATGGTGTGCTGTCAGAGGAGATTGCACTGGGTTGTTCAAGTGGGAGCCAAGCGCGGTCTGCGTAAACCCAGCTTAGAAGATGTTGAAAATGCAAAGGTAAGTGGCATATTCATGAAGGCATATACCTGGTTATTTGTTCACCTCTTTGTGCATGTTATTGCATAGTGATACTGTATTCATAGTTCTTCAGATAAAACATCTGATGAAATCAACAATTTGTGCTAACCATTTTTTTCCCATAAAAGTGAGTAAGTAAGTGTAGCTGCATTAGCAAACTCACATTGGGACATCAAAATAGATTGTAAAATAAAACGCAGAAGTAATTATAATTCAATAATAATTGTTAATAAATGATAATTAATGATAATAATACGTAGTAATAATGTGAAAGTAGCAGCAGCCATTGACAGGTGCCTGTCCCAATTATAGTGCAGGACTAGGAAGCAGCCAGTTAAATGCACCATCCATCCGGTTGATGATGCTGAACGTTAGAGGACATGGTGGGTGGTTCATTGGTTACCGTATATGTGCTGAAAAAGTGCCGTACACGATCTGAGTATAACATCTGATTATTAGACAGCTGCCACTATATTCACAGCAATAGACGATGAGTTATATAATCTATTTATTCCAATGTTTAATTAATGGTCGGTGGAAAATCACTTTGAAAACACGGCTATTCGCTGTCAGCACACACACACTGAAAGACATGGCGGTGATGTCCAAGCAATGATGATTGTAAAATCATCACAAAACGTTTATTTCGACACGGCTGGCTGTGCGATCATCACAGAATCGGGAATTGGGCGCAGCATGTCCTCAAATGGTTTTTTGGTGATTGATGTCATGAAAAAGTTTACCCTATTGTTGAAATTTAGTGGTAAGCTATAGTCAGTGAATAGATGAATGGAAGGTGATATAAGTAATAAACATGTTTTAGGTGATTGTTGGTCACATGAATGTCACATGTTGTGGGTGATAGTCACATGTTGTAAGTGATTGTTGGTCACATGATTGTCACATGTTGTAGGTGATTGTTGGTCACATGATTTTCACATGTTGTAGGTGATTGTTGGTCACATGATTGATCTGTTTCCTTGTTCTTGTTGATCAGAAATCTCTTCTTGAGCCGTCGATGTTTGGCAGTACACTCGACGAAATCATGCGCCTTCAGAAAGATCAGTTTCCAGATAGACGGTTGCCATGGATACAGACAGCACTGTCGGATCAGGTCCTGAAGCTGAACGGCACACAGACAGAGGGAATTTTCCGGTAACAATTTCTATTTTTTAAATTTCTATTTAAGTGCTCCTGAGCAGTTTTTTTCTGTAAGAGTTGTGATAAAATAGAAATAATCGACAGATGCAATACAATACATTGTTGCTAAGCACAATTATGATAGCCCAAATTGTTTTAATTGTAATTGGACATTTATAAAATGCGACTTCTAAAGATGCTAATCAGAGGTGCCTGCCATTGTTTTATTGCCTGCCATTGTTTTATTGCCTGCCATTGTTTTATTGCCTGCCATTGTTTTATTGCCTGCCATTGTTTTATTGCCTGCCATTGTTTTATTGCCTGCCATTGTTTTATTGCCTGCCATTGTTTTATTGCCTGCCATTGTTTTATTGCCTGCCATATATATATATATATATATATATATATATTGTTTACTACTTTGGATATAGCGTTGATCTGTTGCTTTTGAACATTCTAGCTTCTATTCCTGTGTTTGACTTGTGTCATTGTAGTAATTCTTTTCTAACTGTATGTCACAACATTCTCTCTTTTCAGGGTTCCTGGTGACATCGATGAGGTCAATGTCCTTAAGGTGCAATGTGACAGATGGAATTTGCCGACCAACTTGTCGGATCCTCATCTTCCGGCATCGCTGCTGAAGCTGTGGTACCGTGAGCTCTACGAGCCGCTGATCCCCTACTCCTACTACAGCCAGTGTCTCGATAATTTTGTCAATCCAGAGGGCGCTACGGCGATTGTTGCCACCCTACCTGAAATCAACCGACTCGTTTTCACATATCTCATTCGATTCTTGCAGGTATTGCTACGAATCTGTCTATGTTAGATTCTCTTTGTATGTGCACTTGTTACAGCGCGTTTTCACGCTTTCTACTCAGAAGGACACTGCATCGGAATTTCACGCCGAAGCGCTGAGCAATTGAGAGTGAAGGACTTGCCCAGGGTCCCTACGAGGCGACTTGAGGTGGATTCGAACCTGCGACCTTTCCGGCTGCAAGGCAAAGAACATATCCACTACACCACCGCGCCCCACATGTGCTCTTGAGTGACTGGTTTGATTTGTTGTGAAATAGGAAATTGGATCGATTGCAGATCAGCGATGGAATGATGGTAGTAGGTCAACTGACTACTCTAAATTTCTCGTTTATTCTGTGTTGAAGATTTTCTCTCTCTGTGCTCAGGACCTATTTTTTCTTTCGGATTCTTGCACTACTGAATGGCCATGGCTGTTACTAATTACATTACACATTAAATTACAAATCTGGATTTCATGCTTTGTTGCATTGGCAATGCATGTCATCATACGGAGAAGTGGCTGAAATTCCAGATGACCTGGTTGTGACCTTTAAATGCATGCTAACGAAAAATTTGTTTTTGCTTAGAATTGACGCTGGTAGAACCAGCTTTTCGATATTCAGATGCATTTGATGGAAAGGTTTCTTTTCTGTGTTGCAGGAGTTTGCCAAAGCAGAGAATGCCTCAGTGACGAAAATGGATGTGAACAACCTTGCGATGGTCATGGCTCCGAATTGTTTGCGATGTCTGTCAAACGATCCAAAGGTTATCTTCGAGAACACGAGGAAAGAAATGGGTTTCATACGTACGCTCATACAGAGCCTGGACACAAGTTCCGTTAAAGACTTGCTATGACCGACCCGCATTACCATCACAAAAGTGTTCTCTTTTAGCTGATCCTGTCAGTGTCAGTGTCCAGCTGTACATAATTATCTGAAATCCTTTCTGCTCAGACTTTTAATAGCAGACGAGGACTGAAGAGTACTGGTACATGCAAGAGTGTTGAATTCATTTCCAAGGCAATCTCTCTCTTGCATAAGCAAGCAGCTTATTGAGCCGTATATAGGGAATACTAACGAAGTCCTCTGTTTTTCCATGACATGAACTATTGCCTCAAGCTGTTATTGCTCTAAATTGATATTTTTGATCTACATGAATTATAAAAGCAGCTTGGCATCAAAGACCATGTTGACTTTGTTACTTGATCTCTCTGTTATGTCTTGATGTAGGCTATTCAATATGGCCACTAGCAGTCTAAGCCATCAGCTGTACTGTAGACGCAAAGAAATGTTGTTTGCCTAACACTTGGAATCCTTAAAGGAACCAAAGGAATTTTTCGGCCGATGTGTCACCATCTTGGTCTAAACACTGTTGTACCTGAATGAAATTGGTAATTAAGTATTAAAACGGGACAGAAATTTTAATCAACCGATTGCCAATTTTACGTTATTTTTCTTGGGATCGTAGGTCTGATTTGAAAGTAAGCTGTTATGAGATTTAAGCACGACTGTTTTACACATGAAGTGAATTTTTATTCTGACGTGGTTTGTTATGTTTTAACATGCATTGATGTTTGAATTTCATTTGACGATTTTGCAGAATGATTGAAGTTTATGATCTCAGATCGTATTTTGTAGTAGGATTTTTTGCGAATCAAAGTGGTTTTCTGCTTACAGATTACAGAAGCTACCTACATTTGCTGGGAAAGCTTTTCACAGATAGTCAATACTTCAAGAATTCAGAGATAGAGATCTGCTTGATTGGGTCTTTTGAATTAAAGCATGTATGATGATGATGGTGATGATGATGATGATGATGACGACAGCGATGATGATGATGATGCATGACATGGTACATTAATCGTTGTTTATAGTGATGTCTAGCTAACTTATCTATTGTGATGTTTTATTGTACTTTTGTATTTTCAGATCTTTCGATATTCATTGTCCTGTGGTATTAGATGTTACCGTAAAAGGTTTAATTAATTATCATGACAAAGTTTCTTGTTGCGGATGTATGCATTGCTGTCTTTGGTTATTTATATATATGTGTGTGTATATATTTGTATGTATATTCAAAATTTCCTCAGCAACGTTCGTGATGTGATACTGCTCTATCAAAAGTTTAAACTTTCAATGACTGTGTTCATTATTTTGAACGAAAATGGGAAGATTCAATTTCTTCTTTGATTTATCTTCGAAGGACCAATCAATACCAATACTCACATTTAGGCCAAATGGCATTTAGTGTATTTCTACATTTTAAGTTAACTGAAGAGAAATTGTTTAACACTTTTGCGACAAATTAGCTGCACTGGTTTCCCAGGTACAGTTGGTACACTCTTGTCTTTAAAGGGTTAAGTAATTCATACGTTGCATTTCGCTATGGTTACTGCAAAATGAGACTTGTCATTTCAGTGGACCCTGATGCTCTTCCTGTTGAATTGTAAGGTAGTTGATCATTGTTTTGACTTTGTTCCGGACGTTGATTTCTTTATTTCTTGCTTCGGTTCTTCCCGTGCCCAAATAGTTGCATTCAGGGAGTCAGAATGTTTTCTGTCTAACTTTCGTGTAAAAGTAAATCATTGTGAGTGTAGTTTTAAACAGAAACTTAGTCATCTATGTGAATGTGGTAAAGGTGAATGAATTGAGTCTGAGCTTTTCAGCAGGCAGTGGTTGTTGTAACAGTTACGAAGGGATGTGTGTATGTGTTTTGTTTTGATGTCTTCTGCGTTGGACAAATGCTTTATGAGTTCTTAACATCCACTGCGCAGATTTAATTTGTTATTTGTTGCGATGTAACCAAAAAACATTTGCTGAGCTTTCGATTGTTTCACTTTCTTCCTGAGATGACTTGCTACTGAAATCTAAAGAAATCTATCTGGCATGACATGAGAATCGTCCATTTGTGCCTGCATCTGACCAACTAAGCTTTTGTCACTTTGAATATAATTTTATCCATGACTGGTGGACTTCTCTGTGCTTATTGATATGCAATTTCCAGAACTGATTTCTTAGAATATTTTGTCAAATAATTCAAAAATTTATTAAAGTAACTTTTGCTTCCACTCAGTATTTTTTCCTATTCTAACAGCATCAGGGCTGAAAGCGGTTTTACAAAGGAGCCGGGTCTGAGGCGGACAGTGGCGAGACCCTTTTTCAGAAAATGTTTTCACGACGAACCTTCATGTTTCTGATGACTGTTTCAATTTTAGTAATCGTATGTAATTTTCAACTTTTTATTGTTAACATGCCGGGTCGCAGATCCCGACAGACCCGTCTCACTTTCTGCCCTGAAAAGCATCGAGGTTATTTAGGAGAGTTTATTATCTTGTTTAAATGTATCTCAAGTCTGAATAGTTGTGTGTTTAAAGTCAGTTTCTCTAAGCAGATTCATGTCTGTGTTTATTTAATTTGTGCCGTTGGTGATATATGAATATGCTTACATTAATTGAAACTCAAGATTGGAATATTATATTTGATGTAGATTGCTTTCATTATTACGCGTCGATATCAATCATGAAATTATTGTCTGTAAATGTTTGTTGTATTATATTACAATTTAAGGACATTGGTTGCGTAGTATTATTATTTTACAAGACGTTGTCCAGTTGGATGTAGATTGTCATTATATTAATGACTGGATGCTATGATATGTCATTTGTCATTTGTAGATTGTCATTATATTAATGACTGGATGCTATGGTATGTCATTTGTCAGTCATTATATTAATGACTGAATGCTATGATATGTCCTTCCTTCCTTTCCTGACTCTCATGTGTAATGCCTCGCTTCGTGATGGCATTCTACCTGCTTCCCAGAAACGGTCGATCATCACGCCGATCCTGAAGCAGCCGGGACTTGATCCTCTTCTACCGTCTAGCTATAGACCTATAGCTAATGTCACATTTTTATCTAAAATTATCGAAAAGCTTGTTGCTTCTCAACTGTTCAGGTATCTAGACTCTAATTTGCTTCTTCCACCTTTCCAATCTGGCTTCCGTAAGGGACACTCCACTGAGACCCTTCTTCTCCATCTTCTCACTGAGGTCTATAGCGCTATAGACAGATCGCAGGTCACCCTTTTGGCCCTCTACGACGTGAGTGCTGCCTTCGACACTGTCGATCATACTATTCTTATTCACCGTCTTTCCACTTCTTTTGGCATCTCTGCTCTGCCCCTTGACTGGCTAACTTCTTATCTTACAGACCGCTCCTCTTCCACTGTCTTTCTCTCCACTCGCTCCCCTTGGATCCCCGTTCCAGTCGGCCTTCCGCAAGGTTCTGTTCTAGGGCCCTTGCTCTATATCCTCTTCACTGCGGACATTAACTCTTTGCTCGCTTCTTGTTCACTGCGAAGCCACTCCTATGCAGATGATGTGCAGTCATACTCCCATTGCTTTGCAGAGGACGCTGCCAAAACTGTCCGCCTTATGGTCTGCGCTTCTGACACCCTTACTTCCTGGCTCTCGTCAAATCGACTGCGACTTAATTCTCTGAAGACGCAATTCATATGGCTGGGAACTCGCCAGCAGCTGGCCAAGATTGACTTGGCTGCTCTCGCACATGAGTTTCCTCTTGTAACTTTCTCTACCTCGGTCCGTGACCTTGGAGTCATCTTAGACCAAGAACTCTCCTTCTGTAAGCACATATCTTCCCTGTCACGTGCCTGCTATTACCAAATTTGACAGCTGCGCGTTGTTGCTCGCTCTCTCTCATTCACTGCATCTTCTACTCTTGTCCATGCCTTTGTCTGCAGCCGCTTAGATTACTGCTCTTCTCTTTATGTCGGCTTCCCACAGGTCCGCCTGAACTCCTTGGTTAGGGTCCTTCAATCTGCAGCACGCTTGGTTGGTGGCATCTCCCGGTTCGATCACGTTTCTGCCTTCATGAGGGACGACCTCCACTGGCTCCCACTGCAGCAACGCATTGCTTACAGAGTTTCGTGTATTGCTTGGCGCTGCATCCTGTCTCAAGCTCCATCATATCTATGTGCACTTTTTACTCCTGTCTCCGTTTCTCTGGGCCGCCGTTCGCTGCGGTCAGCTGCCCGCGGTGACTATCTTGTCCCTTTTTGTCGTACCGCTACTATGCAGCGAAGAGCTTATTCCGTGGTGGGTCCAGCTATCTGGAATGGCCTCCCTACGGCTCTTCGTTCTCTTCCTCGTGACTCTGCTGGCTCATTCTACCGTCTTCTAAAGACCTTTCTTTTTGACCAGGCTTGGGTTGGGAGCGCCTCTGAGTAGAGATCTTGAAGAGGCGCTATATAAATTTATGTGATTGATTGATTGATTGGTCATTTGTCATTTGTAGATTGTCATTATATTTACGACCGGATGCTATGATATGTCATTTGTAGATTGTCATTATTTTAATGACTCGATGCTATGGTATGTCATTTGTCTCAGTTCTAGGTAGCTGTCAATCAATAATATTTAGTGAGAGTACCTCAAAACATGCAATGCAATCTAAAATGACTTGCCACATTTGCATTTGTATTTATCGTTTTTTCATATTCTACCAAATTTAAGACTCACAGTTGGAGGAGGAATGATAGATCATCGTCTTTGGTGAACCGTAGTAGAATTCCTTCAGTTGATATACTATCCGCCTCAGTGTTTTTCTGCTTGGTGTTCATTGTTCTAATTTAAAGCTTACTACTGATCTGCGAGAGAATTCTATTTAAATTATTATTGTTATTTGCATACTGCATGACGACGCGTACTATAATGGTCTGTGAATACGTACAATTTCTGCAAATCTGTAAATTACTGCGTTGACGATTGTCTATAGACTACATTCTCAAGTATTTTGCTACACATTAGTGACTAAATTATTATTCAAATAGGCAAGTTCTGGTTTCTAGTCAGTGTGAGTCTATATTTGCCTATATTTTCTAGTCGTTATCATAGAATATGATGTGTGTGGTTGTTAATAGAGATGTTAAAATGGTTTCTCTTTTTTATGTATAATTATATAATTGCGTGGCGATTAGTGTAAGGATCATAACTATTCTTCTACAAATCTGTCGGATACTTTGGTTTGACTGAATGTCCTCAGGCTACTTACTCACATATTTCCACTCTAGCTATTCCTACCCTAAATGTCTCAGAAAAGCCATTCACTCTCTTCTCCATCTTGAGTCCCCCCCCACCCCAACTATAGATCAAGTGCCTTACCCTCTCAATCATTGATGGCCTTTTACTCATTTTCCTTAGCCCTTCACTTTGCCTGGCAGTCCCTTCTCAGTTCACAATCCACCTCTTTGGTTTTCTCCAGTGCCTCATATCGATCCCACTCCTCCTGCCTCTAAGTTTTCTCTCCTAACTCTTCTTCCAGCCTTTCAGTCAGAAGTGCCCTCATGCCTCCTAAATTCTCTTACAAGCAAAATTTGTTAATTGGGTTCTATATTCCAGTCTGTCTTCTCACTGAGTGTATGCCGATGTCTTCATTTTGGTCATCACCAAATAATCAACCCCCTCTGTTTTTCCCTGTCTCTTTTTCCTGGTCAATTCCCCCGCCCCCCACACAACCATCTCTATGCACTCTGATGTCGCCACCACACTTCTTCAGAATTCTAATATTGACAAGGAGGCACTCTAAACATCTAAAGCTATCGACTCAATCTTTCCTTTTATATAATCTGATCGAATGAATTGTCCTTGCCCGGCTAACCGTGTGTCTGATACCATGCAGTCTTGTCTCCTTCTCCTTCTCTGCTATTGTCTCCAGCCAATCATAACAACCCTCACCCAACTCTGATGCGGTGTTCCTCATCGGTCCATCCTAGGAGAACTTCTCTTCGTCCTTGTAGGGCTGCTATTAGAACCTGGGCCTACGCTTTGTGGTCCACGTTCTGATGTTGGATCCATGGATAACATCCGAACATGCACTGAACTGATCAAGAGAGTGAAGAATATATAGGCCTAGCAATAGAGAAAAATTGTGCATGGCGCGGCCAACCCCTCGTCTCGAGGATGGCACAGGATAGAACAAGACAGGACAGGAGAGATACTTGAGCGATCTCATAAAATCCTCTTCTGTTGACCGCCATCTTTATTCGATCAATCAACTAAACAATCCATCAGGGTTCGTTTCTTATAAGCTTAATTAACCACAGTGCTCCACAGGAATGTCATAGGCATCCAGAAATAGGCGCACATGTCATTCTCCCCTGCAGCTCTTTCTCTTCCTCCTCATTACTAAACTGCTCAATCGTAGTTGGAATCTCCAAACTTCTAATGCGCCACTCGAAATCCAAGCACGTGACACCATCTTATTCACGAGCGCTGCGTTGAATCCACGAGTTAGACCTATCCGTGAGAGTAGTCCAAAGGAAGTCTGGGTCGGGTTGCCATAGGATCAGAGGGGTGGAGCAGCTACTAGGGCGCGTGTCGTCAGGGTCGGGAATTGGAAAGTGGAGGATCAGATGAGTCAGGGTAAGAGTTCTTGAAGAAGTGTGACTTCGATTTCGAATCAAACTTCGATGCGGCAATTCGGCCTTTTTTGAGTAGGGCCTAATCTCAAAAATCCTAAATGGAGTAATGGACGTCTAATTCCAACCTCCTCTGTGCCTATAGCTGCCTCGAAAATTCTGTAGAAACACAATTTAGTTTCCTTTTCCTCCAGGCTCCGTTCAAGAAAACTCCAGACCCTTTCATTTATCCACCAACTCTTCAACTCTGACTGACCTCTACGCAGCTCCTTTTTCATACCCCATCTCTTGTATTCTAATCACTTCTCCAACTTCTTGCTCATATGCTTCATGAATATTCATGACCTTCGGTGCCTTCAACGCATCTTCGACTTTTCAATGTATTGCCAGCATGAGATTTATTATTGCGATTCCATTTCCTCAACCTCGACGTCACTCGATTAAACGTCTGCTGCAGCGCATCCAGTATTCTCTCTCGCGTGAACTGAGATTAGGCCCTACTGGTTTTTCTTATATAAGTAGATCCATGGTCGCACGCAAAAATATTCGCAAGAGGGACAAACATATTAGCCTAATGGTCATGGTTAAAATGTTTAGCAAGAGCTTGAAATGCAAAGCAGGATCGATATTAAGAACACGAGTAGGCCTAGTACTTTTCATACGGACTTACCAAATTCTCAGTTTCACGTTGTTCTTCATTAGTAGCATAATAGCATTAATGCACTAGCGCAAAGAATTTTTTAAAACCAAAATGTAGGCCTAGTCCAGATGTAAAAATGGGTCTGAAATTTTCAGGGGGGGGGGCAAGTTCCTCCTATTGCCCCCAGACCGTTAAGAATAGTGTTTAGGCCTAATCTATAGCCTAGTCTTCCTCCTTTTGCGGAGTTGAGTTTTCTAGGGGGGGGGGGCAAAACGGCGAACAGCGTCGACACCTTTGTGCTGGTCATTTTTTTCTGTTGACCTTTTCGTGGATTGCACGTTGAGACTTTCTTCATACAATAGTTAAACCGTGCATATAGGTCTACTGTGAACTTGCTGTTGGAATGTCATTCCTGGGATGGGACTATCCAGTGGCGTAGCCAGGAATTTCTTATGGGGGGTTTTTATGGCCGGATGCTTGGTTTTTCTTATATAAGTAGATAAATAACCTTAAAAAACGTTTTCCCCTAAGTCAATGGGGGGCTTTATCCCCCCCCCCCCCCAAACCACCTAGTCTGCGCCCTGGGACTACCCCCACCCTAGATGCTTAGATTAAGCACTGGCTAAGAAAATTCAGGAATCCAGGAGGAGAGGAATTGACGGCTATAATAACTCTTCTTAAGCGGCATGCGTTGGCAGGCAAGTTGCTGAAGAGAGGAGCGGGAAATATGGGAATATGAGGATGGAGAGCCACAGGTGTTCAACCGACGGGTATAGCTGGTGTTAGCTGCAGTGGTCGTCAGTAGATCAGACTCTTCGCTTTTGGCTTAGACCAATGGCCGTTGCACATTTGGCTGATTGACAGATGCTCATTTTGTTGATATGCGCCCCACGTACGTATACGAAGGTCTACGTTGATCCATGGAGTATACATAGTCTCCAAATGAATGTGCCGATGGCGATAGATGTTTTTGTGCATCAGCCAACGCAGCACACGACGCGTATCACGTGTGTCCCTCTGGCGGCGTCGACGATTCACGAAGACGACATCGAATGATCTGGACAGACACTCGACGCCGACAGCAGCAGACGACTGTTTAGCATCCGTCCATCCATCCGTCCATCCATCCATCCGTCCATCCATCCATCCATCCGTCCATCCATCCGTCCTCCGTCCGTCCGTCCGTTTCAGCACACACGCTGCAGGGACATGCTGCAATTGCTGCACAGTACTGTGTAGACACATACAGCTGCTCGATAGCACATGCAGGAGACAAATTAGTCGGTCGTTACGTTCTGTATAATAGTCCGTGTGATCAAATTACGGACGTACTGAATGGATTGATCCATGTTATCGTTTTTTCACTGAATTGTTGATGAACGAAATGTCTGCGGTTCGATTGGATTGTGGACCTTCTCTTACACTCGACACATTTCGGATACGATGCTAAAGACCAAAAGAATTGAATCAAATTGATTCAATCATTATTCTTATTATAGGCTAAGATCGCGCGGCCAACTTCTAAGAAATGCTACATTGATTATTATTGATGGAATGAATAGACATCGATAGGATAATATTCTGGATAGTGTTGTTGTCCATTTGTGCTTCGTATATTCATCAACGGATCGATTGATTTATCGTCGTTCTGCTCGAGTGTCGACGGATTATTTTGTGATGAAGCCAACGACATCTGACATCGTTGCCGTTAAAGCGAAGGAAGAAGTGGCAGTGGCAGCATGTGTTGAAGAAGTGGCAGTGGCAGCATGTATTGAAGGAGTGGCAGTGGCAGGATGTGCTGAAGGAGTGGCAGCATGTGTTGAAGGAGTGGCAGTGGCAGCATGTGTTGACGGAGTGGCAGTAGCAGCATGTATTGAAGGAGTGGCAGTGGCAGGATGTGCTGAAGGAGTGGCTGCAGTGAGGTCAAGTGCCATCGTCATCACTCTTGGTGTCGTTTTCAGCTGCTGCAGCATTCTCATCACTCCAATTCAATGCATCAGTCTGTCTCCGGTCTACTGGAATTTATCTAACCCCATGTACGTATAGGCTACAGCCGCTACATGCATCGCAATGCATTGAAAGCCTATTGGCTTTAATTCCCTACACCGTACACGTTGTAGGGAATTAAAGCAATTAGGTCTACTCGTATGTATGCATTTGTATCTGCATGATACGTACGTAGGTCTATACGCTGTTGCCGCATAGGCTTCATAGATATAGGCTAATTATATAGGGCATACAATCTACAATATCAAAATTTATAACTGCAAATGGGCTGTAGAAATAAACCACATGATTTATCGTTAAAGTGATTATTGTGTGTGTGGAAGGGTGTTGCTGAGTTTAGGCTTCGTCTAGCAGCGTCATTCAATTGCTCCTAGCTATGAACGTAATTATTATTATTGGACCCTCTGCAGATCCCAACATTAGCACGTGCTTCGAAGTTCGAATAGTGACATACGGTACCTTCCACATATAATAATTCAGTGTGAGAATTGTGGAAAATAACTGGGGGGCTGGACCATTATCAACTTGGAATTGGGGTGTGAAAAACAGACTTTACTAAGGGGCTCTAAGAAAGACTGGGGGTTGAAACCTCAACCCCCGGCAATTCTCACCCTGTAATAATTAATTTGTCGTCGTTGGCTTATTTGGTTTCTGCTAAGTGCTGCTTGCGCGCTCCATGCAATGCTGGTCTGCTTACTGCGCCGATATATTATAGGCTATGCATACAGACAACCACACAGACGTCTATAGGCTTACTCTCATCTATTCTCGCATTTTGCCATAGCGCTCATTCAACCCCGCTACTCAGAGGCGCTCCCGAATACAGCGCGGACACAGCATCGAAGTTTCACGCCGAAGTGCACGAGAATTGCGAGTGAAGGACTTGCTCAAGGTGGCTTGACTATTATCGTTTGATCAGTTATCCCGACATTCCTCTGTTGGAATGTTCTATTCGAGACTTTTATTGTAGCGCTATCGACTGGTCTTACTAACCTCCATCACTGGGCTCAAGATGCACCCGCCATGTAGCCTTTAGGGATAGAAGCCCCCTGGGCCTATTGTATAGGCCTAAATACCATTATGTCTTCTGATTTAATGCGTCTTCTGATCTAATGTTAATTGTTTGCGACATGTATTGTCTTACGGGCAACAGGCCAGATTTTTTGTCCCTCAGTATACGTATACATGTACATGTAATACATGTAGTCACCAAATGCAAAACGTAGGCCTAGTATGTATGCATTGCATTGCATAATAATTTTTAGTGTTTTATGTGTGTATGCTGAATACACAAATAGACCTAAGTCTCATTGTGTGCGCATGTCTGGAGATATGTGTAGGCCTATAGCAGAACACTTAATAAATAGAGCATTTCATTAGCCTATACCTCTCAAGGCAGCTGCGTCTATATGATTATTTAAATGACCCATAAACAAATGCGTTTTAAGACAGTGATGACCAATTGACCACACAATCATGTGAAGACATCATTAAACAGACTTCATGTAGATCAGCTTTATAATTTATTATATTTTCAAAATCGTCAAGCACCATATAGGCTAGAGACCTATTTATGCAAGTGAATAGGATTAAGACAAAGAAGAACGAAGAGGAGAATGATGATGACGATGATGATGACGACGACGACGACGACGACGACGACGACGACGACGGTGACGGTGGCGGTGACGATGATCACGATGATCACTATGCAATGATGATGATGACGACGACGATGACGACGACGACGATGATGATGATGATGATGATGACGATGATGATGAATTGCGGTGTTTTAAGCTATAATTTTTATATGGTTATCCACAAGAGGAGCTATGCACCCCATAGCATGGTATTGTTAGAGACTGCAGTTTTCTTACCCCACCCCATCCCCCGTGACACAAAGGTGGCTGGCTATTGTAGTCCTCTCCCTTGTCGTCTTCTCTTCCCATTCACTGACAGAGCATCCTACCGTCAGTATATTATTATGGTTGAGTTGGCTTGCATGGGATGCCATTGGAGTAGAATTTTCAAAACATATTTCTGCCTTGCCTGGGGGTGGCGTGGGGGGTTGAACCTCACTTCTCGTTTCACTGTCGACCTGTATCCATGCCTGTGGCTACGTTGTAATATAGGCCATGGTTCTATATACACCGACGAAAGTATGCATATAGAATATAGATCTATTATAATGTATTCACGTCGTGTTACTTCAAAGTGACGTTTTGCTTCTATAATAATTGTGCTTGAATTGTAAATGTTCTTCTGCTTTGGGCTGTCACCGGATGAATTCGCCAACTACACATGTCATGGCTGTGTAGGACCCCCCCCCCCATGTAGCTGCAGGGCTCTCGGGACTACAGCATAAGGAGGGAGTTCGACATGTAAATTCTGTAAAGGCGTAGGCATATAATATCCTATAATACCCTATGCGCCGGAAATCATAGTACAGTGACATTCAGTGCGTTTCAGGATGACAATACGCTTGCAACTCAGTGCGAACTTATTGATTGTAGCAAGAAATCTATGAAGAAGACCTCTCTGTTGGCGCCAACACGTTGTAACATTCTCTTGTTCGTCGTAGGCCTATAAACTGTAGGATATGTGTCTATATTTCTATATTGACTCAAATAATTGTCTATGCTATCGTGTAGTAGCATTTTAGCATTTACTCACTCTATGGATGGACAGATGATATGTTGTGCATAATATATACATAGAGTCTAATATATAATTTTATTCGTAAAATTTATAAACTCTGCATTACTTTGTCTCGTGCTGAGTTGTATAATACACATATATATATATACATATATATTTCCTATAGACTATACGTATTACAGGCTAACCTTATATGTGACCTTTGGAAGGGCATGCCGTGAATGGATCCTGCGTCTATGACGATCCTCTTATCTTCTTCCATTCGCCTAAACCCCCTCCCTTTTACTGAGTCATGATAGGCTAATGATTAGACCCATACATTTTTGTTTCAACCGTAAGCCTAATATAATATTATATTATGTTATAATGATAATTTAATTTGATTTGATAAGAATAATTACGACAATTTATATTCTGTTGTGTAATAGGCCTATATACTACATTTTATCCGGCATCACGCTTGAGTTTAACTACCGGTAAGCTTAATTAAATATGGAGTACATGCTGCAGCTGCGATAAGGTATACTGTATAGCCATATTTCCTAAATTCCAAATTCCCTCTCCTCCACTTCTCCTTCCTCCACTTTTCGCTCCCCTCTATTTCCTATCCCTTTCCCATCCCATCCTTTACCGTCCTTCCCTTTTCCCTTCCATCCCACCCTCCATGCATTCCTTCTTCTCCACTCCCTCCTCTTCCCTCCCTCCTACCCATCTCCTCCCTTCCCAGCGGCATTCGCACCCCCTGCCGACATGTCTGCATCTCGACTGGGTGGTTCTTGTGTGTGGCAGCGCTTATCACCTTTCCTCCGACGGAAGGAGAAATGACCCTGTATTACTGTGCAACGGTAAAAATGGTCTCTCAATATTATTGTGCATCAGAATTTGAAGCTTCTGGATTTAAAAGTAAGTTTGCGTTGAAAATAGATGAGTTGACTCATAAATTCGCATGAGAACGTTTTGTTAAAATTGGCATAACAAGTATAGAGCTTTTCGTTTGAGAGCCATTAGTAGGACGGACATATATGGCCCACACACAAATATGTATATTGTAAAGAGACAAGCTTTCAGATTTATAGCATAGGTTAAATCAGATTGTATTGCACTGTATCATGCGTAGGCCTCTATTATGCTGTATGGAGCCGTAGTGAGTTGTAATACACACGGAGAGAGTGAGACAGAGACAGGGACATAGACAGAGATATAAAGAACATGCATGAGAGAGAGAGAGACAGACATAGATGGGAGAGACAGACAGACAGGCAGTGTTGGCTAGTTACTTTTTAAAAGTAATCAGTTACAGTAACTAGTTACTGGACTGCAAAAAGTAACTAGTTACTGTAACTGATTACTTTTCCAAAAAAGTAACTAGTTACTGATTACAGTTACTTTTCAAAGTAACTATAGTTAGGCCTACTTTTAGTTACCAGAGGTCCAATTTATTTGATCGAGTGTTTCAGCATGTAATCACCAGAGTAATAGTCTGTATCGCAGAAATAAGAAACTACACATCACGTTGAGCTGCATGCTGACAGTGTTCACTGTCATTGCGGAAGATGGTTCAGCTGCATAGTTGCATATTTTGCTAATGTCATTTAGCTAATAACTAAACAAACTATTTCAACTTTTTAATTTGACTAAAAGTTGAACCTTTAGTTACACTTTTGCCCATCGATGACTAGACGTCTTTATTAGCTCACAGCAGTAGCCAGTGATGGGGAAAATACTTTTTAAAAGTATTTTGAGCCGAGTCCGAGTCATGTCCGAGTCCATATAAGCTGAGTCGGAGTCTAGTCAGGGTCCACAGATGTTCGAGTCC
The DNA here is from genome assembly GCA_945859605.1 of Lumbricus rubellus. NCBI lineage: Eukaryota > Metazoa > Annelida > Clitellata > Crassiclitellata > Lumbricidae > Lumbricus > Lumbricus rubellus. The sequence goes on along the minus strand of OX243811.1, from coordinate 43,105,820 downwards.
GAGTTCAAGACACTATAGATTATAGATGGGGTCCAAGTTCGAGTCAGAGTCCATTAACATCAAGATCCACAGAAACACTCAATTTAATGGCATATAAAAAATGTCCGTAGGCTTACTAGCTATTTATGCAGAAAGAATGGTCTATGTAATTGATCCAAATTGAACTTTAAAAACACTAAATTAGATAAAGTTTAGTTCAGTAAACTGACGCAATGAGATGGATAAAAGTTCTTCCACTGCTGAACACAGGTTCAACGTACGTACCTTATAAAATCTGCTATGTTGAGACGTCCTGTCACAATTCTGCCCATCATCAAAACCCTTTAGGCTTTTTTTAAGTAAGCGTTCGAAATTTGTGGTGTGTGATAATAATGCAATACACCAGCACAGGTCAACTAAGGGTTATAGGTGTCTTCCTGTACTGGTATGCTGTAATTGGTCAAGTGTGTACTGTGTACTACAGTAGGCCTATGTAGTCTGTGATCCATTAATGGAGATGATGTAATGAAGCTCTGCTTCCAAGGTCAGAGAAATTCAAATTGCCACCAGCCAATAGACACGTCAAATGCCATCCTCATTTGTCCTATTTATAAACATCTCTAGATAGTTAACATCTAGCTTATGTCCTATTCTGTCAGCATAGACAAGTCCATTGTGGTGTCAAACATCAAACTGATTTCAAATATAATTATATGCGTGTCTTTGATGCCTCATAGGTAGGGACCGCATGCCTATGTACACCGTGACTCAAAAAAACTAAGCCAAATTGTTTTGCATATATCTCTAATACCTGATGACATATGAAGCTACAAGTTTCCAAATATTTAGAGAAGTGGACCAAAAATATGATTCCAAAATTTCATGAAATAAAGTTGAACGGATAAAAAGATATGAATATTTAAACTTCATATACCGAAATTGCAGTTTGCAAGCAATTTTCTGTCAGATTCGATAAACTGTTTCCCTATTATCTCCAAATCTCCAATGCCTGATGATTAATCATTCTAAAATTTTCCAGATATGTAGAGAATTGAACTACCAATATGACCCCAACAGTATGGTTTGATAATTTAATTAAACAAGATGTTCAAAATGTCCCCTCCTGCTTGCACGCAAGCCTGAGGGCGCTGGCGCCATTGCAATGGCAACAGCAACGTCGATTATCCTCTGGTTCAGGCCATCCCGCACTTCCAACAAGCGTTGCTTCAGATCGTTTATATCATGGATTGTTGTCTGGTAGGCTCGATCTTGCATCACGCTCCTCATTTTATAGTCGACAGGATTCAAATCTGGACTGTTCGGAGGCCATAATGTGGGAGAAATGAAGTCTACACAATAACAGACTTGCTGAAAACTGAAATTTCGGGTGATGAAGTTGAAATATCCATATCCTTCTATCCCTTCACATTTATGACATGAAATTTTGGAATCCTATTCTTGGTTCAATTCCCTAAATATCTGGAAAAAGTTTTTATGATTACTCGTCAGACATCAGAGATGTAAAAAAAATTGTTTGGCTTACTTTTTATTGAATCTGACAGAAAATTGCTTGTAAACTGCAATTTCGGTATATGAAGTTTAATTATTCATATCTTTTTATCCGTTCAACTTTATTTCATGAAATTTTGGAATCATATTCTTGGTCCACTTCTCTAAATATTTGGAAAATTGTAGCTTCATATGTCATCAGGTATTAGAGATATATGCAAAACAATTTGGCTTAGTTTTTTTTTGAGTCACGGTGTATATACAGACATGTACAATTGTACATGTGATCAGCATACTCTTCCCCTACACCATACATCAAATACACCTGTGGACCTAATTAACACTCCTCGCCTGTGGTTAGCGGTGCCCAGCCATCCGTAACAATAACTATTCAATGTCAGCCTGTTTAACTGTATTGTTTGACTTAAGCCTTCTGTACAAGGATTCCTTTGTTTGAGCAATGAAGCAGCCTAGTGCATGAGCACCCAATATTGCATAGCTAATTGCAGCTGGCGAGATTTACTTAATTTTAAAGTAACGAAAAGTAACTATTGTTGTTTTAGTTACCGTTACCTGATAAAAGTAATCAGTTACTGTAACTAATTACTTTTTTCGAAAAGTAACTAGTTACTGCAATAGTTACCTCAAAAAAGTAATTAGTTACTAGTAACGCGTTACTAGTAACGAGTAACGCACAACACTGCAGACAGGCACAGAGAGAGACAGAAAGAGTTAGAGACAGAGACAGGTGGACGAGGTCACGACGTCTGTATACGTGAACCCATGATGGTGAATCGTATGCTGGTTGGAAATCGTCTCTGAAGCGAAAGAGCGATGAGTGCAAAATGTGCCACAGATGGACAAAACAAAGCGATTCTTTTCTCCTTCCTCCTTCCTTCTTCCTCTTTCTTCCTCCTCCTTCCTCATTTCTCCTTCCCCCTTATGATCATAGGCCTATGATGTGTGTATAGGCCTATACGCGAATTGAATGAATGCACGCACGGCGACTAGGCCTATTATTTTACTGGAATACATAGACTGCTGCTGCTGCTGCTGTTGCTGCTGCTGTTGCTGCTGTTGTTGTTGTT
>OX243811.1:43093244-43098244 GCA_945859605.1 Lumbricus rubellus | reverse complement strand
GTCTGGTGCCATGCTGTCTGCTGTCAGAGCCACCACCAGCAGTTAGAGCTGTACAATTGTACATGTACAAAGCAAGGGCCAGAGACATTTAAACGCACACACACACACATATATATATGTGTGCATAGATGTAAAAAACGATGAAAATAAAATAAAAAACGGTAAAAAACGACGTTTTTTTCAAAAAAATAAAAAACGACAAAAAAACGATAAAAAACGGAAACGGAAAATTATTTGACTTTGCTACATCTAAAACCGCATTTTACCCTTGAAAACCTTGATTAGTAACCTACTACACGCAGGCTATCTCTTAAATGATGATGTTAAACGATGAAATAATGACTTTAGTTAGCTGAATCCTTGAGAGTTGGCGGAAAACATAAGGAATATCAGAAAAAATTTAAATTAAATGAAACAATAACAGAAAGTAGATGAATAAATAAAGATAAAGAAATAATAAAAAACGATAAAAAACGATGGGAAAAATAAAAAACGAAAAAAACGACGTTTTTTGGGAGAGAATAAAAAACGGAAAAAAACGTTTTTTACAACTATGTATGTGTGTGTACAATTTCGGAGAGGGAGATGTAGTACATTATCTTATAGTATCATGGCTTCTATTTACCGACATAGCGTCATAATGAAGAGGCAGAATTTATATGTAGGCTATGTTCTACAATCTACACAATATGTAGTATTATGTACATTATGTATATACATTGCCAGGGCCGTATACTATAGCAACAATGAACGTGGCCCCCTCCGAGCATAATGTCCGGGCCGGCGCGCCCCTTACAATGCAGACACCGGGATCCTGAATTTATTTTATGCAACATACAGGTTTATATTATAAATATACATAGGCCTACAATGTACATGTAGGGTATTTCGTATTCTGTAGGCCTATTTACTTCACGGTTTTGTCAGTAAAACCCACACGGATTGTGCATTGACTTCAATAGATGTCAATCACCATAGTCACACCTTTCATATTTTGGCACTTTTAGGGGTTCCTTCCTTGCGGGGGCCCCCTTCGGTCGGAGGGTAGCCTACGGAGGTCGGTCGCTACGCCTCTGTACATTGCGCTCCTGGGTAGATGTTTGAAAGGGCGCTATATAGGCTAAGTCCGTAGAATGAACGAATTAATTATACATATATACTATATAGGGCCTATATATATATATATATATATATATGTATATATATTATGTAGATCCTACTGGGCACATTTGTGTGTGCATGGTGTGTAGACTACCGTTTGCGAGAGAGTGCGTACATGCGAGAGTGTGAGAAATGTCACTAATATGTTTCAGAAGTCTATTATTTTGCTGTACACAGATATATAACGCCTCTACAGAGTAACAGATTGTGTGTTTGTGTGTAGGGCTAACTGCACTTTGACTCGGCAAAAAACATTTGGCTACAAATAGATCTAGTCGTCGAAAACGAAAACATTTTAATTGCTGCTCGAGCACCCTCTCTTTTGCCTGCACAGCTACATATATACAATGCAGAATCGTGCCTTCTCAGTGGTTGCCTCGCCTTCTTAATTTTATCTTGAGGTGTCAAAATTACCAATCATGGATATAAGCTTCAAATCCGGGCATGTACACACCTTTAGTTCTGGTAATTAAGTAGTCTGGGCTTGAGACTCTGAGGGGACCTTCGTAAAAATATTTGTATACGTAATTTATATATCTAGACCACATACGAATTGAACAATGTGAAAAACTTGGTTAGGCCTATGTGTGCACTGTTTCGGCAATGCATCATTTTCTGAACCCCACCCCCAAAGGCCGTCAAATCACACACCTTTAGTTGTGGCTGAATAGAAGAGAATTTATATGTCGCCTTTTAAGAGGCGCTGTATAAATTATCGGAATAAATTAATAACTGTTAAATGAACAGTAAGGCAGAACTGCCAAACAGTTAGATTAAACTTCTGCTAAACTTGTTGTCTTCTGTTGCTTCGGTATTATAATAACTTTAAAAAAATTAGATGCACAATATTATCGAATGCCAGGCAGAAGAAGTCTGGCACTGGAGCAAATCAGTGTTTTGGCAATTTTTCGAAGTAATCGTATTTGTGTAGGCCCTACGATGTAAGTCTTATACTAAGACTTAGCAGCAGTCTTAGCCTATAGTTTCTATTTTATTTGTTGATGTCTTTCTTTCTACCAGATCGGCCTACATAGTATACATATATGTAATTATGTCAACCCTGCAGTCTCTTCATTCTCATCAATCTTAATGGTTGTGGCAGTGATCGATTGGTTGTCATATGGTGGTATAGATGCACGGTGTCATGGCCGTTACCACCTGTGTGCCGTCAGGATCAGATGCATTGACCCTGTCATAATGCAACACTGATGTTCCCGCCTCCACCGCTACTGCTTCTGCTGCTGCTGCTGCTGCTGCTGCTGCAGTTGATACTGTTGATGATGATGGTTGGCAACTTGGCACGCACCACAGGAGTCTGGATTCGACCAAATTAAAGCAACTTCCTACAACGTGAGACACCAACTTACTTCTGAGGCTGACGCCGAGGAGGCCCGCCCTCAGAATACGATCTCGAATGGGGAGTGGGGGGGGGGGCCGAAGACTTCCTGGGGCGTTGTGCCATAGCGTCCCAGCCTCCCAGGTCCGGCAGTAGCATCAGTAGCAACGTCAGCACATGAGTAGCATCTTCTTTCCTCATAGATAAGGAGGCGTGGCGCTCGGTAATAAAGATGCCGCCGATAGCGGAACAACCCGCTGACGTTGGATGATAAACGAGGAGCTAAAGTCTTTGTAATCACAGCGGTCGCTTAGACATACAGAGCACAGTTGGAGGTATACAGACGAAATGGAGGCCAACAGAAGGAGGAGGAAGAAGAGTAGAATGAAGAGGAGGAGAAAGGAGGAGGTAGCGGTTGAGGAAGAGAAAAAACGAGGAGGAGAAAGGAGAAGCTAGCGGATGAGGAAGAGGAGAAGGATGGAGGAGGTAGCGGATGAGGAAGAGGAGGAGCCCTTCTTAGTAGGACTTTGATCTAGTTGCCGCCTGTGGGTGCAAGAATGTGGAAGGCATTTCGTAATTAGTTTCAGGTGCCCAGGTAATGAGTCGATATACAGAGGAGGTGCACGTCTGGGTGGAAGGCGGGGCTGATCCCACTCAGGGTGAAAGAAAGAGTGGCTGCACCCATGGAAAGCCTTGAAAACCGGTGCTGGGAAAATGAGGCTAGACACGGACTTTCACCAAGCTGATTAGTCGGCGAAATACTCATCAGATAGCAACGCATTTAGCGCCATCTATAACATCTATCTTCATAGTAGATCTTAGCAACTCTATAAGTCTATGGTCTAGACCTGTCTTCAATGATCTTAGCATCCAGAACTATTCAACTATCTGTCTACACAGATTTTTCAAATAGCTAGCTTTAAGTGAAAACTCCTACAACTAAATTCTTAAAGCTGCGTGTTTAGCAGGCCTATCTTCCAAAATTTTAGGATGTCTGGTTTAATCTATTCGATTTTGTAATCGCTATCATATAGCTTCAAAATTTCTAAAGCACCAGTCAAAAGCTGAAAGCATGCAGGGCACTATTTTATTCACGAGGACTGAACGATCCAATCGGATCCAGTCCAGTGAGTCCACTCTATAGGATCTAAATAAAAACCATTTCACACTGTAACACTGCTGCAACGCTAAGGACTTCAAATCATTATTGCTACAAGGCATAACCACAGAAAAATTCGCACACTCCATTGAAAAATTTGAAAGGGTCGCGTTGAGAAGCATGTGACCCTTGAGATCGAAGACAGATAACAAGACTAAGCATCCCATAAAGATAATAAACGCATTATTCGGTTCAGACATAATTGACATAAATCAACTCGTTGAGCATAATGCACAGAAACTGAGACCCACGCATGGTGACGCAGTCATTGCAGTGCATCGGTAACAATAGCGATTTACAATAATCAACGATCGACCAGAAATCGGTTAGCACACACACACACACACACACACACACACACACACACACACACACACACACACACACACACACACACACACACACACACACACACACACACACACACACACACACACACACACACTCGCACGCACACACACACACACACACACACACACATATAATATATATATAATAAAATTATATATACATATTTCGAATAAGAATCATTCAGCTGGTGTTGGTGTGTTTGACCTACAAAGCCGAAACAATTAAGGAGATCAAGGGTTCTATCTTTCTCTGCATTCGACGATTGCTGTAGGGCGTAGGCTATAGTATAGGCCTTATTGTATGCCTATCGTATCGTGGCTGTATATGTAAGTCTAGGCCCTACATGTATAAACTACATGTATAGCGCCTCTTGCATGATGACTATTCAGAGGCACTCTCAGCACGGAAATCATACGAGGAAAAGATTATTATGCCTTTAAAAGGATGAGAGGCAGAGGGGAGATAACCAGCAGTGAGTGACCTGTCAATGGCTTGGTGCTTTTTAACGACACTCTCATATCAATAATGATTTAACGCCGCCCTCCGCCTTTCTCCAGGCTTGACACTGGCACTGCCAGCGTATGAACAAATCTGAGGGGAAAGCTGCTGAAGAAGGTGTATGGGACGTAAAAGTCTTCAACATTTTCTAGATATAATAGCTTCATCATTTATGTCTGCAGAAGTAGGAAGCTATGTTGAACAGTAGGCTATATATTAAGCCCCTCGCCGTTTATTCTATAGGCCTATTGGCATTGCATGGGTGTCTCCCGAATTTGGCCGGCCCCAGGTGCTGGAACAGTCTTCCTCCCATCCTGCAAGCGGCTGACTCAGATGACTCCTTCAAATCTGGTCTCAATACTTATTTGTTTTCTACGAATTTTCTGCTGTAGGCTATAGTAGGCTAGTATGTGAGGCGCCCTCGTAACGGCTGTGCTATGGCGCCATAGAAATCGTCATTGTTATTATTAATATTGGCGTTATATAAATAAATCC
>OX243811.1:43055744-43088244 GCA_945859605.1 Lumbricus rubellus | reverse complement strand
ATAATTAGTGAGGATGTGAGATTCCTTAATATAGGCGTCAGTGTGACTGTCCGAGATTCTGGGCCGTGAAGATTGATTCCGAAGCAAATACACAATTAATACAATCAATGCATATTGTCCTGCTGTGCGTGAACTTAATTAGCGACCATGTCGATCGAAACTCTGGAATTCCATTGAGTTAATTTTTATATTAAGTCATATTATTTTCTATGACGTGTGCTTTCGCTTACTATAAATCGTTTTACAATTCTGTCTTTGTTTTCAGTTTATTAGTTTCAGTTTCGTGACCATGAAGCACACAAAGAGCATGGAGAAGAAGGAAGAAGAAGAAACAGAAGAATGTGAATGAGAATGTGGAGAAGGGAAAGAGAAGGAAGAGGTGGTGGAGGAGAAGGACGAGGAGATAGAGCATGAGAATAAAAGTAAGCTTATAAGGAGAAGAGAAGCAGCAGAAGATAAAAGAAAGCAAAAAGAGCATTGTCTTAATGATGACTATGTCTTGTTGCACAACACACCATGCTCTGCTTAGCGAGATACAAAAATCCTCTCACAATTATAATGGTATTTTGGTAATTTCACATGGTTGGGCCATCTACCTGAACATCCCCCATTATGTATGTGTAGTTGTGTACTTGTTATAACGCCCCTTCAAGCTTGCTGCTCAGAAGCGCTCCCGACTACAGCGCACACACTGAATTGGAGTTTCACGCTGAGCAATTGCGAGTGAAGGACTTGCCCAAGGTCCCTACGAGGCGGCTTGAGGCAGATTCGAACCTGCAACCATTCGGCTGCAAGGCAACGAACATACACACACACACACCACCAGGTCCACCACGCCACACATTAGACCAGCGGTTCTCAACCTTTTTAGTGTGGCGACCCCCTGGTGACATTTCGAAAGTTGCGACGACCCCCAGCATCAAAATTGATTGAGTTACCCTTCCTTCACTGCAGTTTTACCATTGTCCATTGTTATGCATTTTCACTTCATAATTTGAAATCCGCTTGTGGCAATAAGATATTGTGAGGCTTCTTGGCTCTTTCGATTACGAGAGCAATCTATTCGTCAGTCTGAAGTTGAAGTTTCACAAATCACAAATCTATTCAGCAGAGCTAGGAAAGATTTGGATTTTTCCCATTATCAAATTTTTTCTTTAATTTTCACATTACAATAGTGGCATTTTAGCTGCCATTTTAGCAAAATTGCTCATAACTTCAGTTTAAGACTTCAAAATTGTCCCCCACCCATTGTTAAAAATATCTAATTTTCAAACTGTTGCATTTAGCCTAAAGTTACCATCTCAACAGGATTTCTCATAATTTCAGTGCATAGAGATAAGGCTCAATACTTCAATAAAAAATACTCCCTCACAATTGTGTAATTTTTTTAAATTTCCCCACGGTTATAGCTGCACTTTAGGCTGTCAGCTTAATAAAATTGCTGATTTCTTCAATACTGTTAGTCATGGTTTAAAACTTAAGAGTGTCACCTCCCAATTGCTTGCAATTATTTGGATCTGTGCACGAACTGCAACATTTTAGGCTGTTATCTTAAGAAAATGGCTAATGATTTCAGTGTTCAGAGGCGTGGTTTTGGATTTTAATATATAATCCCTCCCGCTTGTTTACTTTTTATTTGCAGATGTAGGCCTACATGTAATGATAGCATTATATAAACTGGCATCTTGACAAAATTGCTCACTATGGATAAACAGCAAATAATGCTAGAAATTGATGATGGTCATGAAATATTTATGAAAAAAATATTGGGGGGAGATATAAGCAGCTCGGTCTCTCATTCTTTGAGCAAACCAAATATTGTTTCATTTTTAAGAATGGTAGAATGAAATTTACATTTGAAAACTAATAATTTTATGGTAAAAATATATTAGTTGCTGCAATCTAACGAATGAATCATAGCAGAAGTATAAAAAAATTATTTTAAGTTGCTATGCTGTAATTATATTGTTGAAATTGTTGGTACATCTTTAACAAATTCTGAATGGTCCAGGCGACCCCTGGCAAATCGTCAAACGACCCCCGTGGGGGTCGCGACCCACAGGTTGAGAACCGCTGCATTAGACCATTAGACCGGCAGTAAGCTTATAAATATAGAAGATGACAAAAAATGAAACTAGTGATGCTTCATAGCTATCCAAAGGTCAAGAAATAATTATTTATACAAATTAAAGCTGCCCTGCCTTGGTCTGCACCAGTAGCGAGGGTCTGTAGTTTTGCAGGCATGATTGTAAGGCCTAACAGACGGCGACTATCAGATGACTTGTTTGAACAGCTGTTGCTTCTTAAAGACAAATTAAATAGACATTTTCAGACACAATGAATAACAATTTACACATTGAAAGAAGGAAAAAGCATGCGATTCCTGCTTGAGTTTTTTTAATTCTAATGATGTCAGGCCCATATTTATTTTGTAATCGGAAGCAATTAAAACTACGCAATTTGTAAATTGCAGCTCTGCATCATTAGAAGCAATTTGTAATTCAATTACATTTTCTCTAGTAATTGGTAAATAATTTGCAATTAAATTACACGCCATTGTGCAATTTGCCCAACCCTGCCTACATATTTATAATAGGACAATCAACTGCATATTAGCACATACACTAATGTATAGGAATTTTTCAATATTTATTCAACACCTATGCTTAAAAATTCTTCATTGACTAAGCTAGTGAAAAGGAGTTCAATTGGGTGCTATTTACAATAAATCAGAAATAATCAATTAAAATCAATATTAAATAAATCAATATTTAACAAGTACAAATGTGCAACCCTCTATTGTCAAATTATGTGTATATAATTATTTAAATGTGAAAAATAATACAGAGCAGCATTGAAGGCTGGCAACAGTACGCACTGATAGTAGCAATCACAGGCCTTGCTGAAATGCACATGACATCATTCACAACAGTGTCATTGAAAAACACCAAACCACAAAAACATCACACATATACGTAATTGTTATAAGCCCTATGGGTTATTTCTGCTTATGCCGACATGACCAAGGCTATTGACCACTGCAACTTTGCACTTCTATTCATGCGTCAAGCGCTAAGCAATAAGCACACAGGTCAGTATTTATAAAAGTTAATTCTCATGCTTCTACCCCATTCCATATCGGTGCATTAATCTAAAAATTCAAAGATTAATTTTTGTTACTAAATAGAAAACGAATAACATACCACTCACAAATTTCTTCACCTTAAGCAGAACCAGTTTGCTTGTCAAGCATAATTGTGTCGAATATAACCAGAGAGGCTTTATACCATAATCCAAAAAAGTCGTCACTCAAGTCTGAGTGGGAAAAACCTCTTTTAGAAGTCAACCCATGTATCAATACCGACCAATGCTGTTGACCATCATACTATGCACCATTAGAAGCATAACCAACGATTGCTATCGAAACTTAAAACATCCACAAACTGGCACTGTAGCCACTTTTTCAGAGTATCGATTGCACCAAATTTCTGTGCACAATAAAATCCACGTTAAATTTACAGTAACATAATTGAGCTGCTTTTTACAATGCACAACAATATATCAGTGAACACTGAAAGAAATTCTCTCATTTATAACCCATGAGAGCTACCCAGTAAAGGGTGAAATTCAGCCGAAAGCTTCACTCGTAATTTGCTCAGTCTCGTACAATCTATTAAATAGCGTTGCGGAGGCGATCGGAATCTAAAGTCTTTGCCTGGTCATTCAAATTGTCCCGTTGACTGTAGATTTTCTAGCTTTTCAAAGTGCTTACGAGCATTTCTGATGTTTATCAGCGTCGCCGCAGAAGCTAAAAACACACAAAACATTTAGTAAATTCCAGTCATTTCTGCCTAAGATGAACAAGACAGCGCATTGCAATAATGCTGGAACAATCAACGTCATACACAAAATACGTTGCATCCTTGACAATCCCTTCATCGCATTTGACTATCAAGAGATTTAAGTGGCAATGCAGGACGTTCACCATGTGCTCAGTACAACAAAGTGAAACAAAGATGATTCCTGGCAAATGAGGAATTGTTTGGTATTCAAAGAGTAAACACCATTTATGAATCAGTTTGACATCGTTCACAGAAAACTGCTATCAACCAAGAATAACTAATATAATTCATTCATTCATTCATTTCGAGAATTTATATAGTGCCTCTTCAAGAAACCTACCCAAAGGCACTCCCAGTCCAGCCACACCAAAAAAAGAAGAATTTGAGCGACTTATAAAAAGCAGGTGAATTTAGCCTAGGCATAATCACAAGGTTAGTGGGAGGCCATTCCAGATAGCGGGACCCACAGTAGAAAAGGCTCGGCGCTGTCATAATAATCGCAATGAACAAGAGATAAATAGCCATAATTTACAGATTTCTCGGTCGGACATGATGACCATGATGAAACTATTCTGTGTAAAGCTTTCGATGTACGCAGCGAACATCGAATTGGAGACTTCCATGCTCTGAAAGCAAGCGGTCACTTTGCTGCAGCTAAGCTTGAACTGTTTGATGATGTTGCTGATCTTTTCGAACCTCTGCACATCGTGGTGCGGCTTCCTCTCACAGTGACAAACCACCTGCAACCCATCAATCAACACAGCTCCAGGTTGATTACAGGTTCTAATAATGCATATACATCTAATAACATATTTAAGCAAGCACAATAGCACATGTATGGCTACTTTTATATACAATGTATATATGTAAAATTAGAGGTACCAGCTATCGTTCCCTCATAGCAGTGACAACCAGAACAGTTTACTAGTAAGACGATAATTATGCATAAAACAATGGAATCTGAAGCTGAGAAGCATGAGGAAAATCATGTCAAAGATACTCTTATTGAAGCACTTCTGATTTCAGGTCAATCAGAAATTTCTTACCCCCTTGATCTTGTTTCAAATGACAACATTTAATGAAAACATAAAATAACATGCATTAAAATACGATATGAAATTCAGACTTGTTCGAGGTATTCATCTCAGAATTTAAGACAAAAACTTGCCAGGAAAGTTGCCTTTTCGAAGAGCAGAATTTCATCAGCTTCAATCAAGTCCACAAACTTCGAAAGACTACTTTCTACTTGCTGGATGTTTGGAATCAGTTGGTAGACGATTGCTGACCATGCCTATGAGAAACAAAAGCAGCATACACTTGCCACATTAATATGTCCTTCAAGTTAACAGCAGAAAAGAATTCAACAACAAACTAAACATTGCTTCCTGACCGTTTAGTGATTATGAGAAAGTACTAATTTAAGCGACTTAGAAAAGTATGCAGTTCATCGTTAAAGTGCTAATTTGCCAACGCATACAATGACACAAAATTGAACTTTTTCCAAATTAATACATTAGGCACACTGAAAGTGAATTTTCAGACTTTCTGATGCTCCAGCAGATCAGAAAAACTATATACATGCAATTAACAAAATCGCCTACATAAAAAAAATATACAAGTCATAGATTCAAACACACAAGTTTTTATACATTAACTAACTGACTGTATCGCCTCTACCCGACTAATTTTTCACTGGATTGATCAGGCAAGTTCCTTCACTCCCCCTCCCCCACTACCCATTTGAATAGGCACCACACCATGTAAAGTCACCAACTCACCATGTATGGACCATAACTACACGGCAAAATTATGCTAATATTAAACATTTTACATTTTATAAATTTAAGATATGCAACATTTGCGTTCTGCTTAACATTTTGGATGGTACATTTTATGCTAATATCGATATCACCCACTGGATCCAAATATACTACATAGATGGATCTGGCATCACAACAAATGTGTGTACATGTAAGTTAATACAGTTTAATTTCTAGGCGCTTGTTTTAATTGAAACAGAGACTTTCATGTAAGTAATATGACAGTATATTTTCAATTGATAGGTAAGTTAATATAATTCTGGGACAGCTGTGAATAAAGCTGTCAACCAAGAAAAGTTACAATAATTGTGCCCCTCCTTCTTAAATCCAGCAATTCTGTAATTAATCAACCAGACAGTTTGCTACTTCAAGGCAGATTGCTGCATACTGCAAGACAAATGTCTGAAAGTAAGTCTTCAAACAAATATATATCAAAGTAATCAAAAACATAAATTATCTGATAAATAAACACACTCACTTTAGCCCTGAACTTCAGTAGAACACATAACTGGAAGATATGGAAACATACTGAAACATATAATCAGAAGAATAAAAAACAGTCTGCTGGCCAGTTTAAGTCGAACAATGATGAACTCAACAATGGTGCAACTTAGAAATAAACTGTACACAGTATATAATTACCTTGTACAGTGTTTCATCCCAGATTGAAGTTGCAAAGCATGTGCAACCAATTGGTCGGGACAGAAGATGTAGATTTGCTTCTCTTTCAGCAAATATCTACAAACACACCGCAGACCATAGCAAGCACCAAATAATTAACTAATTCAAGAAACCTAATTTTACTTTCAAAAAATTTTTTACGCATTTTTAACTGTCAAAAGTTTAAAAATTTATGTAAGCATGTATGTATGTATTACGAATTTATACATGTATGTACCAGGACACTTAATTATAGCGCATTAAAGTAATTCAAAAAGAATTGAACCGATGACTAACTAACAGATCAAAGTGCATTTGTTTGATGTGAGCAGAACAGAGTCGAAGGAAACAGTGCACATCTTATACTGCAGATACATCCTAAAATAAAAAGATCTACTGGCACTGGCAAATAATGAATAATGTGACCTGATCAAAATTTGATAGACACAATACACCAAGTCAGTGATATAACAACAATTTGCTTCAATAATCCAACGGCCACGGAACATTTCAGATTTGCAATGTATTTGCTTTGAACATTCTGCATTTTGGATTAGAACATTGAGTGTTTTAGACATGTGCATTCAGTGTTTTATATCGAACCAGTTGGTATTTTTTAAAAGAACTGAGCAATAATTGACTGACCATAGCTATAGATCCTCACAAAAAGTAACTTGCCATTTTTAAAGGTGGCAAGTTTACCTCTGCAATCTGGGTTTGAAACACACATGAATCATATGCAAGTTAAACATATTGCATTGTCAAACTGAGCATTTAACTAGGGAAGTTGTATCTTCAAAATTATAAACTGCATGGATTACATTACACTGATCCTTCACTGAATATATCTTTCAGTGATTGAACGTGTACACTGTACAGGCAATATCATGTAAAGCAGTTTTACCCTATCCTGATGGTCACCCTGTATCAGATCCATCTTGTGAATGAGGCAGAAGACCTTCGCATTACGTGAGTGCTGAAGAATTGCCTCAAGGCACGACTGATAGTAGTTCAAGTCCTTCTCAAGTTCACGGCTCTCCACATCAAAAACGTAGATCAGCACTTCGACATTCCGAAAGATGTTGTCGCGCTGACTTGTGAAGTAGTTTTCCATGAATGACTCCTGTCTGTTGAAAAAAATATAACACAAGTCCACAACTAAATATACAATTACTTCACTATATTTCAGGCATTTCTTTTGCAAAACAATGATAATGCAGTTAAGTGTCAACTCCTTCAAATGAGAATTATTTTTGCTTATAAATGTCCAAACCACAAGCAATTTTACTTAGCATGATCTGACTTAGAAAAACTCACAGTTGACTACAAGAACATAGACCTACACCAGTCCTTGCCACAGAAATTCAGGTCAATGGGGCAGAATTACACAACGCTCATAGAAAGCATGTCTTGTAGCTCAATTCAAAGTTTAGCTTGTAAAAACAGTCTTAAGTTCCCTTGCTATATATGCTTTACCAGCACATACAATAAATAGCATTTCATGGAACATTTATATATTTCCACTCACCCACCACAGTCCCATAGGTTGAGAACCAGATTACCAAGAAAACGCACATGTGAATACTCAACATCGACTAAAGCAAATGCAAAAAACAATGCATGAATATATATTTACTGCAAATCACAAGATTCTAATATTAATGAGCGACGTATGTCCATAAAAAGCAGAATTAATGCATATTTAAACTAGTCAATACACAATGTCTGCAAGATTTAGTGGCAGACGTAGAGTCTTAATCACAATGACTGGCTGTCTTACTAAGCCACACCATAATATCCATTTGCTTGGCTCCATTCTAATCTGGCGGACTACAAGCTTAGAGGAGAGCACTACTAGACTTCAATTCCAACTACTTCGGTCTATGGCATTATTCAGGGCATAGCGCTACCTACTTTATAGACAATGCTACTACACATCCTTCTAATGTACAGAACAATCTATCCATATGAGCGTCACACCTATCTAACTCAAATACTTCAGTATCCATCGCAGAATGATGAATAGCAGTCATGATCTCTAACCCAACTTCTAACAATCTCCCCAAAATTTTTAGTCTGCTTACTGAACCCATACAGACCCAATCACCTCCAAACTATCAATGCGCTGTTGAGCTGATAGGTTCTCCTGTTTAAATATCCACATTGCGCTAAGGTAGCCTAAAAGTGGCGGCATACCATCTTGGAATAGCTAACCCCTATATCAAAAACACAATTATAACACTTAAAATGGTTGACATATTGCGGAATTGCTTTAATTGGTGGTTGTTATGTCTTTAATGAATTGTCTAAAAGCGCCTGAATGTCTTGTCTTGTTTCAAGTAGATGAGGTGATCATTCAGAATTTTAGATCATTATCAATACTACTGCATTTGCACAAGCATGATTACAACACATAAGACTTTATGGGTACTTGAACAGAAACATCACTTGAATTAAATAACAAAATAACAAATCCATGCATGCATTGGCTAGAAAACTAGAAAATCACCACAGGAAAACTATTCCAACGACAGCAAGGTCAAGGCTAGGAAAACCATTAGGCCTAAAAAAAAATGTTGTGTTTCCGGTAACAGAGCTAAAAAAAATTGGGTAGGTAGGTCGGAAAATATTTTTATTTTGTAAAATATTTTTATGCAGTGACTATCCGAAAAAGTATACCCCACTAGTCTTTTTTGCACGCTGAAACAAAGTACGTGTTCTAAGCAAGTATAAACCGCCTATTTCCCGACTGTCTGCACCTAAAACTGCTCTAGAAACAATCCTATTAATTTCATTTTGTTGACGTCTCTTATGTTATGTCAATACAAATGTTTTTAAAAAAAATGTTTGAAAAAAAGTTAAAAATTTTTTTTTTTTTAATTTTTTTAATAAAAATTTAAAAATATTTGGGTCGCGGCCGTAAAAATGGGTCGGTCGGGTTACCGGAAACACAACAATTTTTTTTCTACGCCTTACCACAAATTACACAAAAGATGGATCACACAGTACAACTTTTAAAAGCTCTTTCCTTCACAATGTTGTACAATAGCGATAAAATGGCAGAGCTCTATAAAGCAGTGACAGTATAGCTGCATACTGAACTATTCATGATGAGCAACCGAAGTCTATGGCCAGAAGCCTTAACCTTTTTTTAATTTGTAATGTCAGTAAGAATACTTTACATGTAGCACCAAGACGACGAGTGTCCCTGGCGATGAAATTGGCGAATATGATGGACCTCATACTTGTCTTCCCAGCTCCGCTCTTTCCCATCAGAAGAACCTACGTCAAATATATCAGCAAATAAAGTTGCATTCTAATAAACAAAAAATATACAAGACTAAAACCAAAATAACGAAACGCACTGGCTACGAAACCGTCCGGACGGTGCCGTAATTTTGTTTCTACGTAACCGTCCAACACTTATGGAGCTACCATTCGCACTAACACTCGTCGGCCAATTAGGATTGCCTACCCGTTTAGCGGAAAACAATGTGGAAGAGTCGAAGACCGTAGGGGAGGAGGTCGTCGAGTACAATTTATGCCCATCCCTTTGTAAACAGTAGCCTACCGTCAACAGCACGTGCGACACGCAGGGTCTCACGATTTTAGACGAATTGCAATGTAAAATGTTTAAAATGTTTTACAAATGACCCTACGTATGAAGGAACATTTTGCACAGGTAATTATGTCTCACTTTAGCGCTCTTTATCGTTAAATTTAAGCATGGTTATAACATAGAAGTATTAGAAGGTCTAGGTGTCGTTCGCGTATAGGGTATAAGGTTTCGCGTCGTGAGGGTCGGTTAGGGTTAGTGTTAGGGTTAGTGTCGTCATTAGATTCTTATGATTTTTGCGTCGTGAGGGTCGGGGTTAGGGTTAGTGTTAGGGTTAGTGTCGTCATTAGATTCTTAAGATTTTTGCGTTGGTTGTTTAGCAGTTGTTGGCCAAGCTAGCCTAATAGCTTGACCATCAACTGCTAACATCAACTACCTTCTCCCCCCCCCCCTACGGTCTTCGCCTCTTCCACACGGTTCCGTAGAAAAAGAAATACGGCACCGTCCGGACGGTTCCGTAGCCAGTGCCATAACGAAAATTCTGAAGCTCATGAATTGGATGGTGGTACTGACTTGTGGCTTTATGAACAACAGGAATATTCTTGCCTAAGCTAGATTGATGAAAAGGACGTGTGCCAATATGTCGAAGTCATTACTTACTTACTGAGGGTAAATTGCCAATGGGATGCGGCTGTTAGGTCGCAACCCTCTAATTTAGCGACTTCTTGGGCGGCCATACTGTTTACAAAACGAGACCGTAGTATGCACGATTACCCAATATTCTATAAAGCCTCACTTACTCTTAGCTCTCGAGCAACGCTTTAGAAATTTCAGGTTTAGTTTAACTATTATTATAACTGACTGCAAACCGAAGCGCTACAGGATTCCCATATTATTATATGGGCCATACAAACTATACCCTTAACGGAACACGTCAAAATGCTATAAAAAATAAAACGACGACAAACGAAAAAAGTTTTCAGTCTACTAAAAAAAGTACCTTTTTCTTTGTAGACATGGTTTCTTTCTATTAATTTTACCACAAGCAGCAAACCAAAAGTTTTAAATAAAAACTTGAACACCAAACACCGAGAGCGAAAATTAAATCACAAGACCCGTAAATATATCTATGATCATAGCACGTGACCATCCCAATCTATGATTGCGCTGTTATTTTGTAGCGCTATCAAACAATGTGCTATAATAAATTATTGTGGCAATAATTATTTTCATTGTTCTTGCTGTTGGTGTTGATGATGATGTTGCTTCTGTCCAAAGATGCCTGTAATGTTTTTAGATGTATACTATGATTATTGAATTGCATATTTCGATATTTTATGACTGTACAAACAGGGACGTAACTAGGATTTTTCGTTTGGGGGGGCTTAAGCCTGAAGTATATGACCAGTGCTTAAAGTGTAAAAAGGAAGTGCCAGGACGCTGTATTGTAATTGGTCGTGAGTGGCGGCAGGGGCGGATCCAGGGGGGGCCAATCCGGCCATGGCCCCCCCCCCATTTAGAAATCCCATGTATCGTGGCCCCCCCCCCCATTTGGTTTCAGTGGCTGCTGAAATGGTATGATTTTCCCAAAAATTTGACCGGATGACTAAAAAAATTAAAAAAAAAAAAAGGTCGTCAACTTTTTTGGCGGATGAAATGGTATAATTTTCCGGAAAAATTTGGCAGATGACAAAAAAAAAGGTCGTCAACTTTTTTGGCGGATCAAACGGTACGATTTTCCGGAAATTTGGCAGATGACTAAAAAAAAAAAAAAAGGTCGTCAACTTTTTTGGCGGATCAAACGGTACGATTTTCCGGAAATTTGGCAGATGACTAAAAAAAAAAAAAAAAGGTCGTCAACTTTTTTGGCGGATCAAACGGTACGATTTTCCGGAAAAATTTGGCAGATGACTAAAAAAAAAAAAAAGGTCGTCAACTTTTTTGGCGGATACGAAAGCAAAAGAAAAATTTTCCAGACCCAAGGCCTAGGATTTTTCCCGGACCCAACACCAAGATTTTTGGCCCCCCCCGTCCAAAGTTTCTGTATCCGCCCTTGAGTGGCGGTGCCGAAGGCACGAAGCTCGTTCCGACTAGGGGGTCTGGGGGAGCGTCGTAAGCTCTCCCAGCGGGGTCTGGGGCGGAGCGCATTTTTGGCTGTGTCGACCTCAAATGGAGCCATTTTTAGGCTCTTGTTTGCCAGCTATTTGCTATTTGCTAAGTCGCGAAAACTTTAAGAATAAGTCGTTTTTCAGTGTCGCAAGGATCAAGCTACCAGGATAACAATAAAAAATAAAACTGCTACTGTAAAAGAGAAAGGTTTTGTCTTTACTGTAAGCTCCCCAGCGGGGTCTGGGGCGGAGCCCTAGCGACCAGCGCATTTTCGGCTGTGTCGATCTCAAATGGAGCCATTTTTAGGCAGTCATGGCCGGTCGTCCGTTACGGTCCGTAACTGCATGTACGCCGTCCATGCGGTAGTCTATTTAAATTAGCCGTAAGCATACAACGGCTTGATTTCGTTTGGGGGGGCTTCAGCTTCGTTTGGGGGGGCTTAAGCCCCCCCAAGCCCAACGCTAGTTACGTCACTGTGTACAAAACAAGTTAGGCCTAGGCCTATATTCTGTTCTCATCGTTTGCAGGCGGTTCAACAAAGTACAAACTTAGCTCTACTTACTTACTTACTTGCTTACTTACTTACTTGCTTGTTATTCTGTTATATTAAGTTATATTAAAGGATAATATATTATTATTATATATATTGTTATATTAAGGGATAAAGGCCTATACTAAGTAGGCCTACTAGGCTATAGGGCCTATAGGCCTACCTTAGCAGGTTATACAATTATTGCACTGTAGGCCGACAGCCCAGGTTGATAAAATTTTATTTAACGACGCGTCACACGTAGGCTAGGCCTACGTACCGTCATCTCGACGATGATTGGCATAGGCCGACAGCCCAGATCCAAAATAGTTTTATAGTCTAGGCATTTAGGCCTAGACCTATAGGCCTATAGGCAGCTTAAGCGTAAACAGGCCTAAACTGTAACAGTAGGCTACAGGTTTTAACCAACTTGGTCGGCAATCCTGCGTTCTTGAGGCATATTAGCATACAAGCACGATATTTTCTGTTTAATGGTTAAGACTTAAGAGGAAGTAGGCCGAAGACTTAGGCCTAATGCCGCGTATGTGAGATCGACTACGATAACTTCATCGGTTTGTGACTATTGCTACAGTTTGCAGAAAGGAGTAGGCCTAGGCCTATTTAGACTGGACATCTACATGTTGGCCTACATGATATGTAACAGGCGCTGACTGCAGAAACTCACGTGAAGGAGGACGGTTTGTATCAGGTTAAATCCGTTAAAACAGGTCAGCTTGACATAATTATTTATAATATTCGCTTGCATTGTTCTTGACGCAACAAAGAGATCAGTTAGCCTGTTGTAAGCAGGCAGTTCGGCTGTGAACAAGAAGAAGACCTATAGGCTGCTAGTGACCAACCAGACCAGGATGTAAACAATGCTAAACATGTAGCCTACGACCTGGTTATGAACAATCATAAGGCTGCACTAGTCTATCATGAGCACGAGGATTGGCAGCTAGTGCTTGCACGCAGTTCTGGATTCGCAGCTAATATAGCGACACCTTAATATGCTGCAGTCGACACAATTTATTCAATTACTTCGGCATAATGAATTTAAATTACGGTATTATGGTAACTCACATTTTTGTGCATGCAATAACCCTAGGCCTGCCAACGGTCGATATAGGCTATGTAGAGAGGGCGATAGGGCCTATAGGTCTACGGTCACACGGAGATCGAAGGACGACAATCACGATGGTGGGGGGATCACGATGGGGGGGGGGAAGGAAGAGGACGAGAGAAAAAGAGAAAACGGGAGAAGGAGACATGAGTAGCTTAGAGACAACTTGGCTATAATAGAAATGATAACCATGTAGCCTAAGATATAAAAATGTGAACTTTTATCCGGTGATTCTGTGATCTTTTGGGAAGGCTCCGCGGGCCAGAAAAATTGTCGGCGGCCAGAAATGGCCCGCGGGCCAGCTCTTTGACACCTCTGAAATCTTAGCATAGATTCCCTGTGGTCTCTCTGCCAGTGTGAGAATTGCCCGGGGAGTTGGGGGGTTTCAACTTCCCAGTCTTTCTTAGAGCCCCATGTTAAAGTCTGTTTTTCACACCCCGATTCCATGTGGATAATGGTCCAACACCCCAGTTATTTTTTCACAATTCTTACACTGCTCTCTGCTGCCTGTGATGTAAACTGAGACTGTATAGGGCCTATATGCGGTATGCCTACGTTTAGTAACTTTAGTTGTTTTAATAATAACAACTAAACGTAGGCATATTACATCAGCAGATAATTATTATCTGTCGCTGTATCGCAACGTAGAAATGAAGAGATTTTCTTTTGTCTTTCTCTTATTCAGATGGAAGTTAAACGCTCTTCAGACGAAAGATACAGAAAACTAATCGAGTCAATGGACAGCAGCCAGTCGTTGCTGCTGCCATCTGGTTTTTCAGGTGAACTATTCAGATTTACGAATCCATCTTTTTCCAGTAGCACGTTGACCACACAGCACGAAGAGTGGACAAACGGTCATCATCTCATGGATGTAACGATAAGAGTGGGTGACCACCGAGTTCGCGCTCAAAAGAGCATCTTATCTGCCGTCAGCCGATACTTTGAGACGTTATTTAGCGCCAATAGTAATAATGACGATGAATTAGATGTGATTGAGCTGAGCGATGTCAATGGAAATGCTGTTGAAATGCTCGTACAGTATGCACATACTGGATCCGTTGACATTACTGGAGACAACGTTAGCGACTTGATGAGAGCAGCCAACTTCCTCTGCATCGATTCAGTCACGGATGCCTGTTGCAAGTACCTGGAGAATAACCTCACAGTTGACAATTGTCTGAACGTTCAACGTCTTGCCGTCTCCCTTGACCAGCCGAGTCTTCGCGATTCCGTGGAGCGCTTCATAGTCGAGAACTTCACGGATCTGACTGCAGTCGAGGAGCATCTGATGAAGATGCCAGCGGATGTCCTCGTTCAGCTGCTGGAAAGAGACGACTTCGTTGTCATGGGAGACGACGGGGGGTTCTACGGTGATGCATCGAAAGAGGAAGAGAAGATTCTCAACATGGTTCTAAGATACGTTGAGTCTGATGCGGAAGGAGGACGTCGAAGTCATCGTCTGCCGTCGTTGCTGTCACGTGGGGTTCGACTGAAACTCTTATCGCCTTCGAGACTCGAGGCTTTGAAGTCGTCTCAAATGATCGCAAGATGTCCGGAAAGTCTCAGATTGATCAATCGAGTGTTGTCTTTGGATGCAGACGAGGAGGAGGACGACGAGGAAGAGGAGGAGAAGAATGAAAAGGAGGAGGAAGTGGAAAGCAGACGATGGAGACAACCCAGGAATCGCTTGGGTTAGCAGCTATAACTTAGAAGTTATTATCCAAATGCTTTTTCTCTCGTTCTCTTAGTCAGAATCAAGCTAATTAATTTTGTGGTAAGATTTAACTGGATACTGAGTGTTAATTAATTAAGAAAAACTTAGTCCCCATACGCAATTTTAAATTATGATTTATAGGCTGCAGCCATTATAATAAAGTAGGCTAAGCTTTAGTGTTTTTTCTCGAGGCTCGTACCTATGTTAAATTGTATACTTTGTGAAATATACCTTCAGTACTAAGTCTTAGGCTATCGATGCTGCCTGCATGATGCATCCATCACTTGACTCTTAGGCGTTTTGATAAATCGTAACAGTTTCACAATTTCTCCTTAAATCAGTTAGTTCATCAATCTCTATTCATGTAATAGTCATTGTGGTCTTTTAAAATTGTTTGAGTTTTTTTTATTACTTCCAATAAAAAAATCGTCATTGATTTTCTTTGCATTCAGTTCTTCATCACCAGAAGACAAAAGTCCTGGCTGGTACTGTACTACTGCAGTCGGAGATACCAGGAGAAGTGTTTGACGACAGTAAATTATTGGGGACTGCAGAGGGACAGTGCATCTACGTTACTGGGCTGAAGATTTCTACAAGGCTGTGGGGAGACGGCCGTCCAATCGTTGGAGGTAAGCTTACATGTCTTAAGACATAATTAAGTGACTATTAACCCATGTTAGTTGTTAGTATGCATGTAGTTATATCGGTAGTTTGATTTCCCATCGATCAGGTGCAATACACACACACACACACACACACCTACACACACACACACCTACACACACACACACACACACACACACACACACACACACACTCACACACACACACACACACACTCACACACACACACATATACACACACAGTGTCTAATATAAACTCAGACCTAAGATTGCTGTTCAATCGTTCTAGAGTCTAGACTTTCCAGCTACAGTAGGCATATATGTCAGAGACGAAATGCCTAAATTATATAACCACAGGAAACATATGAATTTTAACTATAGGCTACTTGTAAATTCCAATGCATCCTTTGTAACCATTCTGCATGGTTACAAAGCTTAGCCTATAATGCCTATTGATGTTAATGTTGCTTGGGTAGGCCCTATTTCGTTCTAAGTGAGCTGGTAATTACCGAAGAATTAGATGTCTGTGTAATGACTTGTTCACTTTTTTCCGGTTGACTTTCAGACCGTATAATTTTTTATAGGCTACTTGTGCACCTCAACACGACTCATTCAGTTGGTTAGCAACAGGTACATGTAGCACGTACACTTGCATATACAGTTTCATGTAATAAAGAGGCAATATGAACCTAAGTTCAATGTTGTATAGGTCTATAGTGCTCAGATTTTAAAATCGTAAGACCAAAAAGATCAAACAATGGGGACCTTAAGAAAGATCAAATAAATTATTTATTGATAGGCCTAATTATTATAGCGTTGACTTTGGTAACATCGAATGCATTGCATGCTGCGTTTCTATAGGACTGAAGATCTTCTACAACACTGGTAGTGCAATGGTGCATGGAACGGATGGATATGGATACGAAGATCACGAGTTTCACCTCGACCAAGGTGAACGAATCACTGCAATAAACGCAAGCACAGGATGGTTGATCGACCGCATAACGTTCGGATCCAACCTGGGAAAAACGTACGGACCGTACGGCGGCTACGGAGGCACTCAGCACTACATGGAGTGTCCGTGCAAAAGAGCTTATCTGGCCTATGTGACTGGCAGCGTAGAGACGATACAAGGCGAATCTGCGGTTCGTCACATTCGATTCATCTGGGGTTACTACACACGTTGAAACGGTTGAATGTGCAATGGACAGCAAGCACTGCAGGCAGAACAATTTAAGATCGTCTATCATGCATGCAGTCCATGCATGCCCCAGTGGCATGACATCTTCTAGTAGGAATACACCTTATGCTTAACCAAATGGTCCAAATATGACTTTTAAGAGATATTCAGACAGTTTGTCTTAAGTTAAAACAGCTGCGTGCATGGATTTCCATAGTGACACCTCTAAAACCTCTAAAACGTCGTATTAGCATAATTGCATTTAAGCTTATATTGCATGATAAATATAACAATGACTGATTGCAAGGCCTACGTCTGGATATAGTCTGGATAGATTATATTCGATTTAGATCGTGGATTCAGTTGCAACCTTCGATCGGTTGACATAGAAACAAGAGAAATCATCTTCGAACGTTTATTGGATTAAATAAGAAAGTCAAGACTTAAGCAAACAACACAATTTTGATATAATTCTCGATGCCAACACAAGCAGAAGACAGTTATTGCATAACGATTTTCCCCGCAGACATAACCTACATAGACATGCAAACACACATACCGTACATATCTACAAAAAGGTCCTACATGCATGCATACATTATGTGGTGGGTTCGATGCTTTGGAGCCGGAGGGCCCAGGTTCGAATCCACCTCAAGCTGCCCTGTAGGGACCTTGAGCAAGTCCTTCACTCGCAATTGCTCGTACGCCTTGGCGTGAAACACCGATTCAGTGTTCGCACTGTAGTTGGGAGCGCCTCTGAGTAGTGAGCTTGAAGAAGCTCAATGGCAAATGTGAGAAGTAAATTTAAAAAATACACACACATGCATACACTCAGAAGGTCCCAGATGCATACATGCATAATCATACATTATTAAAAACAAACATGCACACGTACACGCACACACACAGTACACACATACATACATGATGCATGCATGCATGCATACATACATGGAGACTAAAAAGGCCATATATACATACAAACACATACACATACATACATGCATACAAACGGCTAGAGTGACAGGTAGACAGATGAAGGCATACGCTCCAATTCAATTGTTTTTCAAGTCGAATGATAATACGTCCGATTCCAAAGCCATTGCATTGCATGCGCTTCATTTGCATCACAATACAACACAACTGAAACACCGACCGAGTAGACAAGAGGAGGGGAGGGGTTGTTAAACCAAGCAATGGATTCAAGGTCAATTTTTGGCGATCGAGGATAGTTGAATTAAATCAAAGGTACATTATATCAATAGGCATCCAGGTTGATAAACTGGTGAAATGGTTTATTTCATACGTACAATCGTGCATACATGTACATGCATGCATGCATACATACGTACGTACGTACATACATAATACATAATACATACATACATACATACATACATGTGCATACATACATACATAATACATACATACATACATACATACATACATACATACATACATACATACATACATACATACATACATACATGCATACATACATACATAAATACATACATACATACATACATACATACATACATACATACACATACATACATACATACATACATACATACATACATACATACATACATACATACATACATACATACATACATACATACATACATACATACATACATACATACATACATGCATACATACATACATAAATACATACATACATACATACATACATACATACATACATACATACACATACATACATACATACATACATACATACATACATACATACATACATACATACATACATACATACATACATACATACATACATACATACATACATACATACATACATGCATGTACATACAAACATACATACATTAGAGTGGTCCAACTTACCATGTGAAAAAATAAAATTTCAAATATCAAATTGGGTCACAGTTGTCTTTGTTCCTATACACCAGGGTAGCTTACATGCCAAAAATTAAAACGATTCAATGATATTTAGAGATGGCTCAAACTTGAACATTTTTTCTGTCATTAGAACTGCCACACGCAAGCTAAGGCTGCAGCTGAGCAGGAATTGTATTCAGCCGAGGTACCTCTCCTTTTGCACTGCGATGGCAAATGCTATCTAGAATTTATCCAGACCATTCTGAAAGTGTTTCTGGAGCTGAGAGACAAGTTTATTGTAGTTTCCAAGTTTATTAGAGAATTTAAAGCATCAATTTAATGCTGGTCTTCAAATGTTGAATGATCGGAGGCGAAGCAGAGGATATAATGTATTATGGCCTTGCATTTGATACTGCAGCCTCACACACGGGCTTAAAGACTTGCACATGTACAGTTTTACTCTTATCTAACGGACACTCAATGAGGAGCCACCGCCGTATGCTCCCATCTGTGAAATCCAGTGTTTTTTAAACTCCCACAACCCTCGGAATTACGAATGGACCAAAACGATTTCTATGAAAAACCAACACCAACGTGAAGATTACGGCGAGCTTCTGCAATTATCGCGTGCCATCCTTCTTGGTGTCTTTTGAGAGTCTTTTATGGCTCTGTTTGAGAGAAGGAGTGCAATTTCGTTTCCAGCTTCTGGGGCAGTACACCATGCAAGGTGGATCATCAACTTCTTGCAAAATCCTCAAAAATCAAATGACTCTCCGCATTTGGGGTGAAAAAGTTTTAACAGATCAGATTCTAATGTCGTCCTTTTTGTTTCTCTTGTCTATGGAGTATATGGTCATGAAGTTTGCTTAAAGGAGAGAAAGCTCCAAACTATTACTCAACACTGTTGAACTAGTCAAAACTTAATAGCTGCAACGTTATTGTGCAGAAAGATGCCACAACAGCTTTCAAGAGACATCCCTTGTGTTTTTCCAAGCAATTGATTAGCCTGGTCTCTTTGACCCCGCATTGATATGTGAATTAATGTAAATACCACTTTGGATTAAAAAATCCCAAATGTTCTGAAAAGAATATAGCATCAAACAGGATTGAATGCAAAATGTTGAACTTTGGAAATCCACTGGAATCATAATATATGTGACAAGTCGAAGATCATGACTCATCATGTGGCTGGCAGAGATGGCTTAAGCTTTCTTCTCGATGACACCAGACTTCAATGGCAGTTGCATTCAATTTATCTCGTATTGAGAGAAAAAGCCAAGCAGATTAAAGTAATTAATTAGGTCTACTGCGCAGAGAAAGATACCCATACAGATATTCCACCTTTCTGTAGCAAGAGTCAAGAATCAAGACAATACATTTTGTGAAGCCATTACAGAGCCATAAAAGACTCTGTAGAGGAGCATACCAATAAAGACTTGTGTTAATGTTGTTCTCAGTACCTAGAAACTTACTAAACAGTTAGCACTGAATAGTGATTTCCTGTCGCTTTTGTTTCAAAAGACTTTTTGGTCATAAATGCGAATATACTTACATTATGACGAAATTTCGAAGAAACAATATTTATCGTTCAAAATTGAGCCGCCTCTAGATATCTTTCAAGGGACACAAAAATTGGTCCAGATACCCACTGAACTGAGTGGAACAAGAAGAGATGTGACCCAAATCAATTTTCAGACTTTTGTCATTTTGGACCACTCTAACATACATACATACATGTACATACAAACATACATACATGCATACATACATACATACATACATACATACATACATACATACATACATACATAGGGGCCTACATACATTCATACATACATACATACATACATACATACATACATACATACATACATGCACACATACAGTGCATACATTACATACATACATACATACGTACATACGTACATACATACATACATACATACATACATACATACACACATACATACATACATACATACATACATACATACATACATACATACATGCATCCATGCATACATACATACATGCATCCATGCATACATACATACATACATACATACATACATACATACATACATACATACATACATACATACATACATACATACATACATACATACATACATACATACATACATACATACATACATACATACATACATACATACATACATACATACATACATACATACATACATACATACATACATACATACATACATACATACATACATACATACATACATACATACATACATACATACATACATACATACATGCATGCATGCATGCATTCAGTGCATACATTACATACTGTATATGTAACTGCGTAAACGCGAATTGACAAAAGACTCTTTATTGTGGTATATACATGTATGTGCTGCCTATACAGTGTACACAGAAGGCAGACGAAATTCAGACTTCATATCGAATAGTGCTTTAGTGTACTGGAACATTGTTTCTGCCATTCTTTGCATTGTCATCAAGCAATAATATGTTTATAAGGGCGGCAACACCATATAATAGACTATAGAATGAAGCTGACGTTGAATGGTTGGCATGGTAACCAGACGCGCGCCGTGGAATCGTTGATGCTGGGCTGCTGAGGACGCCCGCCCGCCTGCACGGGCTGGGTTACTGCACGAGTGACGCGGCCACAATGATTGGCGTCCTATACATGTACCTGCCAGACAGATAGGCTGACAAGCACGCATGCGCACACCCACACACAGACCAAAAGTCTACTTAAGAATTGGACGGTGCTTTGGCGTCACAGTCTTCGCTTCTTCAATTGTTCTACTGCCTCCTCATCATCACCAGATACGCGTTTCGTCCATCACTGAAGATTCATCTTAGAGGTAAGCAGCAGCAGCAGCAACAGCAGATGCGCCGCTCTACAAAACATCATTATGATATTGTAGGAATGCACTTTCTTGTGGCCATCCAAACTTTCAGGTCAAATCGTATCTGGCGATATCATTCTGTTAAAGAACTCACTCTCTCTCTACTCGCACTAGTTAAATAAGTCTTGCATTGCATATTCGTTCATTGGATAAAAAATTCGAAAACCATAATGATAGTGATAATGATAATCGCAACCTCAAAATTTCTAAAGCTTAACTCGAAAACCAAGCGCAGGGCACCAGCTTATTCACGAGCGCTATTACAATAACAATAATAACAATTTTAACTACGATAAAATGATAATGATAATAAAAATGGTAATTATAGTAGTGGTAGTAATAGCCTAATAAAAAATAAGCAGTAACACGTACGTCAATAGTAAAAATTATCCACGCAATTATAATAAAATTGCAATAGCTATAAAGATTACTTTTGATTTGTTTTTTGTCTTGGCCCAATTCTCAGCATCGAATGTTTACTTAGGCCTATTTGCTTTTAAATTACCGTCTATAAGAGTTGGCTACATGCCATCTCAAGGTGTTCTGATCTTAACTTTATCTTCGTTAGCCTATTAAGTGCCATTTCGAATATTTTCTCAACTATTCCAGTTCTGCTGTGCTCTCTATTTCCTTGAGACTGCGCAAAGGTGCTTTAGTATCAGTTGGTACTACTTTAGTATCAGTTGGTACTCTTTTAGTATCAATTGGTACTACTCTAGTATCAGTTGGTACTATTTTAGTATCAGTCGGTGTTACTTTAGTATCAGTTGGTACTACTTTAGTGTCAGTTGGTACTACTGATGCTGCGTCTTTGTCAGAGGGCCATAGCCAGGGTTTTATTGGGGATTGGAGTTACTTAACTGTGAGCACGTCCACAAGCAACCGAGTAACTGACTAAGAGGTTTGGAGAAGCGTCGTGAGCTCTTATCGTGGGTTCTGGAGGCCAATACATTACACACCGTATAGTCCCTACATTATGCTAGCTAATGCATTTTCATTTTACAGGGAAGGGGCGCTCAGACACCCAAAACACCCCTAGCTACGGCCTTGGTGTTTGTGAATATGTGTGATACTTTGTACTGCGTCGCGTGATATGCGAGATGGTCGAGCGATTCGATTGTCTGAGAGATCAAAATAACGTTCCGAACGCGCACCTGCTGTATCACTGTATACCACTGTATCACTGTATCACTGTCTATTATAGTATAGAGCGGCGCCGAATGCGTATTATCATAGGTCGTCGCCGTTGTTTCAGTTGACAGTTTTCGTGAGGAGAATGAGAGAAATGAATCTGAAAAGGTTGATCTATAATCATCTCATCGAGATGACAAATGCCTCTCTCTCTCTGTCTCTGTCTGTCTGTCTCTGTCTCTCTGTCTCTCTGTCTCGCTGTCTCTCTGTCTCTCTGTCTCTCTCACTTTCTTTCTCACTGATCGCGTAAATTATACGTGATGAATGTCGTTTGGATTCTCTGATTTCGTCTTTGATCCTCCGACTGCTCAATGATTTCTTCCATAGAGGTTATAATTGCAAATCGATTTCCTTCATATTTTATTAAACTTCAATATTAACCCGTTAGCTTTCCATTACTCAACCGACTGCTTCCATATCTTCGTCTTCAGTCTTCGCTTAGTTTAGCCCACAACCTGAAGACCCGGTTCGTTGAGTCAATTGTTCACCGTCTTCATTATTTTAAGATCACGATGCACAGGCCGCCAGGCGCTCAATTAAAGTGGCTGCGATCTAGGCATGTGCTTATAACCTACATGCAGGCCTACATGTATATGCAGTATCTGCGGCTATCTTCTCTCTTTTCAGTGTTGCCCGCAGAAATTTTTGTGCTCCTTTAGATTAACTAGTGCTCTTGTGGAAAAAATATTTTAGAAACTGAAAAGTAGGGTATCCGGTCAAAACCGCGCACACAAAACCGCGCACACAAAGCCGCGCACACAAAACCGCGATTCACAAAACCGCGCACTCTCAGAACCGCGCACGATCACTACCGCGCACGATCATAGCCGCATTCAAGTATTTCAACATGCATCCAGCTTCTATTTCATATTTAAAAATACCTTCATCCAGCTTCCATTTCTTAAGCGTTTTTCATAAATCCAGCTTCTATTTAATATCTAAAAATAGTTTCATCCAGCTTCCGTTTCTCATGCGTTATTTTCGTTAATCCAACTTTTATTTCATGTCTAAAAATACCTTCATCCAGCTTCCATTTGTCATGCGTTATTTTCGTTAATCCAGCTTCTATTTTATATCTAAATATACCTCCATGATCCATCCAGCTTCCATGTCGCATGCGTTACTGGTATTTTCGTTAATCCAGCTTCCATTTTACCTGTAAAAGAACCTTCACCCAGCCTCAATTTCTCTTGCGTTTTTCATCAACCTCCATGTCACTTCTAATTAATTTAATCCAGCGTTAAGAAGCGTTACAGGGTGGGTGGGTCAAAAACGGTCAATTTCGGCGTTACGTAATTATGCAATGACCCCTTATAGGATCATCGACCGAATACTAGTTTCAAAGGAATGTTCGAAGCCCATCGAACGTTTCAATTTCGAATTTGAACAAACAAGCGCGGTAATGATCGTGCGCGGTTCTGAGGGTGCGCGGTTTTGTGAATCGCGGTTTTGTGTGCGCGGTTTTGTGTGCGCGGTTTTGATAGTAAACCGAAAAGTAGTAGTTAAGACAACTGGAGTCAATTTTCTAGAGGGGGAAAGTGAGGTCGATCACGTCTCCCTTTCTCATCATCAGCTCAAACAAATAAGAAAAACCTTCGATATTTAGGTTATCAGAAGGTTACTAATAATTTAATTAGGCCTCTAATTCAGCAGTAATTAACGCGCTTTCACTAAGAACGTATAGAAGTTTTGTTGCATCAAATCCGAAATGCTAGCCTACTGGATCAATATGGACTGCAATGCATGAGGAATGGAAGATTTCTTGATTGTCCTTGTCCAGCTTCTCACAAAAACTTTTCTGGATTGAAGTGTTTAGCTTTAGGCCTACATGTTTATAAATTCAATCTTATATGCATACGTTTTATTATTTGTTAATTTTATATTTTTTCCTCTTTTGAGTAGCCTATTTATGTTAGTCAAATATTTTGCACCTTAAAATAGTCCTATATATAGATAGCATTGTGGCTTTATTCAAGTGCGTTTCCTCTGTTTCGTAATTTGCAATTTCGTGTAAATGTTTAATGGATTAATTGATTGCAATGGAGAATTTGCGGGACAAACGAGACCAAACTGCACAGGGCGGCAAAACTGAAAATAAATAAATTAAATGCGAAACATTGAACTCAATTGAAAAACTGCGATCGATCAAAAAATACACAACGATATTTGTCTAAGTTATAATTGTGATGATAATTTAGTGAAGTTAATTGGAGCTTGAAATTCAAATAATCATGACGGAAAAAACTTTGAATCTGACCAAAAAAACTTCGCATATTGGATGGGGTAGATTGCTGTTGAATCCACTGCTGCTGATTAACCGGCGATGACCAGAAATGGATTTTAATCGCCTACTATTCTTGTTGTATTCTCCAAACTTCATATGACATAACATGACGTTCGCAGTCATAGGCGTAGGGGACATTTCAACGTTGGGGGGGCAAAAATGAGACTTTTGCCCGAAAAATTTTTTTCGTCCGGCCGAAATCTTAAGAAAAATTTCCGTTACGTTTGCCCGAAAATTCTGACGACCTTTTTTTAGTCATTCGGGCAAAATCTCCATTTTGTTCGGGCAAGTCTGATTTTTCGGGCAAGAAGACCCGGAAAATAAGAAAAGTAAAAATTTTCTAACACTTTTTTTTTATTTTTCCGGGTCTGCCTGCCCGAAAAATCAGACTTGCCCGAAATTTGGGGGGGCATTTGCCCCCCCTGGACCCCCGTCTCCTACGCCTATGTTCGCAGTTCTCCTTCTCGTAAGTCTTCTTCACTTAACTTATAGTGTCCTCTTCTGTCGCAATCTTATTCTTATGTCCTCTTCGACATATATTTATTAGGCCTACTTCAATCCTAAAAGGCCGCTAACTGTCGTCTCTTTAATTAACTGGGAATGTGAATCTGACCAATTCCAATCAGACAATTATGCCCATGGGCGACCGACCTACCGACCCCACGACCCACCGACCCACCGACCTATACCAACCTAGAGGCACCGCAGAGTTGTTCTCTGGGTACACGAATCACGGCTGCTGATCGCAGGTCATGCTTCTTGTAGGCTACATTGGTTACGTTGATCATTTACAACTACATTGACTCGGTAATTGAGATGAAATTTATTGCTCTCCCCGTTTCTGAAGAGATTGATGAGTTTTCTGTCGTTCAATCAACTGATCTGCCTCTGAGCAATCGAATAATATGACGCTTAATAATATAATTGCCAATCACTCCCGCCATCCATGGCTATTCAATTCGACTACTTATTACTCTACTCATGATTTGCCGTATATAGCCTATATAGCCTATATTATATACATGCACGCAAGCGCATAGCAGTCATTTGACCGCACTTAATTCTTCACTTGGCTTTCGAGTTCCTAGAAGCAATTATACGCCTACGCGTCTACCTTTCACACTTATTCGCATTTCTTCGGGGTTTATCTTAACACTGTCTTCTTCAATGATTTCGCGCTCAAGATCATTTGCCTGCAGTTACATAATATCATATATAATTATATGCAATATATATCTGTGCAATATAATATGTCACTCCAGAATATATGAGCCAGTTTCTGACATGAGCCTCGGGTTCTAAGCGCTTCAATAATAATTATGGAGAGTTGGTGATGCGTCGATCATGCCTTGCAGAACGAACGGAGTAAATAACACCTCTTGAACTGTATCTATCGTCCGCGAATCCCACGCAGTGTGCGCCGTGATTGGCTAAACCGATCGACGTCATTAGAATACAAGAAGATGATTAGCCCCTTAACGAGGTCTCTTGTGAAACTGAAATCCGTTGCTAATTAAGGAGCTGACAGACGGTTACCCGCCGGACAGAAGAGCGGCCGCGTTATGCTGCTGCTGAGGACCGAAGGCTTGATGAAATAATTGGACAAAGTGTCTTCGCATGCAGTCCTTACATGTAGGCCTATGGCACATTCTCGGCTTCCTTAGAACCCTTAATTATGTGGCGCATCTATCCCTTCCAGCGACGTTGCTAATTGGAGGCATTTCCACAAAACGGCTGCAGGTGCGTCTACCTACGTAATATTATACCACTATAATACAATGTACCTGTCGTCTGTTGATGACCAACTGTACCATACCATTTGCCTGTCATTCCTCGGTTTGTCTACTGCAGGCGCGCGTGATGAAATGTGTCTTCTTCGCCTGACTTGATAATCCTACTGGAACCCTGCTGATTAGGCTATATTTTTACTAGCGTCTGTAGCCTATTAATTCATTTTTCTGTCTATCTGTCTCTCTCTCGCTCTGTATATATGAAAATACTTAGCGTGAAACATAAATATCTAGGCTATATATTATAGATCTATACGATTAATGAGCTTATAATAATTATGGGTTGATTAATTTTACGTTATTCATCCAGTGTGCAAGAAATAGTGGAGATCTAACTGTTCTATAAGAACATTTGACCACGCAGTGGAGTAACGAAGTGCGGGGAAAGGGAAGGGTATTCACCTGAACGCAAGACAAAGGGTGTACAATTGGCTTATACAGTGGGAAGTAGGCTACAACGCGGCGTAATTTTTGTAGGCCTGCCGTTAAATCTAATAATTCAATGCATTAAATTTGAAAAAAGGCAAGACATAGTTAACATGTTATAAGAACAGTGAATAGCAAAATTTAGATTACAGTCAGAAGTTCTAATCCCATGAAGTTTCTTAGCTCTCTTAACTTTTTGGCTCCTAGCAGACCATTGATATGTATTATATGGCTGGATTGGAACAGCTTCGTATAGTGGTCCATGGCCGACGGCGAATAGCACGTGACTTCCTGTAAGGGGGACGCGGCCTTGGTCCTATGTAAACCCATGTTAAATTTGTCAACTTTAAAGGCTATTTTCAAGAAATCTGTTCAGTGGCCGCTAAATACAATTAAGTTGAATGTTTTGTATTTCATTCAACTCCAAAACCCTCGGCTGGTTTTAAACAATTCTGCATCATTGCTGAGAAATTTGCGTTTTAAACCGAAGAGTGTGCCGCCTATCCTTTACTATGGTTTGCCTCTAGGAATTCTGGGACTTGCCCCAGAGAATCCTGGGACTTGCCCCAGAGAATCCTGGGAGTTGCTATTGGCTTTGCCTCAAAGAATCATGGGATATCCATGAGTGAGCGATAATCCGTACTTTCATAGGCCAGTTCCTATCCAGTAACTATTTAATACATATCAATGATTATGACAATCTGTAGATCTCTCTGTAAAACTCTGTCAGTGTAATAACAGCAAAATTCTGAAACAAGGAACCGAAGAACTATAGATTATAGCCTAGGCCTACCGTTCATTGTTGACCGCTTTGTTCGTCAAGTTTGTCTTTTCCAGTGTCCTAATATCAAGTCGGACAAAAAGACGCATACTCCCGCATGTAAAAGTCGCTTTCAATTGAAAGGGCAAAATCCATTGAATAAATACTCTAACCCATGTCATTATTTGTAATTATATTAATTATGTTAATTATATTAATTATATTAATTATATTACACACCGTGTGGCTGTTACACGGTAGTCCTTTAATATGGAAGACGATTCCAAAGTCAGATAGAAAATTACGAGAGTCGCGGTCATTAAATCTTGCCCCTCGGCGCCGAAACCCTCGTTACGCTATTGCACTTGAGAGCATTATTATTATATAATAAATTATATTTAGCCTATATATATATATATATATATATATATATATTATAGCTAAAGCTATACTCAGCTGTAGGTAGCCCCCCCCCCTACCGTATATAAAATGGTTCGTAATGTAACGTGAGCAAACGATGATGTAATGTAGCCAGAGCTGCTTCGCTGTGTACCCGATAACCTTCAGTGGTAGCCTACAAATCGTTGCTGCGTAATAAGAATGGACGATATATAACAGAGTGTCACTTTCACGTCGTCACTTCGGTGAAGCATCGGAAATAATATAATGAGCATGCACCTGGATCGATCACATGCAGCATTCAATCGTTCGATTGTCGTATACATATAAAATATAAGCTTACTCCATCACTGCAGTGCAACACGATGTGTGTTATCACTGCAGAGTGCGCGCTGACACGCACAGCTGACATTGATACAATCATGTTATACGCCTATCTGTTATACACCTATCTCTGGACAAACTTTTTAGCTTACACACTGAACTGTAGCCTACTGCACCCAATCAAATTTCGTGGACATTGACTCTGAAGTAGGCTACATTATTTTAGACACCTGATTGCAGTCCTATGAAAGGTGGCTTTAATAATATTATGTCAACCTGTACAGTTTAGCCTATATCTTTTCATTTCCTCTGACAAAACTCGTGACGCCAACAATAGGTGACCTAGTTTTCATCAGCACCCTATGACGGCATGATCGGCACCCTGACCGTGGTATAAGATGCAAAAGAGGAGGCCTCTGTCTTTTCCAACGCCTTTTCGTAACCATCCAAGGCTACGTTCAAATCAATTGTTTTCAATACGCATTATTAGAGTTGGGTATACAAGTACAATTAGTACATGCAGGCTAGATTGTAATTTGCAGAGAATGTTAAGAAGTGCAGGCTTCCAATTCGCTAGGGATTACATCCTTTACAGGCGAAAACAGAATCGACTGTATAGCTATAGCAACGAACATAAATAATTTACGCACGATGTTGCCGAGGGATTAATTATGATTTTGGACACATACAGCATGAATCAATGAATCAA
The DNA here is from genome assembly GCA_945859605.1 of Lumbricus rubellus. Taxonomy (NCBI): domain Eukaryota; kingdom Metazoa; phylum Annelida; class Clitellata; order Crassiclitellata; family Lumbricidae; genus Lumbricus; species Lumbricus rubellus. The sequence goes on along the minus strand of OX243811.1, from coordinate 43,058,432 downwards.
TAAGATGATTAGTAATTAAAAATGAGTTTCTGTTGAGCATGTTGCCATGGATGTTACTGTATACATGCGCTTGCAAGATCGATCGTATGTATTATGGATCATAATATGTCGAGTCTGCTGAAGAGTGTCGAAGTCGACCAGTTGCATTGTAATGGAATGGCGGCGATGCATGCAATGGCGGCAAAGTTCGGCAGATAAGAAAATGAGGCGATAACACGCTCAAGATAATTATAACTGCTTCATTTGAGCAACTCTCGTGCAAAGAATGCATCACGGACGATGAGTCGGCTGCAAATTAAACGAAAAGAAGAGAGCGTGTATACGCATGCTTCCTGCAACCGACAGCCCTAGGCTGGCAGACACAGTGGAACGCCGCCGAATCAACAGGCTTTGAGTCATGGGCGGAGACCTAGAGGGGGACGGGGGGGAGCACGGACCCCCAATGAAGGTGTTAGGAGGACGCCCCATGCATCCCCCCCAATCGTTGAGCGAGCGTCAGGACTAAAAAAAGGTCATCAACTTTTTGGGAGATGAAAAAAGAAAATTTTCTTGACTTTCGGCCAGATGACTAAAAAAAGGGTGGTAAGAAATTTTGTCCGGCAAAAGATGGAAACTTTTTTGCGACACTCAGCCATTCGTCCGTCCAAAAATCTCGCGTCTTTCCTTCGGCCACTCGTTCGTCCCCCCCCTTCCCAAGTCTCCTCCCAGGTTTTCGCCCATGCAAGTTTGAATCCGGCCACCAACCCTGAAATAGGCGATTTCAATTATATATTATATCATGCGAGAACTCCGCCCGAGGTTGCATTCTTCCAGTGCCAGTCCCAAGCCTGAGTATAAAGGAGGAGGGCGACACTAATCATCTTTGATATGGCTGCAGTGTCGGTGAACATTATAACATAATTATCATGCGTGTGTTCTTTCAATTTTACTCAGTCGCTTCTAAACCGCAGTGACGGCGTCGGCGCCAGACATGTTTTGCAGCCAGGGCCTTGCCAGGGCATTGCCAGGGCCTTGCCAGGGCATTGCCAGGGCATTGCCAGGGCATTGCCAGGGCATTGCCAGGGCATTGCCAGAGCATTGCCAGGGCAGACTGGGCAGTCATACAAGTAACCAGTGCCAGGCCATTGGAACAATTTACGCCCCAAAACAAATGCTCGACAGGGCAAAATCCTGGCAGGGCAACGACCAGGGCAAAGGCATTTATACCAAAGCATATATACCGCTAAACTGCAGACGCGATTGCACTGAAAGTGCGTGCAAGCCTTAGCAGGGAGGGCCTATATACATGAGGTCGGGACTGCAGTATGAATGAGATAAAACAAGTCGATAGGAAAAGGCGCTTCATGATTATTCAGACCTAACCTTTTTGAGATTCCATATATAATATGGAGATCGCGTCTGCACTGGCTATGCATGCGTCATGTACCACTGCACAGATCGGACAACGAAAGAATTCCAAAGCAGGCAGCACTATACTGGACACCGACAGGATGGAAGAGATAACGCGGAAGACCGAGAAAGACTTGGCGAGACATGATCACTCAAGATCTGGATGACGGTGGAATGACGTGGAAGGAGGAGGCGGAAAAGGATTGCGGAGGACAGAGTGGCGAATGCAAGTGGAGGAGCTGTGTCGCTCAATGCGCTACGAGCGCGAGGAAGGACTAAGTATAGTACTATAAGTAAGTACTAAGTATGCAATATACGTATACATACAAAAGTAACATATGCATACATGCATACACAAAATTACACATATATAATTTACTAGAACTATAAATAGATCTATAGCCTATAGTCTACACACACAACATACATGGATACTTAGTCTATATAATTACATGACAGGTTGTACGTAATTATTGTCAAGCAGTAGGCAGAATAGGCTGCAGTCTATATAGTCGTTAATTGCTGCATTGCTACTGACAACACCGAATGATAATTATTATTATTATATTATAGATGCGGTTTTAAATTGAAAACCTAACAGTGAAATGATCAGTCTATAATTATTGTGTCCCTGCACCCTATATGTCGCATCACTTCAACTCTCTTCACTCAAAAGAGATCGTCATCGTTATAGTGGATGTAGTCAGCCATTGATTGTATTCGTACTCTACGATTGATTGAATTCATGCTTTGTCATTGATTGTATTCATGCTGTGCCATTGATTGTATTCATGCTGTGCCATTGATTGTATACATATTATATATTCATGCTCTGATTGAACTCCGTTGAAACACAAAGGTCGACCTCAGACTTGTATCAAACGTGACATTGAATCTCATTTAAAAAATCAACGGTTCATTCGGATCTTATTCGATGCGCATGCGTGTCATCAGCCAATCGTCGTTGAAAAGTCATGATTTCTAAAGATGCACTCCAACTTCATTGTCTCAGAAGTAGCTCTATTACAGAACTGATAATGAATAGCAGCGACATACATGTATGTTACAAGATGACTCGAGCTCTAAAGCATTCGTGTCTATCGATTAAGTATAACAGGGTTATTCGGGAAGACTGCGTATATACTTCAACGCCAGTAGCAAATACACTGTAGGTTCCATCTATAGAGAAGTACCTAAGGAAGTTCGATCCAAATTTTAAAAAGCAATCTGAAAAACAAAGCCCTATATAGCTAAACGAAGGTCTGTTTAAGAAGGGTCTATACTCTAGAGTTGAAGATA
>OX243811.1:43005744-43050744 GCA_945859605.1 Lumbricus rubellus | reverse complement strand
TACCACCCAACCTACATTATATAGACAGAACCGCCGAGATTGAATCTCTTTGCACCCCGCTTCCTCGAGGCTGGAAACTTATTGCATCGAATCAGAGAAAATGGCTTTCTGAGTGTCGCTAGGGGATGACGCATTGAATCGTGTGGAGACGCTTTCGATCACCGTTCGTTCGCTGAATTGCAAAGCAATCAGCAACGGAGGAGGAAAGGGTTAATATCCATTTCAGAGGAAAGGGTTAATGTCCAGTTCAGAACCTACTGCTGCATGGTTGACGGAAATTCTCGAACTCATTTGCGTGCCTCACAAGCGTCGCCATACTAGTTCTATAGGATATACAGTTATTACGCAACACCTTAAACACCTTGGAAGTTATAACGAATATAAACTACCGTAATAGAAACAGAAAGTAGTAGACCTAGAAAAAGCAAAGGCCGAGATATTATATTTATATAAGGCTGGGGCTAATTAAAATAGGATCACCTAAATTGTTAAAAATTGACTTCAATTATTTTGATTAAATAAGAGCTATTTCGGCGCTGCTAGATAGACTACATGTAGGCTCTAAGCATGAAACTACCGTATTTAAATGTATAGGCCTAGTCAGAGTCAAGTTTTGAGCCTACCTTCTTAAAACAATAATCTTGAATTATTCCACATTGCTCAAGTTCAAATTGTCGAGCTGAAACAGCAGTAAGGGCATGTTCCCTCTCTTTCCCCAATGCGCCGCCGCCCATGCGTATGAGCTTACTGACATTCGGCAATTTTTTTGACTCTCCCAGGTCTCCCTCTCTCTCTTTATCTCTTTGTATCTCTATATCTCTCTCTCTCTTTCTATTTGTATACAATGTATAATTGCGTGTATGTAGCCTATGTATTTTAGTCTATATATCAAATGGTTTATTTGCCACCGATTGAAACAAAATCACCAGACTAACATGTCATTGAAACTCTCGGCAACAAAATGGAGGCCATATATAAAGCTATAAAGAATCCCGCTAAGTGGGACATCAAAAGGCCTATAATTAAATTCGATGAAGCATACGGTGACCTTCGTATGGATTACATTGACACGATCTCTGTGACCATTGGTCCATTTTCATTTTCAAATGATCTGGACTGATCAGACTGAAGCAACATCACTAAAAGGCTACGCTTATTTGAGTTCGTCAAGGAGGTAAAAAGAAAGAGAAAAAAGAAAGAGACAGAGAAAAGACACTTCTTGGGGGGGGGAGGAGGGAATATTCAACCCCTCGAGTTCCTTTAATAAACAACAAATTTTTTAGCTCACACAACTCAGCAATGTCTTAATCTGGTTATGTTGTCATAGATGCACCTTCATTTTTTGTCTCAACAAACAATTAAAATTATTAAAAATCTATTGATGTGTTTTCGCGTGGGAAGTTTATTAGGTGCTTATGACGTCTGGTATAAACGATTGGAAAGGAGCGTGCATGCGCGCAGTCGTCTGTTGCTTAATTATTGAAGTGATTGCGTGTATTTGACATTTCACATGTCAGACAATATAAAAAAGATTGTTAACGTGTTGCTGAAGTATTTGCCAGCACACGGTTAATTAGAGTCTTCTCGGATGCAAAGAAGAAGCCGTCATTCGAATGAGATTTTAATAATGCAAAGAACCGAGTTGCAAAAGTCTGCTTGTTGCGTATGATTCCATTCATCGGCGTGTGACGACGTTAAGACGTTTAATCGATGCGTCGCACTAATCCACTACAGTAGCCAACTGCATAGAAAGTATAAGCGCCTCTGCGTGAAACTCTTTCACAGAACATGATACTTGAGGATATCGCGAAGACAATAATTAATAGAACTTCCTCCTCCAGGCCTGCCTGTCTGGTACCGACCGGGCCTGTCTTTCCACCACTGGATTGCGTATGCTTCTGTCCATGGATTGCGGTCTAAACATTCAACATGCAGCCACGCATTGTTCGGAGCCATTGTCTTCTGTTTAGTGTTGCCCAGCAGAAAATATCGACGTGTGGCTGCCCCGTATATTAAACAATACACATTCGGCATGACCATTGTGAACCGACATGCGCACGGAAGTATATAATTCCGCTCTGCTGCTGCTGCTGTTCTCCATTATAATAGAATATCTATTCTATCCAGTCATCGCTGCCGCGTTCGTCGATTCCTATCTCGACAGAAGAGGTCGCTTCTGCCCATGCTTCTGCCTGAACCTGTTGCGGTAATTTATATAGCGCAGTTAGTTGTGTGTTGTCTGCGCCAAAGATGCGCGCCTGCTGCTATTGTCTTGGCATGCAAAGAAAGGAAATTGTCATCGATTTATTGAGCTCCTTTACATGCTCTATTTACTAAACACGTCCGCTATAACTTTTACTGCCTGCATGCATGCGCGGTTATTTGTAGTTTCCCGATGTTTTCCGGCTCATTTATTGGCATCGACCGATTCGTTTAAACACTGGAATATAATTATTTATTGTACGAATACTACCGCGGTACTAGTAGGCCTACTAACAGATAAACATATTTAACTAGGGCTCGTGTGTTTGTTTTTTCATAGGACAATTATTATAGGCGGCAGTACCAGAGGATCTGTTAAATAGGAAGCCTGTATGCCTGCATGGGCCAAGTGCCATCTCTACAACGGCACTAGTCATTGATTCATTAATTGAAAAAATGTATAGCACCATTCACCATAACGAAGCACCCGGTCAAGGTGGGCGCTTAGAGCAAAAGGCTAGCCTACCAGGATCGAATTGCAGTGATCCAGTCTCCTGGTTACAGAGGCATGGATAACGCTGACTGCAGCGTTAATAGCATCGACCTTTCCAAGCTCACGACCAGTTCTATGTCGTATGCTTGACACAAACATGAAGCTCATCAACCACTTTCAGCCGATGTTTACCCTACTTACACAGTCATAATCATCTCGTGCAACACACGAGAAAGTGTAGATTAAGTACTATGTTGAATGGTAATATGAAAATGGGTTGCTACATAGATTTCCAATACAGCAAGTAAAGGTCACCAAAGTCTAATCGTATACATCCAGACAGGCGACATAAAATTATGACTGAATTAGTGACTGATGTCACCGTCATCGAGCACATTTTAATCGACATGACTGACAGTCGTCATCCACAAATAATTAAAACGCATACATTGCCTAAAACACGGTCGATCACAATCGAAATCCTTAATGGAATGGACTTTGACGTACACGTACACGTAAGCATGTATGAACAATATTGAACACTGGCTTCACCATTCTCTCAACCGGGTTGTCTCTCGATAGGTCATTGCAGTCAGCTCACGTCAGCGAATTCTGGTTGTTGTTCGGAGTGGCATTGGCAACGCACCGCCGTAAAATCCATTTCGGTTCTCCGTGCAGCCACCCCCCACCACCCGGCCCTCCCCCACCGCCGACCTTCCCCCCCACCGCCCGACCCACCCCACCCCGGCAGCATTATTACCAAGTTTCGTATGCAGCATGTTATAGTCGCCAAAGGACGAAGGCTTCTTCTTGGCTGGCGTTCGATACCGTCAGAGTTTCCGAGACCGTGATATCGCCTCATCCAATCCGTGACACCTGTTTGCACTGGCTGCAGATGCATTTGTAACACTATAATAGCATACAGTATTGTTTTCACTTGCACCGTGGTGCTGGTCAGGTTGGGACACTCAGAGACAAATTTGTGTCCGCAGAACTTTGAGAGAGATAGAGAGAAACAGACAGACAGAGACAGACAGACATACAGAAAGAGACAGAGAAAGACAGAGAGATACAGAGACACAAAGAGAAAGAGAGAGAGGTACAGATCGAGGAGAGACAGACAGACAGACAAAGACAGAGACAGAGAAAGAGACAGAGACAGAGAGACAGCACACAGAGAGACAGAAAGAGAGAGACAGACAGACAGACAGACACAGAGAGAGAGAGAGAGAGAGAGAGAGAGAGAGAGAGAGAGAGAGAGAGAGAGAGAGAGAGAGAGAGAGAGAGAGAGAGAGAGAGAATATTACTAATAATAATTTTCCTTTGTTCAACAATCCGGCAGCCGGTTACAATCTATATTAATAAAGAGAGGATTCTGTCTGTCTGTCTGTCTGTGTGTCTGTCTGTGTGTTTGACCGGAATGCATTTCGACAGTTTTTGACCTTTTCACTCCAAACCTTCACTACTCTCTCCGTCTCGGCGTCGGACACCCAGTGGAGGGGTTGGCGATTCTCTATAACCATGGGGGCCAGGGTGGGGGGCGAAACCCCCCAAATTTTTTTCAATAAAACGCAGCTATTGATTTCAAACTTTGCACCTAGACAGAGGGCCATCGGAACCACCCAGTGGAGTTGTTGGCGAATCTCCCCCACCATAGGGGCCACGGTGGGGGCAAAAACCCTAAGTTTATTAAACACCTTTTTAAACGCTTGCATGGTCATTATATGCAGCTGATGTAAATGATCTTCCAATCCGCTTTGCTGTAAAGTCTTACTATAATTATAGTCAACTAGCTGAACCCGGCCACGCGTTGCTGTGGCTGAAAAGAGCATTCAACCATCCCTCCCTACCTCCCCCTCCCCAACCCCCTCACCCACCCCTCCCCTTCCCTCTGCCAACCCTCCCCCTTCGCCTGCCCTTCCCCTCTCCTCTCCCTCCCCTCCCCTGCCCATCCCCTCCCTCCGCTCCCTCTCCAACCCCTCCCCACCCCCTCCCAACCCCCTACCCCTCCCCCTCCCCTCCCACGTCCATCGCTCCCCTCCGCTCCCTCCCCACCCTCTTCGTCCCATTAAACCCTAATTTCACGGGTGGCGTACAGGTGGAGAGGTCAGAGTGTGGTGGGGTGTTGTCGGGTGGGTGAGTTTGGGGTGTGTTGGTGGAGGGTGTGGGGTGGGGTGGGAGCTGGCTTGGGCTGGGGGTTTGGGTGGTGGGGTGGAGGGTAGGGGTGAGTGTAGGATGGGTGGAGGTGGTAGGTGGAGGGCGGAAGGGGTGGGATGGGGCGGGTGAACGAGGTGGGGTGGACGGGGTGGGGTGGGGTTCGGGGGTGGAGGTGGGAATGTGGTGAGAGTGTGGGGTGGAGGTGGGGTGGAGGAGTGGAGGTGGGGTGAAGGTGAGGGTGTGGTCAGGGTGGGGGTGGGGTGAGGTGGAGGGGTGGAGGTGTGAAGCGGGGCGGGTGGAGGGGTGGGTGGGGTGGAAGCTTTGGGGTGGAGGTGGGGGTGTGGTGAGGATGGGGTGGAGGTGGCGTGGAGAAGTGAAGTGGGGGCGGATGGAAGGGGGTGGGGTGTACGGGGTGGGGTGGAGGTGAGGTGGAGGTGTGGTGTGGGTGGGTGAAAAGGGTGGCATGGGGCGGGTGAACGGGGTGTGGTGAGGGTTGGGAGTGGGGTGAGGTGGAGGGGTGGAGGTGTGAAGCGGGGCGGGTGCAGGGTGTGGGTGAGGTGGGGTGCTTTGGGGTGGAGGTGGGGGTGTGGTGAGGACGGGGTGGAGGTGGCGTGGAGGGGTGAAGCGGGGCGGATGGAAGAGGGTGGGGTGTACGAGGTGGGGTGGAGGTGTGGTTTGGGTGGGTGAAATGAGTGGCATGGGGCGGGTGAACGGGGTGTGGTGAGGGTGGGGGTGGGTGAGGTGGAGGGGTGGAGGTGTGAAGCGGGGGCGGGTGGAGGTGTGGGTGTACGGAGTGGGGTGGGGGTTTTGGGGTGGAGGTGGGGGTGTGGTGAGGATGGGGTGGAGGGGTGAAGCGGGAACGGATGGAAGGGGTGCTGTACGGGGTTGGGTGGAGGTGGGGTGTGGTTTGGTTGTGGCCTGAGCGGGTCTAATCCTAAATTTCCCGGGCAACGCCGGGTACCCCAGCTAGTGTGCAATAAAAATGCAGTTGAAACAATTTACCGAAGAAGATTTCGATATCCACAGTCTAGAATTATTATAAACAAAGGCTTTTCTACTTTAAGTATACGTTTTGTTTGTTTCTATATGTGCACTTGTTTTATCGCCCCTTCAAGATTTCTACTCAGAAGCGCTCCCGACTACAGCGCAGACACTGAATCGGAGTTTTAGGCCGAGAAATAATTGCGAGTGAAGAACTTGTCCGAGGTCCTCACGAAACGGCTTGAGGTGGATTCGAACCTCCAACCCTCCGGCTGCAAAGCAACGAACATACTCATTACTCACTACACCACCACCGCGCCTCATTGTGATCGTGATCTCATTGTTCTTGTAGAGTTTTCGTTGTTCGCGATGGATCCGAAATTGTTCGGAGTGATTCTGGTGACGACGATTGTCTTCAGCTTGTCGTCTGGTCACCGGTCGGCGCACTATCCGTCCGCTGCTTCTTCTTTTCATCGATTCCTCAAAGCGAAAAGACTCGTCGATGGTATAATTAATTATGATTATTATACAGAAGACCGTCAATACCACATGATAATATTCATCATAGCCACTCATCTATTTATATCCTGTGTAGCCTTCATTCCATCTCACTTAACCAGACGAACAGTATATAGCCTACTAATTAGATGCACAATCATATTCATGATTCATCCTCGAAACAATAGGTTTCATAAACATCCATGATCCATATACATCTGCATTTCAAATGCAGAACGGCCAAACGTTGAATGCAGTTGACTCCAGCGGCGCCCGCAGGCGTATGCACTTAAAAAATCCTGGGGCGCCGCTGGTTGGCCCTACAGTTTATACGCACAGACCAATTTCTATTTCTGCGAAAGAGAACAGGTTTCTTGGCGTTAATGCAAGCATGATCATTATAATGAGTATACAGGGTGCGCCAAAAAAGACCCCCCTATGTTTTTTGCCAATATTTTTGCCAAAAGTAAGAATTTCGAAATGAAATTTCACAGTCTTAAAGACAATTCATATTTACACATGGTGGTCGGATTTCATCAACATATTTCAAACAGTACAAAAGTTTTACCACTTTTAGTGAAGCCACCCACCGTTTTTTGACGTTTCAAAAACCCGACGCAACAAAAAGTAACAAAACACCAATCTAATTATTCTGGTCAATATCTTGGCCAAAAGTAAGAATATCAAAATGAAATTTTACAGGCTTAAAGACAATTCATATCTGCATATGATGGTCAGATTTCATCGAAATATTTCGAACCGAACAACTTTAGATGTGAATGAAATACAGAACTCGCAGACAATGTGCACAATTGTGCAGCGCATAATAAAATAGGTCTAGGTCTAGGCTACATGTCTATGGCGGAGAATAGGCCTAATGTTTAGAACCTTAGACTAATTTAAAAGATATATCAGCAAAACATCGTATACAGATATATCCTATAGTCTATAGACTTAGACTTTATCTTAGACCTCAGTCCTTCTTCCTGTGCAGGACTTGACATCGGGCGACGCAGGCTATACGCACGCAGCTTCTCCATTCTATAGACCTCATGACTAAAGAATAAATTGTGCGAAGTGGCGAGAGCGTTATTTAAGAGGCGAATGATGAAGGACGTTGATGCTGCATGGGAGTTGTTGCAATGTTGCTATTGTTCGGAACAGGTAATCCTTGTCCAGATGCCGAGAAACCGTTTCCTTGTAAGTCGACTCCGACGTGCATTCCAATGGGATACCTTTGTGACGATAGCGTTGACTGTGAGGACGGATACGACGAGGATCCAGAGGTCTGCACTGCAGGTAACAAAATGTAATCTCATTCGCAGGAGAGTAGCCATAATGGAAAAAATTGACTGAATTATACGATGTCTGCGTTGTATGAACTAACTCAATCAAGTCTCCTAATCAGGTATGCTTCGACGCCGTCTGCAGCGTGCTATGAAGAGGAAAACACAAAAGCGTAGTATATATAGTTATATATACACACAATATGTATATATATATACAATATAGGCATAAAACCTGGCATATGACAGGCGCATGTGTTGCTTAGATTTATGTGATTCCGAATCGAGATTCCTAATTCTCGTCTGCATGCAGAAATAAAAAAATCGCCTGCAGTGTGCATCAATATACGTTCCACTCTCTGCATTCAAGGATTATACGTCTTGAATATATAAGGCCACATGCTAAATGTGTTATTAGGCGCCATATAGGCTATGTAGGATGGTTAGCTTTCAGAATAATGTACAATTATTTTGTGTTCAACCAAGCTAATCAGCGAATTGTTGGCATGCAGACTGCGTGTCAGGTATAACGAGATTTTGAGTCGAAAGGACGACGGACTAAGTAATAGGACTAATAAATTCAATTCAGAAATAATTCCAAACTGTTGTTCTTGTCTGCATTCTGCATTTCTGCGCCTTCTGCTGCGTAACTTTCGTTTTGCATACTTTGCTTCTGATGAGCATTGAGCACATGAGCATTGTCTTCTTGAAGGCCGATATTTTATGCAGACGCTGCAGTATAGGCATCTTTTGTACAACATCAGGTCTGTCATTCACGGGAGATGATTTATATCAGATAGTTGGAATTATTCTTGCCATCGTGCGCTGTCCCACTCCCACACACACACAATAGGTCTACTGGTTATTTTGTCCTTTTTCATGCACATCGTTTCACCAAAGTTTGTCATACAAATTAACTCCCAAACTGGACTGGGTTTCCATACTGTTTACGTTGCTATAGATTCCTTTCATTTATTCAATGCTTGACGTGGTCGGCTACGTAAGCTGTCTGCCAATGTCTTTTATACTGTAATCCAGCTTTCATTTAAGAGAAAAATTTATTCATCCAAATTCGACTTAAAAGAATAAATTAATAGGCCTACACTCGCCAATCGTATTTCTATATAGGTCCAAAGGAAAAATATTTTCACTAGTAGAAAATAATTTGTGCAAAAATTATTCTTGCCAATCCAATATAGATCTATATATAGGCCTACTTAGTATTCTACTGAGTGTCAGTGGCATCAGATGTTTTGCGGAACCAATAATATTATTTCTTAAACTTTAGCGTAGTGTCGACCGGTTATTTTGTCATAAAACGAATATAGGTTATATAACATCCTGTCCTGAACCTGTAGGCCTAATGGCATTTCCATTAATATTGTATGTCAAATTAACGAATATAAAATGCAACAATACGGTGGAGACACCTGTCGAATGATATATATTCGTTTTATGACAAAATAACCGGTCGACACAACGCGACAGTTAACAAGCATAATGTAGAGCTATCGCAGCAGATTAAAAGCCTAGTAAACGTTTTTATACAGCATCCGTGTTATGATGATATTTTCCAGCTCACAGACCACCAGTCGAAGACATCCTGAACTTTCTGGAATCTACAAAGAGCTGGATCATGGATAAGATCTTCAGCGGTCAAGACATTTCGCAAGTCGCCCATGGATTGGTCGGTGAGGACCATAATTATTATTATATTGAAATGCTATAGGCCCTACGTATTATTATCAGAAGCATGTTTAAAAACATGCAGAATCATCGCATTTTCGGATCACTGCTAAAATAATATAATGAGGTCTGACTCGATCATCTGTTACAGGGTGGTTTGAAAATTCGTTCATCACTGTTTACGTTTAGTTCTTCCAGAGGTTTTGCTTCATTTCCAACTTCCTTTGTGTATTTCTGATTTCTTTCGTTCGTGCATTTATTCGTTCAATCATCTTCATCCGATTGTCTTGTGTCTATTTATTAGTTCGTCATTCAATCTTTCGTTCTCTATAATATAGTTTATACTATTTCCTTTGGTTCTGCTCGGTCCCTGCTCAATTTCATCCGTTAGATCGAGTAATAGGTTGGAAATGATGTCAAATAGTTCAATAGCATTCTTCGAAATCCGGCGTCAAAATGTACTATTATAGGCTACATCTATCTATCTATATGTAATTTATATAGCGCCACTTCAAGAATTATACATGATGCAATCGTTCACTTTGCAGGGAGACATTTAATGATGAATCACGAGCCTAGATCTATATAGGAGCAATTGAATGTCATGCTGCGTGTTGCGCATATTCCGTGTTTGTGCTAAGTAATTTGACAACAATTGTTTAAAGGCATGTATCTAAGGACCTATCCTTTAACCTTCCTGGCTTGAAGCCGTGACATGGCCTACATGTACCGGTACAGCGATTGGACTCATGAACCCGTTGGCAGAGTAGAATGCAATGCAAAAAATTTGATGCACCGTGCACACCTCAATCATCCATGAAAAAGTCTCTCATACATGTAGGTCTAAGTTTATACCAATTTTCTGGACCAATCAACGTTATCGAATTGTTGTGAATGTCTCATATGTTATATGCAGATAATACAGACCTTATCTTCTGTGATTACCGGTATCTTATAAGTCTTCTTCTTCCTTTAATGAACCCTCTTTTTCTCTTCCTATCATAATTTATAGATTCTTACCATGCTCTACCACAAGCGCTATGCAAGGCACATGGAAAGCATTACATTCAAATGTTTCAATACTATATTGTATACGCAACTGCATTACGCATTGCATACAGTTTACATGCAAGTGTGACTTAAACAGCGTGACAGTGTACAATAATAATTGTTGTGTCGTTACATGGTATACACAGTGAGTGCAACAGTCGAGGACTACCGTAAGCGACTCGGTCTGGCCGAGGACGACATGGGCAACCTTCGAAGTGCTCTGAAGGCCGTCAGTGACGGTGACGAGGGAGCGATGACCGTGCTTGGCATGCCCCCTTCCGCATGGAACGAAATCTCTTTCATGTTCGGAAAGCTCATCAAGAGCGGATTCGTCGCTTGAGACGCCACCATCATCGACCGCCGTTAGAGGGCAGAGCAGAGTCGATTTCTGAATGCAACACTTCAGCGAATATGGGTTGGAACGGAAGAGGAAACGTTGACAACATTCTACTGCATAGTAATAGTTGCTTAGTGTCTTTTAATTATTGGTCCATTATTATACTCTAACTGTCTAACATTACACTGTAGTCTAATTATTAGAAATCAAACTTGAATGTTGAGTATTTAAAGCAAACGCATCTAAATGACTTTATCAGCTTCTTGCTTTAGTTGTAGAGATCTATATGATTAATTATGAGCATATTTTGCGATTACGTTGGATGTGTACAGACAGAGAAAGTTTGTGTATTATTATGAAACATTGTTCCTAGAACTTCTTTTGTTGTTTTGCTGACTCACAGTCATCATTTATTCATCAAAGAAAACTTCGTCGTCATCATGATCATCATCATAATCGTCATCGTCATGATCATCGTCATCATCATTATCATCGTCATCATCATCGTCATTGTCATCATCATCACCACCACCACCACCACCACCACCACCACCACCACCACCACCACCACCACCACCACCACCACCACCACCACCACCACCACCACCACCATCATCATCATCATCATCATCATCATCAGCAGCAGCAGCAGCAGCAGCAGCATCATCATCATTATCATCATCATCATCATCATCATCATCAGTAGCATCATCAGCATCATCATCATCATCATCATAATTTGATGGTGTCTTCGAATAGTGAAGAAGTGTTTCCGCCATGCAAACATGATTCTTAGACATCTTCGCCAGGTGGCGATGGTAGTGACCGTCTACTCGCCAGGTGTCGAACACGATGTGCGTCACAGGAGCAATGTCCTTTTTGGCCTGCCTAAGGTTCGGCTAGCTCTTCTGCAATCTGTACTCAATGCTGCTGCTAGGCTCATTGCCCGTCTTCCTCGATTTTCCCACATGACTGAACAACTTCACTGGCTTCCACTCTCGGCCCGTATACAATTTAAAGTCCTGATTTTAGTCCTTAAGTCTCAATTGGGTCTTGCCCAGAAGGATCTGTGTGATCATATACTTTGCAAGTTGAGAGAGAGTCGCTTCTACGACTTATAGTATCAGAAAGAACCAATTGATATTGTTAGGCTACAGGCACCAACCAAATTTAATACGCCACCAACTCCCAGAAGAGAATATAATTGCAATTGTCAGTTATGGCCAAGGACTGAACCTTGCGACGTGTCATGATTTGATAAGTACGTGAGACAGTAAAAGACCTTACTTACGTTTTGCACCATGCATGGATGCACGAAGAGACAGTCAAACACTTCTCTCGTTTTCGAAAAGTAGGCCTATAATTATAACGTTCACTTGACAAGTTCTCATATGTGATGTCGAAGCTACTCTATCTAGAAGCCCGGCTGAGTGGTCCATATCGAAATAACAAGTCAAATTCGTGGACGGAATGAAAAGCAGGCATATGAAGAGCGAGTAGAAGACGAATGGTAACAGACAAAGAAAGAGAGAGATACACGGAGAACGAAGGAGAACCTTAAGGATACTGCAATACATCAGATACATGAGCAGATGAACGGCATACGAGCATACATATAGTATGACAATCGAAGGTGTAGGCTATACAGAGACAGAGCCTCACAGAGGCAGAAAGAGAATATATAAACACACATAGAGAAACAGACAGACATAATTATATGCATACAGAGACAGAGACATAGACAGTGAGAGAGACGAAGGCAGAGGCATCGACAAAAACAGAGTGACAGAGAGACAGACAGACAGACAGACACAGATACATACACAGACACACAAAGATAGAGAATGGCATGCATTGTAGTTTTACCCTTTGCAGTGTATAGCCTAATATGAAGCAACTTACATGCTCAGTGTCACGATAAGAAATATAGATATAACATAGCGACTAGGTAGGCATAAAATTATGTTGTCACCAGTTGCACTGCAGTCTGCATAATTATCCCTCTACAGGCTGCTATATAGAAACCACCAATAATATAATACATACTGGTATATTATAATAAGCTGACATGTATAATTGTATACTGTGCGTTCTCGACTTTCTCGTTGTAACCGGTGGACATCAAAGTTGTTCTTCACCACTTTACATCGTCATCACTTTTTCACTGTTACACTTTACAAAGTTTACATACGATGGCGCACGATGATGAAGTTGCTGTAGGCCTATGCCATTAATGAGGTGTCTACATATGTAGGGTCGACATCAATGGTCCTGCAATGCGTGCAACAGCAATACTATAGACACTTATAAGTTATAAGATTCTCATCTACAGCTAGCACTTCACTGTAGGCAATATTGTGCATTCGAAATAGAGACCACACTGCTCGCTATAGGTTTGACTGTATACCAGAAAAGCACTTCAACCAAGCAATAGTGTCTGTCCGAATCAAAGATTCGAAGGACATGATGAGACAGATATTTCTTAACCGGCAGAATAGAATGATAAGGCTTCTCTTGAATGCCGCCTTAGTGTATAGTGGAATGGAAATGCTCCAACAGTTTAGGCATCTTCGTCGAAACCTGTAAAGTGTAAACTCAACTTGAAGCAGTGTTCAAGAATAGGTATACTGGAAATTGTCCAGTATATGTCGGCATATTATAAGTTGAAGTCTGGGGCAGAGACAGAATGATATAGGGTATACTATGCAACTGCATGGAGAGTCCTTGCTTCACCTTTGCAGATATTGGATTGACACTGTCTTTGCATCTCTATATAGTCAATGGTCATCAATGTATTATATCATCTTATATATTTTCATCATCGAACAGAGAGTCCACGCAGCTGCAGAAATCACAGAGGGATTTGTCCAATTTGCACAGAGAATAATATAAGTATATACATGTAGGCTATATATGTAATTATGTATAGCAGTAGAAAAGGTCAGACATTCATTTGGATTAGACTTATATACAGATCAATAAATGCGACTCTGATGACCTCTACACTCTGCAGTCTACAACAACAGTCTGTCGCACACATAATAGTAGAAGTGCACAACTGCAGCACATAACATGCAGCCATACACCAGCAGCAGCAGCAGCAGCTGTTGCCTCGGGAATTTGCCATCGCATGAGAGACGCCAAATGTACACCGACCAATTCTATTGATCGATGGCACTCCTGCAAAAAAGCCGATGGCTGAAGACCCATTGACTGCAGTAAGCCATCGAAATAAGTAAGAGTGTCTTGTTATCATACATGTATATACGAAACATGTGACTGCAGGACAGCAGCCTCTTTTGCGTAACGGTCATACATTGACCATGCACTTGCCCTGCCTTCATCACTCGATATAATAGAGGATTTATTTGAGTTGCTATAGGCCTATTGTTTCCTTGTAATTTAATATAATTATATTCGTCACAGTTTACGATTCCTTTATCATGTCTCATTCGGTGCAGTGCTTTACCCACAGAGCTACACATGGGCGCGGTGGTATAGTGGTGGTGTCGTTGCCTTGTAGCCGGAAGGTTCGAGGTTCGAATCCACCTCGCTGCGTAAGGACCTTGGGCAAGTCCTTCACTTACAATTGCTCAGCGCTTCGGCGTGAAACTCCGATGCAGTGTCCGCTCTGCATCGGGAGCGCCTCTGAGTAGAGAGAGCTTGAAGGGGCGCTGTAACAAGTGCACATACATGTACAACCAAACAAGCAAACAAAGACGCACATCAACACTCTTTCGAGTCATCTCCTTTTTCTTTATACATATAATATATTATAATAATTATATTATGACTTGCATTGATTTCTTCCTTTTTCTCGCAACCTTCTCTCTGTCGTCGTTGTCGTCGTCGTCATATCTAATGTTTATTTATACCGAAGCATCTCCGTCATTCTCATTTTCTCTTCTGCTTCATCCTCTTCCTTCTTCATCCTTTTCTCCTCTGCTTCTTCCTCTTCCTTCTTCATCCTTTTATCTTCTCTTCTTCAGGCGGCTTAGCCATAATTGGATTCCGATGGCGAATTGGGACGTTGATGCATTATACATACTGCTGCAGGTCAATAAACCTCAGACGCAGTCTCGCAGCTGCATATATCGACGGCACAGCGGACACAAAGGCACCACTAGCCCACTCACTTACTCACTCACTCACTCACTCACTCACTCACAAATTGTCACCACCCATTCCCAATGGGAACCACATTCACACACCAATACACCAATACACCAATACATTAGTACACCTATCCACCACCACCTCACCACCTCCCAATTACAACGACCTGATTCGGCTTGCATGTGAGCAGGGTGAGAATTAACGGGGGGCTTTGTGGGGTTCACCCCCTATATTTTATTTTTCTTAAGACCAAATAATAAAGTCCTCACCCCAAGCCAACATAAATCACCGTCTGACCCCATCAGCTAATTTTTTCACAATTCTCATACTGCATGTGCGATAGAGCAGTAAGCCGAGTACAGACTGAGTTGAGCTGTGCTTCTATATTATTATTATCTCTAATGCATTCCTGCGGTGACTCTGTGCTGCAGCTCCATGTATTGATCGATATAATGATCGATCCATGATCCATTATATTATTATTCATACATTATTCATACAGCTGCAGTTCATATTATTTATAGATCGAATCCTCTTTCATCATTGCATTATGATTAGGACATCAATCAGACTATACTGAATAAACCGCAATAGATGATCGAATTATTGTTTGATGACCGTTTTAATGTGCGTGATCCATGCGTGACCATGGGTTCATCATGAGTGACCCATGCATGACCATGGGTTCATCCCGAGTGACCCATGCGTGACCATGGGTTCATCATGAGTGACCCATGCATGACCATGGGTTCATCATGAGTGACCCATGCATGACCATGGGTTCATCATGAGTGACACATGCATGACCATGGGTTCATCATGAGTGACCCATGCGTGACCATGGGTTCATCATGAGTGACCCATGCATGACCATGGGTTCATCATGAGTGACCCATGCATGACCATGGGTTCATCATGAGTGACACATGCATGACCATGGGTTCATCATGAGTGACACATGCATGACCATGGGTTCATCACGAGTGACACATGCATGACCATGGGTTCATCACGAGTGACACATGCATGACCATGGGTTCATCATGAGTGACCCATGCATGACCATGGGTTCATCATGACCATGGGTTCATCATGACCATGGGTTCATTATGACATGGGTTCATCATGACCATGGGTTCATCATGACATGGGTTCATCATGACCATTGGTTCATCATGACATGGGTTCATCATGACCATTGGTTCATCATGACATGGGTTCATCATGACCATTGGTTCATCATGACATGGGTTCATCATGACCATTGGTTCATCATGACATGGTTCACCGATCGTTCACAGCCAATCGTGAAGGAAGGAACATAACGGTCGCATACAATCACGTCGAATCATTTTTCGATCATTCTTTGTTTGCAGCGTTTGTGTGCACCTCTGCAGCGTCTCTGCACTTTGTCCAAAATATTCAATCAACAAGTATGTAGATCTATTATTTAGGGCACCAGCGTTAATAGAAACATTGAAGCATCGGTTCATACAATGTAGGTGCAGTATATTAACTGGCGTGCTCCGACGTACACACATAAAAACACATATATGAATAGACTACATGAATACATGCATGAATATACATGTAATGTACAATACATGTATAATTTGTATATGCACACACACACACACATGCATGTAAACAGACGAGCGTAGGTATACATACATACTTAGGCATGAATACAGAATAATACACGTACGTATAGCACCAACATGCATGCGCAAACATACATACGTACGTACATACGCACATCCATTCATGCATATATATGCATATTGCATACATACGCACATCGGCGCATGGAAACATCGTACGTGCATTTACCTACCTATCGGCGGACCGCATAATAATTGCGCACGCAGGTAGACGTGTCGACAGACGTGTATACATTCAGTGGCAGCCATCGACAGACGTCTACTGCAGTGGGGCGTAGGGCGAGAGAGACGTACGTACGCCTATATACTATCTAAACAAAGATATGGTCTACGCACAATTTCCTATTTATTGTTGACCTTCGGCTATTCTTGGCATCAAAAGATACCAATTGCCTGCCATACTGGATCAAGGTATAGCCTAAGAATAGACATAGAGGTGAACAAGCGATTAAGAGCGCTGCAGATGAGATACAGATAGAAAAGGAGAGAAGAGGATAGAGATAGGGAGATAGATATACAGACAGGCAGACGGACAGGCAGACAGACTGCCACATAGAGGGATGATAGCAGAAAGGAAGAAAGAGAAGAGGGAACAAAGGGAAGGAGGAAAAAAGTGAGAAGGGCGTGGCAGTGAAGAAAGAAATCTATCAGACTTCTCTTATCTTCGATGGTTGTAACAAAGAGGTCTGCAATCTCTGCACGCATTCTGTCTATCTGTCTCTCGCTGTTTTTCGTCGATGTTTTCGAAGCAGATCACGACAGCTGCACCGATAAAATACTTAGACGAAAACTGAAGATTATGAAATCCACTGATTGATTATTGATTGATTATATTATTGATTGATTATTGATTGATTATTGATTGATTATTGGTTACTGCTGGAAGCGAAGAAGAACAGAAGCAACTGAAAGCAAGTTAAAAATTGATAAATATCAATTATAGGCTGCTGAAGCCTAGAGTAACAGAAAGCAACTCAACGGTAAACTAGTTCTTCGTCCTAAAATGTTGGTCCTGCGCTGCAGATCCTTTCGTCCAACAGCGATAAGAACTAACCGTGAATCACAATTAGATGATACAGTGTATACGCAATGGATACACATGGGCGCCCGTAGAAATTTTGCAGGGGGGGCAAAACACAATGGTCGCGATCAAAGACTTTTTGCAAAAGCCTGCAAAACGCAAAGCAGAAAATTAAAAACATGGGTCTTTTTCATATGGGTTTCTAAGTGTAAATTTATCAGTTCCACCCTGTTTATCATTAGTGTGACTGAATAGTGCCTTAGTGCGAAGAAATTGACTTCTGCATGTCAGTCTGAAAGACAAGCAAACAAGCAGACAGACAAACAAACAGACAGACAGAGCGACACTAAGAAAACGGAAAGACAGTTAGAAAGACAGAGTGAAATAATAACAAACAGCTATAGGTATAGACAGAGACAGAGACAGAGAGACAGAGAGACAGAAAGCTAGACAGGCAGAGCAGCATGGAGTCAGACATTCAGTTAGACAGAGCGATACCGAGGTAGAGAGAGAGACCTAGCGATAGACAGCGGCATAGAGTGAGAGACATGGCAATAGACAGAGGTAGAAAGAGAGAAACAGTGACTGGGTGACCTCAGCATTCGGGCGCCGACACGCGCCTTTGCACTCTTCTTCATCTTCTTCTTCAACATCATCTTCTTCTTCCTCTTCTTCTTCCTCCTCCTCTTCTTCTTCTTCTTCTTCTTCTTCTTCTTCTTCTTCTTCTTCTTCTTCTTCTTCTTCTTCTTCTTCTGCTGCTGCTGCTGCTGCTGCTGTGGCGTTGAATGCGTCGAACGGAAAGATTGATGGCGAAACAAATCGACGACGACGAAAACGAGGCCGTTCACATCTCACGTCAGAGCAGAACCGTTTGACGTCATATCCGGTCGAGGAAAAGCCGAAATAGCTACAGAAACCGCTGTTCTTATAACCGTTCATCATCATATTAACAACAACAACAACAGCAGCAGCAGTAACAGCAGCTGCATCAGCAGCAGTAGCAACTGGGTCGCGAGATGCCTGGATGTCTTCGTCAGCCGCATGTATATACTCGACGTGCAGAAGGCAAATCTATGGCCTCTATCTACGTCATCATCACCAGCATCACCATCATCACCATCATCACTATCATCATCATCATCATCATCATCACCATCACCATCATCACTATCATCATCATCATCATCATCATCATCATCATCATCATCATCATCATCATCATCATCATCATACGATAGACACGCCTCCTTACAATGTATACATACGCGTGCACTATGCATGGTGTTGTTGCTATGGAAACAGTGGATGATGGGCGAAGCATATATGCATGTATATATATATATATATGAATATATATATGTATATATATATGAACTGAGAATCGACTGAAGCCTTGATTGACCGACGATGAAAATGAAAGAGACGAAGAAGAAGAAGAAGAAGAAGACGAAGAAGAAGAAGAAGTAGAATATGATATCACATCAGATCAGCAGAGATGCTGATGAGTCAGAGAGAGAGAGAACCTGGAAGCTGGAGATGATGAGCAGACGAAGCAATGGCACCAGAGCATCATCATCATCATCATCATCATCGTCATCATCATCATCATCGTCATCATCATCAGATGATGGATGCTCCCTTCCCTGCCTCAGCAGCAGCAGCATTTCACCTGATGTATATATCTGATCATATATGACCAGATGAGTCAGCTTCTTATACTCAATGTACCGATATATACTGCGCTAGAGGTAAGACCAAGACCTTCACTCACTATATCAGACCACAAGCAAGCACGTATATACATGTACGCGCATATACACGTGTATATATACATATATATATGTATATATACGTACACGGTACACCACAGTTGCATATAGTTAGATACATGCAATTGCTAATATTAATTATATTCATATGGTTTGTATAACCGTTAGGCACATACATAGGCGGACATGGTTCTATATAGTCTTGGGAGTCAGCGTAGACTTCGCATAGTAAGTTTGTCAAGACTTAGTGCAGAATATTGTAAACTATCAGCCTTTGCTATGACGGTCATTCGTTCTTCCATGGGCAACAAAAACGATTTTGGGGGAATCGATGCTAGAAGGGAATGTATTCAAATGTATTTAACGAGTTTTGAGCGATGGCTCTAGCCAGGGCAGGCGATATTTTTTAACTCTTTGAAGCTAGCATTGAAATGCCAGGAAGAACGGAGCTGCAAAAAGTTGAGACCGTATAAACCAGGGCATTTGTAAAAAAATCAGGGCCATAATTGCGCCGGAGGGCCATATTGTGGCTGTGACGGCCAGACGAGCAAAAGTAAAGTGAATATGCATTCGCTGAGTGACAGATTTGAGTGAACACAGGACCTGAAATTGCTAATTATATAGCGCTGCGTTGTATGCGGCAGAGACGCCAAGATTGTGTATATGCAGAATTCAAAGCACTTCAGTTGTTCAGTTGCTGTGCTATTCTATAGAATGGGGAAACTCGGTAAGACAGTTCACGACTTTATGTAGAGCATGATAAGAAGAAGAGTGTATGCAGCGCAAGACAAGAACAAGGCTTTATGTAGTGTAAGATAAAAACAAGACTTTATGTAGTGCAAGATAAGAACAAGACTTTATGTAGTGCAAGGTAAGAACAAGACTTTATAATGTAGTGCAAGATAAGAACGAGATTTTATGTAGTGCAAGATAAGAACATCACTTTATAATGTAGTGCAAGATAAGAACAAGACTTTATAATGTAGTGCAAGACAAGAACAAGACTTTATAATGTAGTGCAAGATAAGAACAAGACTTTATGTAGTGCCCGTGAGCCTCACAAAGCGCTGAAAATTAACCTGAACGCTATAATGATAAGTTAAAAAGAAAAGTCTACATTGTGAATATTCTTATGGCATCACACCTTAAGAATGAATATTCATGATACGATATCTGCCACAGTTATACACTCGCGATATCCTTTGGACTACGTGCCACAATTTTCGTGTTTGCACTGAATGGCTGATGCCTGTTGGTCTGGAACACATTAGCCGAGGACGATTAGAACGGTCAAAGCAATTTATAGAACACCAACAGCTGTCCCTCTTTTATCAGTAGTTCACATGAACCATTGACCTCATATAAATGCAGGAACTGCTTTGTTGTCTGCATAAATATGCACACCTCTATTTTATGTATAAATTATAGGTCTATGTAACGTGTGTGTGTGTGTGTGTGACTGTGTGTGTGTGTGTGTGTGGGTGTGTGTGGGTGTGTTGCAGCGCATCTATGCATTTACGGGAATTATTGACCGTAGCAATTAATCACTTTTCAGCATTTTGTCAAAGATCAAAGAAACTTCAATTTATCCAAGAATGACTATTTATTTAACCAATCGCTTAATATATATAATATATAATTACATGCAAATATATGCACATATATACAATTATACACCTGGTTTAGCACACACACACACACACACATTCGCTTTCTTTTCGAATCGATTAATCCGAATGTTTTGCTGTCTGCTTTATTTGATTCTGCGTCAAGTACTTAGAAGTATTTAGAAGTACTTAGAAGTACTCTTCTCCTGTTCGACTATACGTTGAAAGACTTTGCCCAGACAGTTACATGCTGTAGCTCTGTGTTTCGTGTAAACATTGCGCTTTTTATAGCCTATATATACATAGTCTACATACATATGTAGCTTTACACATACATGTATATGGGCCATGTATATGTTGTTTGTGTATAAATGTGTGTATTGCATGCATGTATTTGTGTGTGTAGCCCGTATAGGCTACAAATACATCTATGTATATACATATAAGTAGGCTATAGCCTTGATTATACATGCATATGTTTATGTTCATGTATGTATATAGGACTGCTGTATGTTGTATGAGGCTCTGTATGTTGTTAGAAGTCGACATGGGTAAAAGTTTGTCATGGAAAAGTTACACTAGGATAATCGGCAAATAATGAGCAATTACTTTCACATGAGCAGAACCGAAACTGGGCAAGAAAACTGTGGCGTAAACAGCAACAACACCAACAACATCAACAACAACAGCAGCAACAACAACAAAAAAGGCAAAGCATGTCGAATCCTTCATTTCTAGCTGTGACTTGGCTGGGAGCGCCACTGTGTAGGTCTCTTGAAGAGACGGTATATAAATTATCGAAATGAATGAATGTCAACTACATGTAGAATCGACTTTCACATCACAAAGCAACAACTCGTTGGTCGTAACATACGCGAGACATATGTGACTGCAGCGAACTCCAGTGCAGATACATAAATACATTACATACATACACACATACATTACATACATACATACATACATACATACATACATACATACATACATACATACATACATACATACATACATACATACATACATACATACATACATACATACATACATACATACATACATACATACATACATACATACATACATACATACATACATACATACATACATACATACATACATACATACATACATACATACATACATACATACATACATACATACATACATACATACATGTTCGACGACTGAAAACTTCGGAAACCGTTGATTGGCATCATTTTAATTCTGTGAGGTATGTCGAGTCCAACAGAAACATCAATGCAATCTATATCATTATTATTATCAATATTATCATTATCATTATTATTATTATTATTATTATTATTATTATTATTATTATTATTATTATTATTATTATTATTATTATTATTATTATTATTATTATTATTCAGAAACAAAATTACTTTCATTAGGCCTATAATATGCTTGCGATTATAACCAATCAACTGCTAGGTATACAGTTCAAGGAGGAAAATGGTCCAATAAAACAAATTGTAATTTCCATCTAACAACTATCAAAACAAATTGTAATTTCCATCTAACAACTATCATTGCCATTCTTCAATAACAATTTTCACATCGAGCCTCTCATTATTTCAATTTTCGTGCAGCAAGTATCGTTTTATCTACATGTATGCACATCATCACAATTCAAGTATAATAAGGTCATCAATCAATCATATGTAGCATTATATAGTATATACCAGCCTCTGTCTCTTCAAAGGCCAGAAAATCGTCCAACTATCGTTATTCATTATATTCAAGTATAATCGTTGACAGCACTAAAATTGCATAGCAAAGGCATGATGCACCGAAAGCTCGTATACACATAATATTACCTATATAATGTAATCTGCCTACAGTTCGTGTTATTCCAGCTGAGGCTTGAAGGCAAAGGCATGTGGTATTAGCTTCGTAATTGGCACAACAGATGATATGAGCGACAATCATCATTTTATAATACACAACCCATTTCCGCTCTTTTTCTAAATAATTGACATTGCCACAGATAATTAATCAGGTCATAAAATATGAGGTCGCAGCTATGATACTCGCATCTCTCGTCTGACTGCATGGCGCCATTTTAAGTTTGCAGACTTTGAAGTTTCTCGTGTTTACAGTTTCGTGCATAACAGTGAAACAAATTTAACAATAACCAAATCCATCTTTCTAAATTCAACAGCAGAATTGACTGTGGGCCTAATAATAATAATTAACCGATATAATTATCAATCAACAGTTCGCATTAATTACAACTGACTCATCGCATTAATTACATCTGGCTCATCGAATTAATTACATCTGACTACTCGCATTAATTATATCTGACTCATCGCATTAATTACACCTGGATCATCTCAACTAATTAACAATAATCGTCAGCATGGAGGACTTGCATGATGATAATTTCCTCTATTATTAGATGGGGCCGAGTTAATTATCTCCAGCCAGAGCAAGAAGGTAGATTTCCGATATTAATGTTTGTCGTGTGCGTGCACGGTCGTATAAAGAATCTGTAGAAAGTCAATTATTGTTGTGTGTCAAGAGACGACGTCTCCTGCCATTTATCTTCGTTTAATCCATCCCCTTGACCAATTGGAGAGTGCACGGTTGTGAAGGCGTGATCTACTCATGCATGTATCGGAATGCTGATGACGACGACGATGACGCCAGAGTTTCACCGATCCATCAAGTCATCATCACACGTCGTTGATGGATCCATCAAGCCATCATCACACGTCGTCGTTGATGATGTCACACAACCAACAATCAGCAACGACGATGTTGCACGTATACAGTCAGTAGTGGAAGTCTGACTGACTAACAGTAAGTAAGTAAGTAAGTAACTGAATTGACTTATAGGCCTATTGGCGGCGGCGGAGGCGGTGGAATCTCCTGGCAAGAATCGTGTGGTTCGTGACATCGTTGGTTCCAGGCAGTTCCTGTATACATCCATCCATCCGACAGAAGTAGTCTACAGACTCTACAGACTACAGCTGCAGAACCGTAATTATTCCTGTGCAACTGTTGGCTTTGCTCGACACTGATCGTCATAACAACGTCTCGTTGAGCGTTCCTCACCAATGCATAATTATTATTATACGCTTATACCTGGACGGTGTGGCGATTGCGCACGTAATATGGGTGGTCTCCATCATCACACCTGGACGCCGCCCAGGCGACCATCTCTCTGTCCGTTTGTCTGTCTCTCTCTCTACCCGTCCGTCCGTCTCTCTGTCTGTCTGTCTCTTTCTCTCTCTCTCTCTCTCAGACCTGATAGACCGATGCCACTGTTCATCAAACTCCGGCTACAGGCGCCTTTCGAATATCCTCTCTCCTCCTTCTCCTTCTCCTCCTCCTCTTCCTCCTCCTTCTCCACCCGCCCAACCTTCTCCTCCTTCTTCTTATTTCTCCGCTCCTGTTCTTCCTATACATCGTCATAATAATCCATCTATCGTTTGCAAGGAGGAATCGTTGAGAGCTGCTGCTGCAGCTGCTGCTGGTGGTGGTACTCTCCCGTGGTCCGGCAGCAGAGACTGTACACACACATCATGAGTTGGTGGCACCAGAGTTCTATTGTCATCACCTGCCATTGTCTCCATCGCCACCGCCACCGCTGCTGCTGCATCTGTCCCTTCGCTGGCGAAGGAATTCATCGAACTCCGTTTTCCAGTTAACGATGTAATGCGTGCTCCATTCATCGAACTCCAGCTTCCAGTGCCGCTCCTTCTCGCTGATTCCCGCTGCAAATCACACAAGAAAACGACCTTGAAAAGACAGAGATATTGAACTGTAGAGCATGTTCATAAAAGAATTAAGCAATCGACTCTTAGACGTTTCAATTGCAATAATTTCTTAAACGCTCTGAAAAGCTACATTGTACATCACCAAGAAATCTACTGAATTGGAAGTCTATGAAATTATTTTATAGTTTAGCTCTGGAGATGTGGTCGATGTAGTCATGCAATGCAGGTGTAGGCCTAAATTCAGTTGATCATTGATGAAACCATCTCTGACTGACTGATTTTGCAACAGCAGCAGACTTCAATTTCGAAGCAGCAATTTATAGATTTTGAATTTTGTAATACTGTATCTTTATCACACTTATCCCAAGATAATTGCAGATTTACTTGAAAACTATATTACCTGAGGACCTCAGTTCTCAGCTTACTGACTAGTGCCGCAATGCAGCATATAATATTATCAGACAAGAGACCAATTCGCTGGCATTTAACACGTACCGCTCAAGTCTCTCTGTCTCTGTCTGTCTCTGTCTCTGTCTCTGTCTCTCTCTGTCTCTGTCTCTGTCTCTCTCGTCGGTTTCACTCTCTATCAGTCTATTATGGAAGCCTTTTTTAAGACAGATGCACTCAGTCCCTTAATAAGATTATTGATCTGCCCGTTTGCATAATTATTCATTGATTTGCAGATTTTATCTCGCGCATGCATTACTCAACTCCTGCTCCTCCTGCTCCTCCTGCTCCTCCTGCTCCTCCTGCTCCTACTGCTTCTCTTCTCCTCCTCCTCAGTGCGTTTGCAAGCGGTTCAATAAAGTACATACTTACTTACTTACTTAACACGATCAGCATTCTAATGAACTTGCAGAAATAACGGATAAAAAGCGAATAGGAAAATGACGAAATGAAACTCGATCCATATTAATTATGGATTAATTTTAATAAATAATTAGTCGCATCATATCAATCTCGACATTTCTTCTTTTTATGTATGCTCATGATTTGCGTTTGTCTCTTCGCATGGCTGCCGTTGTACATGTCAATCTGTGTCCTTATATGTGACACTGGTGCCAGTCTTCCTGTCTGCGTAATTATATTATTGTCTTCGGCGATGACGCTTCGACTGAGATGTATGTAAGGCTTGAGGAGCAGAGACAACGAAAGTGATGGCGTCAATTAGGTCGACGTCTGGCCACGCCCATTCCTCTGATCCTCTCTTTTCTTCTCCTGATCCTTCTCCTGCTCCTTCTCCTCCTGCTTCTCCTCCTGCTTCTCCTCTTGCTTCTCCTTCTCATCTAGGTTCTTGCCTGCTTCGCTTTCTCCTCCTGCCTGCTTCTTCTCCTTCTCCTGCTTGCGCCTCTTTCTCCTGCTCCTGTTCCTTCTGCTTCTCCTGCTCCTCCTGCCCCGCTACTCCTGCTGCTTCTTCTTCTCCTCCTGCTCCTACTGCTCCTCCCGCTCCTGCTACTCCTTCTCCTCCTCCTGCTTCTCCTCATTTTCTTCCTTTCTCTCTCTGCCTGGCGCAGAATTCTCGGCGGCGGCGGAGGAGGAGGCGGCCGTGGTGGCGTGGCGCCCTCTCTCCTCGTCCATTGCGGCGGCCAAGGCAAGTCTCTCTCTGTTCGTCAGAGCCACCGCCGCCAATGAAGCGAAATGGCCGCAGCGGTAATCCCTGACGTACTTAGGTATAATTACTAAAACAAGTCTCCAACGGTGTTAACAGATGTAGTAGACATATCCACCCGGCTTTCATTATGGGGTCCACATATACAATGCGACCAAAAATATTATATACTACACACACACTGGCACCTACTGTGCGTGACGTCAGTGTGATGCAAAATGAGCGACATGCTGAGACCCATCAAAAGACCGATTAAACCAACTGACCAAACCGAATGGCCAAACCGAATTACCAAATCGAACGACCAAACCGATTGACCAAACCACATGACCAAACTTTCGCAAACGATCACCTGCATAGAGGCAAACATTCCGCATAACCCGCTTCACCAGATCGCTCAGCTTAGCAGTCTTTCAAATACTTGAATTATTGCCAACACAGTTGAGAGGCCAACATTGTCGTTCTTGCAAGAGAGAAAGAGAGAGAGACAGAGATACATACAGATACAGACAGACAGACAGATAGGCAGAAAAGAGAAGAGAGAGAGAGAAGGGGAAACTTCTTTGTTCCTTCCTTTGTTGCTGTAGTAGGCCTATACTTCACAGAGAGACTTGTATTCTCCAGCATTACTCTGTAGTCTTAGAAGAGTCAGCAGACACGCTTAACTCAGTTAACTGAAGAGAGACATAAAAGACGATGTTGTCTGTCTGGGTTTGGGTATATTGCGCAGACAGTCTACAGAACATGGAGCAGGGTCGGTTATACAGCGGGGGTGAGGGTGGGGCGTGGGACGAGGTTGATATTCCTGGTATAAACAGCGGCTGCTGGGCCTCCCTGCTCATGTGAGTTTGTGCACTGTCTCCAGAAATTCAATTACATTTCGAATAATTCTGCTTACCTGCGTCACGCAGCGAACTCACCTTTACAGTTTAACCCTTTAATGCCGGAGGGTATATAGGATTTCCCATACCATTTACTACCATCTTGGCATTAAAGGATTAAAATAGATCCGAAGGAGACAATGAGAAGATCGGTGAAAGAGGTGGAGGAAAGGGAGGGGAAGAGGAGTAGGAAAAGGAGGGCGAAAAGGAGGAAGAGATAAGAGATTGATGAAGCGGGAAAAACGTGGGTTGCGAAGAAGTAAGTTTGTTTAAATCACTTCAAACTGAGATTAAATAGTTGGGATTTCTGCTCTGTAGTTCCACCGAGTCATTAGTTAAAAGTCATTAGTTGAGAGCTGTTGTTTTTCGTTGTTTAGCTATTTAAGATCTATAAAACCTTCATCTAGCTCCGATTAATTATTAGATCCTAAAAAACCTTGATCCAGATAAAACGCTTCAGAAATGGTAGCTGGATGAAGGTTTTTATAGATCTTAAATAGAAGGTTGATGAATGATAAAACTCTTAAGAAATGGAAGCTGGATGAATGTTTTTATATATCTGAAAAAGTTGTCCGTGTCGTCTATGACTGGACTGTTTTCGCGGAACTGTTTACACGGGCTGTTTTGACGGGGCTGTTTTGACGGGGCTGTTTTGACGGGGCTATTATGACGGGTCACCCTGACAAAATTAATACAAAGAGACTGGTAAAGAGATTAACGCGTGAGGGAACAAGCTCACACTGCGGCAGGGGGTAATTGTCCGCAGGGCCGGATTTAGGCATGTTCAACATGTTCAGCCGAACAGGGGCCCCACACTTTCCACACTTTAGGGGGGGCCCCACGAAATGTGGAAGAAATTTTTTTAAAGGAAATTTCGACGAAACCACTAATTTTCGCGAAATTTCGCGAGATGACTAAAAAAAAAGGTCGTCAACTTTTTTGGCGGATGAAATGGTATGTTTTCCCGAAAACTTTGGCCAGATGACTAAAAAAAAACGTCATCAACTTTTTTGGCGGATGAAATGGTATGATTTTCCCGAAATTTTTCCGGACAGGGCCCCCACAATTTTTTTTCGAACAGGACCTCCAGTGCCCTCCACATTGCTTAATCCGGCCCTGGTTGTCCGGGGGTAATTGGTACGGGGTAGTTGTCCTAGAACCATAACATGTATACCTGTGGTCGCAATGACTTGAGGTAGATATTCGGACCAGAAGGCGCAGTAGTTAGTCCTTGGTCCTCGGCCGACGGCGTTCGCTTGAAGCGTCCGGTCGAGGTATCGTGAGTTCAGCTGAAGGAAATGCTTCCCACCGGGAGTGAAGATCGGCCACTGGATGCTTGTCGTCGATTGTCGACCACCCTTCCGCCGACTGTTCGGATCTCTGCACGTACATGAGAACAAAGAGACATCTTTAATCGTTTTCTCACGCTTTATTCTCTACACATGTACATGTATGATGATGATGATGAGGATGATGATGATGATGAGGATGATGATGATTATGACGATGATGATGACTATGACGATGACGATGACGATGACGATGACGATGATGATGATGATCATATGATGATGATGATGATGATGATGATGACGATGACGACGACGACGACGATGATGATGATGATGACGATGACGATGATGATAATAGTGATCTCATCATCATCATCATCATCGCCATCAAATTCATTATCGTCAACAAGTTTATAAAAAAATTCATCATCATCGCATAATCTACTGTGTTTAAATCACAACTGTTCGGTGGCCACATGTCTGGTTCGATGAAGTTAACATTCTCCTGACGAAGAAAGTTGATTGTATTTCTCGCTGTGTGAGATGGAGCTCCATCTTGCTGCTGTAATGTCCAGTTATGGCGATCACATATCGCTTGAATTACAGGCAGCAAGCCTTGTCTCAGAACATGTCCACAATAGTATTCACTGTTTACTTTGGCGCCTGGTTCAACGAACACAATATTAGTTTTACCCATTCAAGACACACCAACTGATATAAAAGATACCGCGCGGCTGAAATGGTCACGTTCTCGTATGAGTCGAATCTCCTGAACTTACATTTTCTTTGCTTCAACGGAATAAACAATTAACTGGAGTGGCATCGGTGAATGTCTTTTCGTCTGTAAACCAGATGCTTCGTACACTTCTCTCATTAGGAAACCGCTCAAGTAGCCGCCAACTGCGTTGCAAGCGTTTCAAAGTGACATTTTCATTGAGCTTCTGCCCGATCACACGCTTGTACGTTTTGAGTTGTAAATTTTGCTTTGAAATGCGTCGAAATAAATACATCATATAGCTAAATAGGTAAGTAAGTGAATAAGCAAACAATTTAAGCTATTATGGATATAGTCAAACAAGTTTTGATGCAATTATACTACTTTTTACGCGATGTTCTCACTTTTTTTGGCCCACCCTGTATATACAAGAATCGACGGAAACGACCCTAGAAACTAATCAGAAATATTCTACATAATATGTAATTATGTACTCCACTATAAATGCACAAGGCTCAAAAGAGCTTATAATATTATAGTCACGTGTGCTAAGTTATAATGGTCACGTCAAGGACGCATCCTGCAGCGTGCACCTGTTCAACTTAATTAGTATGCCCATTACAAGTCATCGGCTTCATTACTGACTATATGGGCACTACATACATGTGCACTGTGCAGACACGA
This sequence comes from Lumbricus rubellus, assembly GCA_945859605.1. Lineage (NCBI taxonomy): Eukaryota > Metazoa > Annelida > Clitellata > Crassiclitellata > Lumbricidae > Lumbricus > Lumbricus rubellus. Next base: position 43,020,950 of record OX243811.1, on the reverse strand, counting down.
ATAACAGCGGAAAAGGTCGGATTACATATAAATTCAGACATTTATTACTGATTATTAATTTATTATCAGTATAAAAACTACAAATTGCACCGTAGAGATACCCATATATAAAGGTCTACGTTATATATATATATATATATATATATATATATATATATATATATATATATATATATAATGGCCTATATCCTGTGCGTGTATGTATGTATGGGCACTTGTTATAGCGCCTCTTCAAGATTGTTACTCAGAAGCGCTCCCGACTATAGCGCGGACACTGAGTCGGAGTCTCACGCCGAAGCGCATGAGCAATTGCGAGTGAAGGATTTGCCCATGGTCCATACGAGGCGGCGTGATGTGGATTCGAACCTGCAATCCTCCTGCTGCAAGGCAACGAACATACCCACTACACCACCATGCGGGAGGGGGGGGAGAAAGAGATCGATCGTTTCTGTTCTTGTTCTCGCACTTACCCAGTTTGAGCGAAGTTCGTCCAGTAGTTCATCATCGTTCTCGACAGATCTCTTTCATCAGAAGCGAAGTTCTTTCCAGGTTTCAGCGGCTGACCGAACGTGAAGAGCACCTCATCTCCGTGCAGCACTCCCATCCAATCAGGCCACGGGTTCGAACTGTACCTCTGCGTGAAGTAGTACATGTAGACGGTCTGTCCAGCGGTGGCGTAGCTCAGAGCAAACTCGTTGACTGGACAGACGAACTGGAAATCCCCGACGGCTTCGTCGAGTCCGTGGAGGTTTGCGTTGGAGTCGTCTGGATTCAACCAATCCGTGTATTGGAACTTAATGGCATCCATTGCAAACGATGAGTTCAGCTTCTGTGGATACAGAGGAAACGTGTAGAAGAGCTTATCGATGCTTTCGATGAAGTCGGCGCGGGGCATGTCCCTGGCCGTGAGGGTGAGGCGAGGGTAGAGTTCGTAGATGATGAACCACGATCCTTCGTTGAGGTTGCTGCCGATCAGGATTGGACACTTCTTGAAGCGACCGAGTCTGAGCAGAACGGACGGCGACTCCTTCAGGAAGTTCCCGTCCACCACCGGAAGGAAGGGGAACTGGAGGATACCACGTGACACCCACTGATCCTCGATGATTCTCTGCGCTGTCTCCCTTCGAAGGCAATCGGCCAACTGACCGACATCATCCGTCTTGTTGCATCGAATGTAATCGACGGCCAGCTCGATGGACCGCCGCCTGCCCTCCGCCTTCGTCACCGTCGCCCACGGCATGTTGGCCGTACCGCTCTGCAGGATGGCGCGATGGAAGAAGTCCCAGCTGAGCGGCGACAGGAGGTGGAGGCTGACGCTGACGGACCCGGCGCTCTCACCGAACAGGGTCACGTTGTCCGGGTCTCCACCGAACGCCCGGATGTTGCGCTTCACCCACTCGAGGCCGAGTCGCTGGTCGAAAAGACCGACGTTGCAGGGGGCCGTGGGGTGGTCAAGACAAAGGAAGCCGAGCGCACCCACGCGGTACCCGATCGAAACGACGATGACGTTGTGCAGGGAAGCGAGGATTCGTCCGTCGTAGACCTCCAAGGTCGTCGTGCCGCTGTAGAATCCTCCGCCAAATATCCAGATCATCACGGCACGCTTCCTCTCGTCCATCCCTCCACCACCTCCACCACCACCACCACCACCACCGCTGGGCTCCGTCGTATCCGCCGATCCTCTCCTCGGAACCCAGACGTTCAAATAGAGACAATCCTCGTCGACCGGAGTGTTCGGATTCCAGATGTTCGATCCGTCGAAGTCCAATCCGAACAACGTGTCGCTCAGCTGGTGGCACGAGTTCGGCATCGTCGTCGCGTTGAGAACGTCGTCTCTCGGCCACGGCTTCACGGGGACCGGAAGTTGGAATCGAAGACGGTCGACGGGTGGTTCGGCGAAGGGGATGCCAAGAAAGGCATCGCCTGCCACGCCGAGGTGGGACAGGGTGTAGGGCAGACCTCGAAGGCGTCCGCTGTCAATGACCACTTCCGGTTGACCGGAAGGATGATGTGGAGGAGGGGGAGGATGAAGATGAGGAGGACTGTCGAGTTGAACTGGTCCGACTTCTGCGAAGAAACAGAAGGAAAGAAGACAGAGGACGAGGATGAGCAGAAGTGGACGAGGAGGATGATGTCCAGCTGATTGTCTATCCAACAGCAGCAGACGACGGTCCAACATGGCGGCTGCAGCAGTCGGGATACAAGTTCTGTCTCACGGATTCGATTCCACCAACAACACTCGATCCAGCTTCAAAAACAGGAAAGACACAATTAATAAAATAATGATCAGTCGTCAGCAGCTTTTCTCTGGATGAAGAAGCTAAACAGTCTGCGGTCGTCATTCATCCATCACTGAAAGACGACGACCAGACATTGTGATCGTCATACGACAGAGAACAACCGAGATGTCTTTACGATCTAATAATCGGCAGAATCTCATGCATACTATAATGCATAGCCACCGTACTTTGTGTGCTAAGCATCGACCATCTCATGCTTTGAATATAATATTATGTATCATCTGCTCTTTGAAGACACGATCGTTTGATGAAGGCCGACCCTGCCGCCTCTGCCGACCCTTCCTCTGCCCCTGCCTCTGCCCTACCTCCGTATGTCCTTGTCCCTGCCTCTTTCTCCGTTCGTAACTCCTTCCGCCCTGCTGCCTCCTCCTGCACAGACGTATGATCGCCGTATACTTCAGTCAATGGCACAAAATGTCTGATCTATATCCGGGTCTTCGTCGTCGTCGCTTCTTCGTCTGTCCGTCCGCGCATCTTCTTTGATCGTCCATCGATTCCAACTTCGCGCTTGCAACATCAGCAGCAGCAGCAGCAACATCAGCAATACGTTCAGTTTACAAATCAACATCATTTATAGGACAGCACCAGCAGCAGCAGCAGCAGCAGCAGCAGCAGCAGCAGCCGCAGCATCTGAAGCAGCGGCCTCTGGTGGGCAACGACGCCTCGGCTCAATCAGTTGATGATCGACAGACAGACAGACAGTGGCATCGGTAACCACAGAGAAAGGGGAAGAGTGAGACAGACAGACAGACAGACAGACAGACAGACAGACAGACAGACAGACAGACAGACAGACAGACAGACAGCCAGCCAGACAGACAGACAGACAGACAGACAGACAAGAAAGACACAGAGAAGTAGACGCGAACATGGAAGGATTTGATACGAGAGAGGGAGGCAAGCAGGAAGATAAGAGCGAAGTTACATTGAGGGATGCATGTGGAAGGGGGAGGATGGGAAGAGGGCGTCAGGGAGGGACTAGGGGAGAGAGGGCGTCCGAGAGGGACTAGGGGAGAGAGGGCGTCGTATACGGAGGAGAAGGATCGTCGAGTGTTTTGACTGGAGGAGGAACAGAAGTTGGATCGTTGTCGGTCGAGAAGAAGATAATTTGCATATCATTCAGTTGATTAACTTGTGTTGCGCTATACTTACAACCAATCGACTTCTACCTAAAAATAGATTCCTACCCATTTTCCTACTCACTAGCTGCTCAACCTCCCTCCTCATCTACCTCTCCCGTCTCTCACGTTCTGCTCCTTCTTCCCTCTGTCTCCGTTCCTCTGTCCGTCTGTTGCACATCCATCGAGATTCGAGAGGACTGTGTAATGAAACAGAAACACCGGTGGCCAGAATTGCAATAGTCGGTCTGTCGAAATAATGTGGCTTTCCTTAGTGTCGTCGTTATTGAGTGGCCGAACAGACACTGTATACGCGGCGCTCTATAAACACCTTTCATTGCCAGACACTGTCCTCTAGACATTACTGTTGTTCTGTTCTGTCAATAGATTAGTTGTGAATGTTTTGGAAACATAGGAAAACAACCTGGTGCAAGTCGAACAGGAATCAGTGCCGTGTAAGAACGTATGCCTACAGGAAGCATGACGCACGGAAGACAAATTATTCGCTGTTTCGATCATGACGAAATTCACAGGATGTCAGATAATTAAATGTCGATTGCATGAACGCGTCAGCTGTAGGCTATATTCTATTCTACATGTAGCCTAGTTCATATTGATTTGCAACACTTGATAGGAACCAGACAAATGTTTTATCTACGAAGAAGAAAGTGATAATAATTATTGAAGAACCTCTGTGGAACCCTGAGGCAACAACGCATCGACGTCTGCGTTGAAGTCGTCAGACAGACACACAGACACACAGACGGACAGACAGACAGACAGACGCACAAAAAATTATTAAATCAAACAGAGAAGGAGAGTATTAATTTTTTAAAGCAAAACTGACTCCTAAGTTCGACATCAGTCATGCAGTTCAGAATATAGGCTTAGGTCAACTAAGATTCAGCATCCTATACATGTAGAATTGTAGATCTAGGTTAACTAAGAGGACTTAAAGGGTGAACCATAACCGTATACACTATGCAGTGTTACGGTATATCTGAATAGTGAATATGAATGGGTGCCAATAACAGCACCAGCAGGCCATATGAATGTCAGCATTGCTGCTAAAGATCACGATGGTGTATCACTGTATCGGATGCTGGTAAATTATATGGTAATAGATTTCTAGACTTAATTGGACACTACACTTGCGATGTTGAACACAATAATATGATGTGCTTATAACCTAATATATTCAGCACACGTGAATAAGCTGGCGCTCACCACTTAGCTTTAGATTAGCGCTTTGTATGCAAAGTGTGCAATTTACGATGAAGACTAGCCTATTAATCTTGCGAGACGCAGTGGTGTAGTGGATATGTTTGTTGCCTTGCATCCGAAGGGTTGCAGGTTTGAATTCACCTCAAGTCGCCGCGTAGGGACCTTGGCCAAGTCCTTCAATCGCAATTGCTCAGCGCTTCGGGGTGAAACTCCGATTCAGTGTCCGCTCTGCAGTTGGGAGCGCCTCTGAGTAGAGAGCTTGAATTAAGGGGCGCTATAACAAGTGCACATACATACATACATACATACATACATACATACATACATACATACATACATACATACATACATACATACATACATACATACATACATACATACATACAAACATACATACATACATACATACATACATACATACATACATACATACATACATACATACATACATACATACATACATACATACATACATACATACATACATACATACATACATACATACATACATACATACATACATACATACATACATACATACATACATACATACATACATACATACATACATAGTATTACATACATACATACATACATACATACATACATACATACATACATACATACATACATACATACATACATACATACATACATACATACATACATACATACATACATACATACATACATACATACATACATACATACATACATACATACATACATACATACATACATACTTATTGTAAGAGAACAGTGCATTAATAGAAGCGGAAACAGCATTGTCAGCATTGCAAATCTCTCTCTGTCTCTGTCTGTCTGTCTGTCTGTCTGTCTGTCTGTCTGTCTGTCTGTCTCTCTCTCTCTCTCTCTTCCATTCCTTGGCATATTATAGGCCTAGGACTAGTTCTAATTCTCAAATTTCATATGGCTTTCCCTATAGCTGCGAGGACTGCACATAACATTATACATTCGGCCTATATCTCTCCGAAATAATGAGCCTTCCAGACTCGGATTCTACTTTCTATACGTATACAATAATAACTAATAACTGCCAGCATTTCGGTGCACGGCATTAAATGGGTCCACGTGGGAATGTAATTACGTCCTCTTCACGGGTTCTATACATGCATGGGTGCGTCGGCAGAATTCTGATTTTGACATGGCAGCTATTCATGAAGCTTTAATCAGACAACAGCCGATGAAAAAAAATACAATTGACATGACTTTGACAGATAAATAAACGACGAAACGTAGGCTATACATTTACATTTATAGGTGATAACAGGTGCGCTGGCATATGTTACGTCGATCCAATTGCCATAGAGACTGGATACATCATCGCAAATAGTTTTTAAAATAAATAACATTCGCGCTGTAATTGATCGAAACAAACTTCGGATAGGATACGGAATGTTCATGGTCCTGCAGTATAAAAGTAAAGTAAAGTCCTATCCCGTTCCACGAGGAACATAGGGAACATCTCCTTTTCTTGCAGTAAAGGTCCAACTTAATTCGAAAAGTAATTCTTTACGAACGCTGAGACAACTTTTCATGGCTTGCAGGATGGCAGAGCCGTCGATCTAAGACATTATTGAAATTGATTGAAATTGACTGAAATTGACTGAAATTAATCACGAAAAACTACCAAGTTTTGCATGTATCATTTCTAAACATGCAGATGTATACATTGTGTACACGTAGAGACTAGAGACGCACACGCGTATGAAGTATACAAAAGTCCAGGGGAAGATTTCTCTGCAGGCTTTAAAGGTCAGCAAAAGTAAGCGTTCAAGTAATAACAACAGTTACTGCATGATCGTTCTGTTAACGATATTCTCAGAGAAAGTAAATATATCCTAAGAGAAACGATTATTGTTACATTGTAGGCTAATGTAGGGCAATTCTCGTAGTCTGAGACCGCTCTTCTCGAAATATTTACGCGACTGAATGGATTCTGTGTAGCTTTACACAAACCTTTTCTGATGCTCTATTGTGCACGATGAGTGACTCGTATATACATTATGCTCACTTAATTCTATCTCAAGTCATATACATGTATAGCAGGGGTTCTGTATGTAGGCCTGCATGACATAGAGTTTTGTATAGGTTTTCACTTAAGGCCTACACGGACACACACGCACCCAGCGCACGCACTGACTCAGTAGGCTTACAGCACCCGCTAGGCCCACACAATTAGGCCTATACATGTACACACATCAGCCTAAAGAACAACGGACATAATAATACATAAACGTATCTATGCATAATACATATGTGACCTGCTCTGCCAAAAGGAGGCTGTTGGGGGAAAATGCGTTTGTATATTTTTGTCTAAAACTGATAAACAATCACTTCTGTTTGAAATGCAGAAAAAATTATTATTTTATCTTTATTTGTTCCAAAGATATGAATTTTTTAATGTTTTGAGAGTCAAAAGTACAATTTCGAGAAAAATGCATGCGAAGTTTATCATCTTAATACAAACTAAATTCCTTAGCAATGCTTGTTTACTGACAACGTTTATGACTTTAATTGGTAATCTTACAATGGCTATAGGTGAAGTCATGTGTGCAATAGAATCACAATTTTAGGGCATAGGTCAACAATTTTGAGGTCAAGAAATATGACGCAACCAAGGCCACATGTCTAGCACTGCACTAAAAACAAAATGGCGGACAGAATGGCGGCCAGAATCTAAAATGTTCACAAATGGAGTTATGTATGCAGTATAAATATGATTTCAGAGTCTAAATCAACATTTTCGAGGTCAATGAATGCGATGGAAGCAAGGCCACATGTCTAGCACTGCACTAAAAACAAAATGGCGGACAAAATGGCGACCAGAATCTTACAATGGCTGTAGGTGAAGTCATGTATGTAATGGAATCATGATTTCAGGGTCTAAGTCAACATTTTCGAGATAAAAAAATATGATTGAACCAAGGTCACATATGTAGCACTGCACGAAAACCAAAATGGCGGCCAAAATGGCGGCCAAAATCTTAAATGGTCAAAAATGGAGTTATGTATGCAGTATAAATAAGATTTCAGAGTCTAAATCAACATTTTCGAGGTCAAGGAATGCGATGGAAGCAAGGCCACATGTCTAGCACTGCACTAAAAACAAAATGGCGGACAAAATGGCGGCCAGAATCTTAAATGGCCACAAATGAACATCGACAAAGTTACCATGCAGCGCCCTATCACAGCGTATCAAGCTGATTATCCCATGTATCTGGCATCAATATCGTGGCATGAGCTTCTCTCAAAACCAGTGGCATTCGATGCTTTCTGAAAAGAAATTTTTCCATGCAGTCAGCAGATGCTCAGCTTGATCCGCCAGCCGGATGGACGCTTGACACCCGTGCGTGTTGGAAAACAGAGTTTTTGCAGATAATTATAGTGGGGCTACTGCTAGTCCATCAAAGCACCGCCTACTAAACACATAGACCCTGTAGGCAATACGCTGCGGGAAACGTAGTCAATGCAAGACATCTTAACGATGTTTGGGTGGTGGCGCGAATATCAGTAAAGCGGAAGTTCATCCAATTCACGCAACTATGAAGAAATATATTTGCTTTTCATGCCATAACTGGATGTGATGTGACATATGTAGCAGGAATCAACTGAAAGAATGCATGAATAACCTACTTGGAAACTTCTCACTTAATTGCAATTGCCTTTTACATTGGGGACATTCTCCTTATAAGCTCATTACAAAACTGTAAGTTGGGGAAGGCCCATCTTCCATATAGTGATACTCAGACACCATCCTCATCAAGACGGAGTGCGGTGGAAGAAAGCAATCTTTACCATTTTGGCCTGGCATTGGTCCTGCGTCACAGTCATAAAATTATAGAGTTTCTCAACTGCAAATCATGCAAAGTTTACAAGAATAGCATCGAGACCTGTTGCTATCGAAGTGTGATCTTGCCTTGTACAGTTGTACACTTACGTACAATTGCATGAACAGCAATAATGTCTGAATTAACTCTACTCTGCATTCATAGCAGTCAAGTCATGAAACATTGCAACAATTGATAGGACAAGTAATGAAAATTGAAGCATGAAAATTGAGCCAGCAATACTAAAATGCAGTGCAATCATAAGCCACTGAAATTATTTCCACTAGACAATTTCACTGCATAAGCTCAATTAATGGTATGTATATAGAAGATAGAATGTGACTTTCTTGGGATTATTCGATAAAAAACATCAATCTGAAATCATGTCTCTATCACATAGGCTTACATTCAATACACCATTTATAGGCTTTCAAAGCTTTTGTCCACCATTTTGGTTTTTGGTTTTGTGGCAGAGTCACATAATATATTATGTGCCTTTAATTGTATCACATTCCTTGACTGAAACATTTTTCATACACACTTTGGATTCATATTTCCATTAGATATACATAACTTTACGTATAGCCAATTCAAGAACCTGGCCGCCATTTTGTCCACCACTTTGGTTTCCTTACAGTGCTACATGATGGTGATTATGATGATGATGATGATGATGATGATGATGATGATGATGATGATGATGATGATGATGATGATGATGATGATGATGATGATGATGATGATGATGATGATGATGATGATGATGATGATGATGATGATGATGATGATGATGATGATGATGATGATGATGATGATGATGATGATGATGATGATGATGATGATGGTTCTCTGCCTTCGAAGGCAGAGAACCATCATCATCATCATTGGCTTTACGCCCCTGGGAATGAGATGAGTGAGGCGGTTTCCCGTTACCTTCCTCACAGACAATGATGGGTAAGCAACTTGCCCAAGGTTGCTCCGCAGGAGCTTACGCCCCTGCGTCCCACACGTGCTAGCCCGAGATATCTAAATCTCTGAATGTCAACTCCCAGCCCGGGGCTTGAACCGCAGTCTGTTGCAACCAACAGACGTATGCCGCTCTCGCCTACCGGTGTAGCTAACTAGGCCAGTGCAGTGCTACACATGTGACACTACATATGTGACATTAATTCCATCGCATTCTTTGACCTCGAAATTGCTGACTTAGACCCTAAAGTTATGTTTCCATTGCACACATGACTTCACCCATAGCCATTAGTGTGGTTCACAGATACATGGTAAAAAATAAAGTTCAAGCCAGAAACCAAGACTACCTCTCCGTTTGTTAGACCTATCAATAGTATCATTGAGACAAAATTTCAGCTTCCTACTCCAACTAGAAGGCGGTGCTCAACGACTGTGTTACTTTGCATGGGCCAGTGTATAGACGTTAATTGTACAAAATAATGTTTCGAGCATTCATTCCTATACAATCGTAGTTTCTCTCAATATAAATCAAATATTGCTGTAATATGACAATTATACGTGTGGTACTTAAGCAATTGGCCAGTATTAAATGTAAAATTTGAGTTGGCTTGAAAAATTGGAAATGTTAAAAATTGTCAAAAAACATCGTTCAGTCCATGAATGTCGATAGTTCTCGTTTTCTTACTTCAACATCCGATAAAGTCTTTATAATGCAGAAGTCTAAGCAGGCACTGTGAAAACAGCAGATTTCTTTAATGAGTGAGTGGGGACAGCTTTCCTACTTCCCCCGACCACTTGGCTTTTCAACAACATCAGTGATGAGCCAATTGAATTCCTCAAACAACTTCTCACATCTCTAAAACATGCTGTTCAACACTCTGTTGTTGAATTCAGTCTCTGCCTTATTTGTAATCCTCTTTCTCGATCTATTTTTCTGGTGGAAGTGTAAAAAGAAATCACCAATCTTCAGGCAGGTAGCGTCCTCATTTGCTGAGATGCAAAATCACCCATGCAATCTCCTTTTTCAGCGCCACAGCACTAAGCCTCACCATCCTTTCACCAGGCTTCACAGTTATTCTGTGGAATATTTCACCTTGTCTGTTATGGGCAAATAGCCACATAGCAGACCTTCAACCTCATCTGAAAGGTACTACTGGTGGTTTTCTAGGACCTTCATGGAAGCAAAGCTGATCTCCTGCATGGGCAACTGACTCGTATTTTCTATATACATGTATGTCCATATTGAAAGATCTTGTCCTGCAGCTACAGCAGCAAGAGTCTTTTAGCCATGCCCTTGTGTGACGAAGGCCACCAAATTACATAGCCTAAGTTGATGAATCCGAGTTTTTTCTTCTTAATTAGATTGATTACATCATGTTGAGCACTAAAAGGTATATTTTGATGGCATACAGTAACCTGGCCATCCAATGTGCATTTTTATTATTGGACTCCAGTTTCTTATTGAAGACTGACTTCCAATGTCAACCATTGATCTCTGAATGAGTTCTTGTTAATTTATCTAAAACTGACTTTATTTCAGCAAAGTACTTGAGAAAACTGAATACTCTTACATGGAGGGCTTCAGTACTGGATGTGACTTCCAGTCCTAAGATGTTGTCAAGTGTCACACCTTACCAAGCAGCATTAAATCTTTTAAACATTGGAATATATTGTGAATTCGATAAATCACAGGAACATGCAGATTGCAGAAGGCTTATGGCCAAAATCAATTCCATCACATGAAGGTCAGCCACAGGAGCTCTTGACCTATCTTGATTTCCTGCAAAATCGTGCACTCCATTGAAAATTCCGGTGCTGGCATAGTGATGTATCAAAGTTCTGGGCCTGCATATTATCAGTGAGTTTCCATAACTCCAGAGAATAATGAACTGCTTTGGATTTGAATTGCATCCTGCCACTGAAGTTAATTTGGGCCTAAGACTTTATACACACCATCACCCGAAACCAGCACTGGCAGGCGGTTAACATTTCCTGCTCTGAAGATCTCGGGTAGGAATTTCCCATCCAGTGTGCTAACACTGGATAATCTGGTGGTACAAAGTCAGATCTTTCAACTTCGGCATGTTCCATCCTGGTCTTCTTAAGTATTCGATCCTTGTTAATGGTACTCCATGAAAGCGCAGGACAGAAGGATACTATTTTTTAGCAAATTGAATCATACTTTCCAATAACGTATTAAACATGGGACGAACTAGCCGATTAACTCTTTCCCGCCGGATCGGGTCGCGGGTGACCCGATTAACCCAATAGGTATCGGAATGGGTTAAGACCAAAAAAATATTTCTGAAACGTGTCATAAAGATGAGCTTAAATATTCACCGATAATTTCTACCGGTCCCACAAAATTATCAATTTTATTATGAAATGGGTGAAATAATTTTAAGTAAATCTATTTTTCGTGTAGTATAAGATCTTATTTACAAATATATGCCAAAAAACGAAAATTGAAAATTTTACACATGATTGGTGTTTTAGCAAATTTCTCATGTTTTATCATTTGCGACTTCCGCCTCCTTTTGTCGGAGCAGGTCAGATATATGCGTAATTGCGTATGTGTGTATGCGTGTGTGTGTGTATGTGTATGTGTGTGTATGTATATGTATGTGTGCGCGTGTGTGTTACTATTCAATCATCCCCTGTCCCATATACCACTGATAGTGATCAAGAACCACTTTGCTTCAAACCAGATTGCTTGCCACCGTTGGGCCTGCTCTCTGCAAGCCAAGAATGCCATCCTCCTCTCTTTCTTTGCGTGTTTCAATTCTTTCTGAACCTCTGTTCCTATTCGCTGCATCTCCCCCCCCCCCAATTTTTATTCTCTCGGGAAATTCGCACTGAAAGCACTGCAGTTGAATGGTCGCTGATGTGAGCGGCGGGTTATAAATTTCATATTACACTACATTAAGGTTAACAATAACCTACGATATATATTTATAATTTTATACAGACCCCATATTTCATGATCGATTGATGACAAATTTGTTTCTATTGTGTAATAAATGTAAATGAATTCACAACGAAGACAAAAGCATGAACTGCCCATTGCTTGGTTCTAACGTACGTATGCATGCATGCATACATACATACAATCATACATAGGCCTACATACAAACATTATTAGGTTCTCTCAAAAAGAAACAGCTGAGACTGTCCAGCGGTGCGTGCAAAGCGCTGTTGCGTGAAACGTGCTGTTCATGCGTACACTTGTCATTCAGTGCTTCATGCTTCAGTGCCTAGCAACGTGCTGCATAGATTCTGCTTCTCTCAGCTTCCAGTGTAGTAAATAAATATGGGTTTTCAGTTTGTCGTACAAATGGTTTGAGGCTGGAACTGTAGTCTCATCAACTAAGACCTTACTGGCTCAACTTCGACTTAAGATATTCTATGCAATAAAAAATCTCTATTTGAAACGCTGTTGTATCTCTTGCATGGCAACCACAGTTCCTTTCTAGCAAGTTATCGACCATAATTTTTATCGCGCTGATTTCCTGCTTTAGATCTACTGCAAGTCAAACACTCCCATGAAAGTTGGACATCGATGTATAAGTAGCCTATGCGAGTCAAATTCGACACTGATTGATGTTGGCATCTTCCACTGTCAATGCTCTCAAAATCGGGGTGCATCCTGTCTCCTTATTGTAAGTCGTATAGCAATAATTATTAAATCTAATTGCTATTCGACTTAACAATACAGAAAAATTACAGAACAACACGCAACATAATGGACAACACTGGCAAAGTCTGGCTTACTCACTCACTTAGGCCTACACGTGTTAAGTGAGTTAAACAACAAAAATGGGATTTCAGTGCCCGGAGTCTAGCTGTTAAAATTAGCCTATACGCATAAAATATATATGCATAGGCCTATAAATTAGAAGGGTTTTAGTAACATAAAAGGCCCGTAGCCTATATCATGAACTTACTCTAATCGAGTATAGACCTACATGTAAGTTGTCTCAGTTGTTGTTATAAACTTATAAAGCCAAGCTAAGTATTATAGGCCGACTGCAATTTCTGTTAACGTCCGCAATATCTTCCTGTTCCCAAGTGCTGCACCGTCACGTACCTTAATTCTCCTCATTCTTCCCTTTCTTCTCGTTATCCTCCTTCCTCTTCTCCCATGATCCCTCCGTTCTTCTTTTTTCTTTCCCCTCTCGTCCAACTCTTTCATACATACATGTAGCTCGCTGCTCGCATTCTCGCCATTCTCTTTCTTCTTTTCCTTGAATACCACTTCAATTCTTCCTCCTAATTTGTCTCTTTCTCCATCTTCTCCACTTCCGTCTCTTCATCCTCCTCCTCCTCCTCCTCCTCCTCCTCCTCCTCCTCCTCCTCCTCCTCCTCCTCCTCCTCCTCCTCCTCCTCCTCCTCCTCCTCCTCCTCCTCCTCCTCCTCCTCCTCCTCCTCCTCCTCCTCCTCCTCCTCCTCCTCCTCCTCTTACTCCGTCCATCAGTGCTGTTCCTTTGTGCTGCCACCACCGTATCACCAACCTCAGTATACCATCGTCTCTTGACAAACTACACTGGTCCTAATCTACTCAGAATGCACAACACAAACTCTACTAATGCAGTTAAACAACAAAAAACAATCTCATAGGCCTAATAGGATTACTATCGAAAATGCTTCACGAGTTTCTGCTTGCATGGCTTTGGCTGAAGCATTGCACGCAACTGGATAAGATTATTCACATCTAAGTGAAGCACTTCGTCGGATCTTATTATATGCAATGGCAGAAAATCCGATTCAAGATCCTCCTGACCAAATAGTCGTAGGCCCTATTGCGGCGCCAGGATACACTACATGTAGAGAACAGAGAACTTCTTTTCGACGAAAGCTTCGTTCTGTTCGGTTAACTGTTTCAGTCTCACGTTTGCATAGCTATCAGTTTCAAACCGGAAACAACTTAATTAAAAGAAGTATCATCTATAGCGTTAAGAAACAGCTTTGAGCGCCTTCGAATATAATCTCCAGACCACCAGATATAGGCCTATACATGTATGTAGGCCTTCGGTAAGCTACATGCAGCCGGCAACCTGCATGGATAAAATTAATACATTTATTTTATGTCACATTAATGTGTGATGCAAAGCTGGACTCCGTAGTGGTGAAACATCGACCATTCGATGTAGCCAAGATTCGTTGTTGATTGTGTGAACTATGATTTCACACAACACTCAAGACAATGCAACACACTATGATTATGCCTATGCTACTACAGAGTGCATCAAGTTTAATCGCATTATAAATAAATGTTACGCTACTAGATGGCGCAAGACTACGACGACGCTTGCTTTGTTCTGATTGCATGTCTTGGAGCGATGTTGTGTCACGTGACCATTTCGTCTACCCTATAATTATTATGATGTTATCATTTACTATTGTAATTAAATATTATAGGGCATGGGATCATTCTACTCTTGGCCAAGCATTGCCTCAGACCTAGCCACAGGGTCAGTCAGTCAGATCATGCCATTCGCATGTCAAATGAAAGACGTGCAGCAGACGGGCGCCACACAATGAGAAGCAGACTGACGACTGCAGCGTTAATGGACTTACTAGCATCATCATCTGCATCATGCATGATCTATTCATCTATTTGCCTTTGATCTAGCATCTGTTTGACCCTCATTTGACCTGCGAATGCAATACGTCATCGTCTAAAAATAGCTGCTCCACTACCGACATCTATCGACGTGTCATTGAACTGCAGTCGCATTGCGTCAAAC